>VZRQ01007241.1:56489-119331 GCA_013397975.1 Machaerirhynchus nigripectus
ATGCATGTGTGTGTGTATATATGTGTATATATATATATATATATATATGTAAGTCTTTGGTCTATAAGCACATTGGTTCTGTGTGCACACACAATACTGTTGAACAGTAGGTTGCATAGAGTCTGTTACCCAAGAACCCTGCCTACTTTTGGCACTGCTGTCACAAATCACAGAAGAGTGTCCTGCAAGAGCTGTATGATCCTTGGCAATCTACATCAAACTTTGATCTAGAGACTGGAAGAAGTATATATATAATGTTTAAAAAGATGTTTACTTAGGGTGTTACTTTGTCTTCTTTTGGACACTATTTGTAAATCTTGGATGAAAAAGGAATACAAAATTATTTTACAGATGCCCTAATTTTATTTGTAGAGGTGATGAAATACTGCTGAGCATTCAAAGGTTGCTATGAATTACACTAAGTGAATTTTGCTCAAGTTCTCACACATTTAAAATAAACTAATTCTAGTAATGTATGACATTCTGCCTTCTCTTTATTAACCCTGCCAAGGAAGTGGCAATAATTTTGAGAACAATACCTAAACTGAGCTGTGTCCGAGGAATGAACTTTTCATCTGCTGTTTTTTCCATTACACCCCTGCTCTCAATTAGGTGAACATGCAAGGACAATTTCAGGAGTTAGGTCTGGATTCAGAATGGTGCATTTGAAGAAACACCTTTTTACATGGCATCTCTGCAAAAAGCTAAAATCTGTAGGGGTCAAGAACTGAAAGGCCAAAAAAAAGAAGTAAGAATGAATTTATCCCTAAGTGCTGACAACAACGCTTTTGGGTACTTGCACAACAAATCAAGTCCACTTCTAATGCAGTTAACCACCAAATGGAATTTTAAATTGTGCTAAAATAACCCACAATTACCACATTTCTTTCCCAAATTATGTTGGGGGAAGAGTAACTGTGATTCGATAAGCGATTTCAAAACCAGTATTTGAAAACACAAAGATAGCAAAAATGTCTGAAGCAGATCTAAAATCTATAAAGCTATGTTCTATCTTACTGTAAGTAACAAATCAAGCTACTATTACTTATAGCAGATTCAGCAAAAGCAACAGGGATGGACAGAAGAGATCTGAGCATGATGCTCTCCATCACCGAGAATCAAAGACACGAAGTTTGAGAATGGATATTCCCTTTTGTCCAGAAGTTCCCAAAAGAATAAAAAATAAATAATATTTCAGACAGTACAAGTGAAAATACTGCTCCCATTGTGTCAGTTACATACACATACAGCATGCCTACGTATACAGAATGGTGTGCTGTCTTCATTCACAAACAGGAAGTATGGCAGTGCGCTATCAGAATGCTTTGATACTCCTAATTTTTTCTGATGCTGAAATACATTAATAAACCGCATTCACAACTTTTAATTTACTTCCAGTAGCAAACAGTTCATTCTGTTCGTGTCTCCTGATTGAACTGAAGAATTAATGCTCCTCTGAGCAAGTGGCACCAGTAAGATACCCATTTGTCCCATTGGCACCGCTGGTCCCATTCGTGGTGACAGCGCTGTGCGGGGCCTTTGAGCGAGGTACTGTTTCTTCCTCATCTGAGCTTGACTCAACATCACTTCTGTCATCCTTTGCTACCTGTAGAATGTGGAAAAGAAGTAAGCAGTAGGTGACTGTAAGGAAACAACTCAGCTTTTTAGTTCAAGAGAATCAGAGAATTCACACATTTTTTCAATTTGAACTTTGAAGACAATCTCAGCTCTGGGACGCTTCTCTGCCTTTGCCTGCCTGCAGTCACTTCAAGCACAGATGTCTGCACGTACATATGCCATGTGCAAAGGCAGGGTGAGAATTCAGCACTGGTGCACTGAAGGTAGCATGGCCAAGTGCTCAAGGCAAAGGGTTTTGCACAGACTGAGGTAAGCAACGATCCAAGTTCCCAAAATCCAACCTAGGCTCAGTCCCTCTTCCCTCCTACTAACTACAACTTTATTTCCTGTCCTTTATTTGGAGTGCTGCTCTTTGACCTGGTAATACAAAACTTCCTGCCCCTTATCTCCCAGCTCACTGGAGACCACATGGCTCCAGGGAACAGTGCTATGTGCTCACAGGAGGAGACAGGAGTACTGCTTGAAATGTAACTCCCCACACCAGGTAACTCCAGTCTCTGACTTCAGACAAGTGGTGAGAACGGCGCTTGCAAAATGTGGACATAGTCCAGCTCAGTCCCTAACACAGGAATCACAGTTCAACTGTGTACCCCATTGTGTCACTGGACAGTTGTTTCAGAAACAGATGGACCTTAGTTGCTAGGGATTTCCTGCTAATTTTCAGCTGACTTCTTTGAAAAATCTTGAAAATCTCCAAAACTAGCAGGAGTCCACCAGATGTAGTACAGAAAAAAGCATCAGCAGAAAGAGGTCTGAAGTTTACCCTGCATGCAGCTCTGAGGATGCCATTTTCATGCCTGCTTCTACTCCTGTTTGTACAGCTGAGCATCCCAGTTTTATTAAGATCGATCCATGCTGTGCTGGTTGCCACAATCGGGCCATTACAGCTGACTACAGCGAATGGACAAAAAAGGGGGCAAAACGCATGGTGAGTCTTTTTCCTGAGGAACTAAAAACACCTAAAGAACAGGGTCACTGTGTGTAATTTTTTGCGTAAAGTAATCCTCCTCTCCTCTGGAAAGTCTTCATGACAATTCCACTCTCATCTCAGAAAGAGCCATTTGCCTTTGGGGCTCCCAGTGTTGCCCTTGCAATATCACAGTACCTGAGTGACATTAGTCTGCTTGGAACCAGCAAAAAAAAAACAAAAACAAACCAGTTCCCATATAGCTCCCAGTAAGTAAAGTTTTTAATGTCAGTGTCTAGCAAGCCCACAATTCTGACACCTGTGAAACTGGACTTCAGCTGAGAAATTTGACTCCATACTTAAACAGCTTCAATTAATAGGTTACTCCAGTGTCTCATAAAAAGGGACTTCTATATTACAGCTGGTGGGGGTACAGAAATACACTTAGAATTACACTCTTATCAGAGAGAAGAGAATGGTCTCAGCACAGGGTACTAAGCACCTGGGATCAGTGTGATGGCAGACCAGATGACTGAAAAATTCTGCATCATCTTAGATTCTCTTAATAGATTCACTGCCAATTCTTCTGCTGTAGCCAGTTCTGTTAAACATGTAATCTGCTCTCTTTATTTTTAAAATGCAGCAACATAGCAGGATCTTTGCATTTAAAACCTGATACGAATGCAACACATCTTGCAGTACTTAGTTTCTTTGGTTTATCCCCAAAAAGAACACACTGGAGTAATTCCCACAGAAGGAGTCTACAGTGAAAATATATATATATATATATATTTATATTTAAATATATATTTTTATATATAGGTTTATAACACTCCTAAGCTCAGCAGTGAGTAAGAAATAGATGACCAGGATTACATTACAAATTTAATGATAATCGATTGTTGTATCAGCTGAGCTGTCCCACAGGTGGATACTAGTACTTCAAAAATAAAGTAACAATTAAGGATGACGATCTTCTGTAAGATATCTCTAATGTGTTGTGAAAATAGTTCTTATTTTTATTGCAGAAACAGAAAGAATGGCCTTGCAAGTGAGGAAGTAAGCTAAGATCTGAAGGAAGATGAATCCTCTGTATATATGTCATACATATCCATCTCTAACCCGGTCTCTGTGTTACTGCAAGTGTCTAACTCTGCTCTTGTACAATCAAAATTTTCTCCTGTGCAATTGTTAGAACAGCAAGGTGAAGGATTTACAGTCTCAAGTGCATGTCCTGAATGCTGACAGAGCAGCTGCTTATCCTGCTGAGATATATGTGTATGTATATATATATATACACACACATACACACACACACACACACATATAAATGTCTGTGTGTAAAAAAGGTTGCAGCATAATAGCACTCAGATACTACAGACAGAAATGGGTTTGAATGGTTTTAGGTGATGCACAGCCAAGAAGTAAAAATGGCCTTTAAAGATAGTCCTTACTTAAATATATAAATACAAACAATGGATAAGTACCAAGCAGAAACTACAAATTAAAAGAACCAAAATATCCCAAAACGCTAACACCAGTGTTGTCAGAATACATCTTTTGCATAGTAAATTTAAAGAAACTTACCTGCAAGGGGTTCCACTTCCCAGCCTTCCAGCATAGCACAAGGGAAAGGATAAACAAGCAGAGTAAGAGAGAGTAGGAAGCACGCTTTGAAGTCACTGGTGTAACTCAGACAGGACAGCCAAGGCTAATAATTGCTAAAAGAAGAGGAGACTAAAGTGTGGCTTCCAGGCAAAATACAGCTCATGAATGCCCTGTCTTTCACAGACTGAGTGGCAGAATCTGGGCTCTGCCAGTGCATGGCTGAGCTCTCCAGCACATTCATAGAAAGCAATTTTCTGGAGAACAATCCTGTTCACGTTGGGGTCAGTCACATCAATGTGCTGTGCTCTTTAAGGGCAAAGTGCCCGGACTTTACATGATCTGTGAGCATTAGTTCTGCCATCTACACGTGAGCACTGCATCTGCACAGCAACTGTAATGAAGTGGGCATTTCTGGGAGTGACATCTTCCTGTCAAATGTACCAGTGGCAGCAAGACACTGAATCTTAGCCCCAACAGTCTTGCTCTGGGAATACTAGAATGAAAATACATAGCTCTTTGCAATACCTCATTAATACCAAAACCCAGAGGAGGCTGTGATATGTAACTTTGCCACTAGCAAATGCAGCAGAATTTCATTTTGTATTATTACTGCTATCACTTCCAGCTGTGAAATGAACATTTTGTTAACAGCTGCTATAAAGAAGAAAAACAGAACTGGCAGCCCCAAGAAAGCAGTTTACTTGCTGAGGTTTTTTAATCTGATTTCCCTAATGTAGTTTAGTTTGGTGTACCACATTGTAAAAAAGAAGTATGGAAGCACATATAAATACAATCACTACAAAGAGTATTATTCACTTATCTGACAATCATTAGGAGTGGGAAAAGGTTTCCAGGAAAGGAAAGAAGAGCTTACCTAAAACAAGATGTGCCTTCAGTAGTGTGTTATGGATTAGATAAAAAAAAAGCAACCCAAACAAAAAATGACCTCTATTGCTATTGAAAAACTTAAAATCGTGAAACAGAACTGTGTTGTCTTACCTTGCCCTTTGAAATAGCTTTGTAGGCTGTCTTTATGATTAGGTAAGACCAAAAACAGTTCAGAATTTGAAGAACTATAAGCAGCATATTGAAGACCCACAAGGCAGGAAAATTGCCCAGAGCTTCATACAGTTCAAAAAACGTTGTATTTAGTATCCTAGAAGAAAGGGACAGAAAAATAGTAACACTTTCCTTAAGCAACAATCTCAAAGAAGTTATTTTTTAATCAGGATGACAAGTACATGATTAGATGGGATCCACATGGACAGTTGGTTTCCAAAGTAATACTGACTTGGACTGAATCACACAGGTGTCTCCAGAGAGGAACAACATCAAAATGTTGCTTTCAATATTTAACTTAATTTGTAAAGATTGCATATAGAAAACAAAGATCCTCAGCGTGCATTTTGCTTCATCTACGTAGCTAGCAGGTGTTGGTTGACTCAAATAACTCCTTCCCTCATTGATAACAAAAATTACTGTATTACATGTTTTTAAAATAAAGTTATTCCATCTCAACCGCCTCCAGTAGGGGTTTGGTGCCCCCATATTAGCCACTTTTTGCACAACATTCAATTTGCATACCACTTACATACAACCAAGAGTGAGGCTGAGCAGTTACATATGGGACAGGTGGACAATGGGGCAGTGAAGGACGGGAGACCTTATTGCAGCCTTTTGATACTTAAAGGGGGCTTAAAAAAACATGGGGACAAACTTTTTAGCAGGGCCTGTTGAAGTGAAACAATGGCTAATGGTTTTAAGCTAAAAGAGGGTAGATTCAGACTAGATGTAGAGAAGAGAATGTTTAGAATGAGGGTGGTAAAACACTGAAACAGATTGCTCAGAGAGGTTGCAGACTCCCCATCCCTGGAAACATTCAAGGTCAGGTTGGAGCAACCTGATCTAGATGAAGATGACCCTGCTCATTGCAGGGGGGGTTGGGCTAGATGACATTTAAAGATCCTCTGCAACCCAAATCATTCTATGATTCTAGGAAATTCAGACAATTCTAGACATTTGAACAATTTTTTGTGAATCAGCATTTCAGATGCAGGCAGTAAAGTGATGTTATAATGACTTACAAAGCTTTGTGAATACAGCACTAACTTTCTGCCCAAATACTCTGCCACAGCAGATGATTTCAATCTGTATCGTAGCAAACAGCCTGAGAGCAGAGTGGAGAACACACAATAGAAACAATGGCATTTTAAAAAACAAGTAATGATCTAGGAATGGCTGTTAATTAGGGGAGAAAAATAAGGCAATATATGGATTTGTCAACCTTCATCCATTTTCCCTGCTGATGCAGAAATTAATTAAAAACTCCACTGGCTTTCTCCTTGGTTTCTTTTCTCCTTGGTTTAAATAAACCCTTCCCTCTAGTCACTAGATGGCGCGTTCAGCCCGGCCAACACCGCGGGCTCGGGGTACCAGCCGCGTCCCGGGAAGGGGATGGCACCGGGATCCTGCGCGGGCTCCAGAGCAGCACAGAGCTCAGTGAAGAAGTTATGGATACTGGTCTCAGCTTTTTAATAAACAATCACATTTGCCACAATCCTTCCCAGCAACATAAAACCAGTTCAAGTAGTACTAACATGAAATATGTACAGACAACAAATCCAGAATACAACATTTAGTGGTAATGATTTATGTGTGTATCGCCATTGGTCAAAAATCAACCAGTGATTTCTAATACACTGGCCTTAATACTGTAGGGGTATTTCATAATACTTCTACCTTTTTATTTTTGCCTTCTCACACTGAACTGCAGATATGCTTCATAATTTATTGAGAAGCTGATGTTTTATAACCTTCCTATACAGCTGTGTTTTTACACTGTCTTCTGTTTACAGTGTGAACACCAGAAAATGTTTTCCAGTTTGCAAAAACCCCATCATATTATTGCTTCAGTCAGGTAGAACTCCTCAGTCTCAGCTTTGTGTAATTTGTTCTGTCAGTGGTATTTCTATGTGTCACAGCAACACCCCACTTTACAGTTCAAGGGGACACTCTCATCATATCAAAACAGAGGTGGAGTCAGCACTGTTCTACTTTCACCACTGCTTAACCATTATATCAAATTCAAACTTGAAATCAACAACTCCTGTATATAAAGTTACCATTGTTTATACTCAACTGTCTTTATATCTAAAATTTTATATGCTAGAGAATTGTAAATGAAGCTTCTGCAGGTTTCTGTTTATATTTTTATTAACTGGACCAAATTCATCTCTGGGGACTTCCACAGAAGTCAAATTTTAAAAAGCAGCATTAGAAATGCAGTTGGCTCACTCTTGCAGAAGTCAGGAAGACAGCAAGGCCAAAAAGAGTGCTTTTGGTACCAAAAGCAGTTGCGTGTGCAAATGACTCATATATTGTTTATTAGACAGGGAAATAAGCCTCAATGAAAAAGCAGACTCCTTTCTAATCTGCTCATGTCTGGCAAACTAATGACAGGACTGGAATTCTCCATTAAATCTGTGTGAAGGATCTCATTAATTGCTCAGCAATGCTAAGAGGGTTCAGTGGTCTGATGTGCAGGCTAGGTGTGCACATGGAGCTAAGGCTATGTCTAAGCACCTACAGAGCAGAAGGTGAGTGGAAAACACAGAAAACTACAGAGAAAAGGGAGGTAAGCAAATAAACTCTCAAATAAATTATTTCGTATTAAAAGTCTGAAATGGGGAGAAAATTCGTAAGGTTATTAGTCAGAATACACAGAGAAATTCTACTTGTAGAGACTGATGAAGGAGGGGAGGGAAGACAGGTTAGACCACTTTCCATCATTTTCACTGATACAAGTATTCAATGGAAACATTTTAATCAACTACACAAATAATAGGGACTGGAAAAGGCACCATGAGAATGGATTACATGGAGGAGAAAGTGTCTGTAAGATGTATATACAAATAAATCTTAGATTCAAATACTCAGAAAAGCACTTCATCCTGTAAACATGCTTGTTGGAACTCTTCAAAGCTCCCCAGTGGTTAAATCCCAGCTTTTCATAATGAATGGTGGAAACTTTGATTCTTAGGTATCTGACTTGGAGCAGCTGGACTTGATCTCACAGGGGAAAATTACTTTAGGCTGCAAGTGCTCTACCTTTCTGAAAACTTCTATCAGCATTTCTCAGATCTTTGCAATTTGAAACTAAATGTTAGCCTCTGCTTTTGAAAATAATTCCTGGACTGTTTTTTTTCTGAGCCCCTGGAAGATTCTGATAGCTGGAGACCACACCATAATCTCACGGAAGGTATTCTTCCCTCGTTAAACACATCTCAAGGAGGGTTGTGCACCTGGCTGTGTGAAGCACTCAGTTTAGCATCTTGAATTAAGCAGTATGGCTGATGAAAGCAAATAAAAATAAATTCACCACTTAAGATCCAATCTACTCTTACAGAAATCTGTGGTATTTTTTCAGGAAGGCTGCCACAATATCTGAGCCACTGGGAGAGATAATCCTGTACTTACTGTACTACCACTCTAATTAACTCTCAGAATAAAATTTTCAACAACTACTGAACAATCACCTGCAACACATCAACAGTAACACAGGTTTTTCCTCTACTCTCTAACTCTTTATCTAGCCAGAGAAGCAGTACTTGGGAGACTAGAGGTAACACACCCACAGTTCTGACTCATTAAGATTACACTCCCATCCCACAATTTAGTGGGCCCAAGTCCAGGCTCTTGGGTTTCAGCTACTAATTCTTGGCAAGTTGATCTCTTGTCTTGCACTGAGGATGAAAGGAAGACCTGGAGATGAAGGAAGAGAGATAAAGAAAGAGAGGAATGGGTGGAAGAGTAAAATGCTTATTTATATTTGTCTGAGAACTGACAAAAATGTGCTGTTTGCTTCTGAAAGGGTCCTGAGAAGAATGAAAAGAGGTGAAAAGGAGGATCATGTGGAAGGAGTAGGTATTTTTCCAGAAAAGCAAGAAATTAGTGATAAACTCTGCAGAATGACCATAGCAGGATGATGGGCACTATTTCCACATCCAGTGGGAGCAGAAGCTGTGCAGCTGAAATCAGTGCTACTGCAAGTTGCCTTACTCTCTGCAGCACTGTTCAGTGACCAACATACCGTGCAACATGCTGAATTAAAGTCACTTTGTTAACACAGCACATTCGACAGAACAAAATATGACCAAGGACAGCACAATATGACACCAGCTTCTCTAAATAACTCAGAATGAATGTCTTTTAAGTGTGTATTAGACAACAGTATTTTATACTGCAGCAGAACCACCTGTATTGGGCCACCTTTGAATACTGCATACATTACCAGGAAAATAGGTAATTACATTTATGTAATTATGTAGTTACATTAATTATCCCAGTTAGTGCAAGTAACTCAACAATACTCCTACCAGCAATGCTTCAAAGTTTCTGCCTTTTTTGTAATTTTTCCTTTAAAACCCAAACAATTACACTTACTTCTGCCCCCAAAACATAATAGTTTATTCTTCATTATGTGGTAAAAGGTGACTATGACCCGAGAACAAAGAGTCAGGAGTTCTAAATGGTGGATTTAGTTGTTATATTAATTTATGCGATCTAAGAAATTTTCAAATTTCTTTACACAGTTCATTTTCTGTTAAAGATGGACACAAAGTACTGGCACACCTTGCTGGCCACATAAAGATGCTTTAACAGTTAGTTTGTTTATAAAACACTGTGGACTACTTCCTTAACAGATGTCACAAAACTGACGGGTAGAAAAAATATCACTGCGATTCACAGATAAATGAAGAGCAGTGGAGTGTGAGAGCACATGTATGTGCACATATTGATCAGCCACAGGATGAAAAATCAGATACATTTCATCAGTGGTCAAGATTTATCTCTGGGATTTAGACCTTGATTGAAATCTAATAGGTCTTCATATCCCAGGCTGTCCTAGTTACTTTTAATGACAGTGCTACACAACAGACCTTACACACAGATGTGTCTGCATGAGACTTCAAATGAGTTAAACAGCTTTCTACCTGAGAAGTGTATGGAATGATACACAAAACAGTCATCAAATTGAGGAAACTTTGGTCTATAGCACTCCATGTACTGGAGTCCTCAAGCTGCAGTGCAGCTAAACATGTAATTATAGCAAATCTGGTACATAAAGGGCTATACTGCCAGGTTTTTCATCTGAGTTTCAGCTTGGCCAGCTGCTGTGTCTATATCACTGTTCTGCTTCTTGGTTCTTGCTGAGTGGGAGAACAAGCTTGTTTCCCTTTTCAGATCCTGCTGTCTCTTACATTTTCAGCCCTCCAGAGTATCAGTGCATGGCAATACAAGAGGAGTCGCAGAGACCCACTGTGAACAGAGAAGAGTCAGATGAACCAGTCACCCACACAGAAGCAATGAAGCAGGGAAAGAAGGACTGGGAGAGAGAGAAAGATGATCTTTCAACAGCATCTCAGACTGATTCATCAGTGTTTGGTTGGTGATGCTCATTACCCTCCCTCTTTTAGACAGCTGATGAAAAGATCTCTGCAAAATGCAGTGACAGAAAGAACATAAACTATTGAGTCAGTATTCAGAGCAACATTAAATCCACACACTTCAATTTTATCAGTGAGGTCACCATCACGTGGCATTCTCCTCACCCACAGCAGCCCTGCACCAGAGGATTTCCTGACATTGTACTAATACACGCTCAGCTGCTGTGGAGATGGGTGGCTCCTGTCCTAACACTAATCAGGAACAATACATCTTTGCAGAAATTACAGCCCTGCCACCGAGACTGTGTTATTTTAAGCCCTGTGCAGATCAATAGGATTTCCAATTACTTAACTAAAATGATGGAGCAGGCAGGAAATTATTCATGTTTGATGTACTGTAGAAGAGACCATTCTGATCAAGCTGTCACTGTCCTGGTTTCAGCTGTGCTTTTCACTCAGTTCCTTCTCATCAGCAGTTACTGCCCATGAGCTGATTTTGCAGCCCCTGGTATGAATAGTAGCATTTACACTCTTGTGGATAGAAAAAAACAAAAGATACAAGGTCACAGACACCTTCACAATCCAAGCTCAGACCTCAGAAGAGTCCTTCAATAGACATCAGGACATGGAGGCTACTCAAATTTCCCTAGCAGAATGTAAGTATACTCAGGAAGATGTTGTATCAGTAATTATGGCAAAATGCTTGTGTGAAGGCCCATGATAATAACTCACGGGTACTGAGGAACTATGTTATGCTAAGAATGACACTTCCAAATCTGAAAATCTTCAGGCACACGTAAGACTTTCATATGAGCAACAGAGAACACGTATCAAGATCCATTTGCCTGGAGTTCATGTTATTCTCCAAAGACAGAAAGCATTTGTTGTAAACGACAGTTTCCAATCTTTGCAAAACAGAGTATCAGAGTATAAAAAAGCCTTCCTCATGCCCCTTTCTGTTGACTAAAAATAAGTGCAGTTGTGTTTAACTGCCACATCAATGTTTGTGAAATCATCCCTAAACAGTTTTCAGTTTAATCCAATTTCCTTAATAATTATCTATACTTTCAGAGATACTATGGGCCAAACTCTGCCACTGTGCAACACTGATGAAACCTATAAAATCTGCTCACTTACATGGGGGCTGGGTTTCTCCTAAGGTGTTCAGCCAAATGACCTGCTCCTAGCTGAACACAAACAAGATGCCAGCTCCATCATGGCTGTAGATCATGGTGTTCAAAAGTCATTTACTATTTAAAGCTGGTAAGTTAACTTACTCCCCTGCTTTTGTAGAGCTATGATTTTTACATCCCACGCATGTCAGAAGCTTGCAGTGAACCAGCAGCATTGTTCTGCTTTTGTATTGACTCTGTAGCACGACAAAATATGTGCCAGTAACAGCAAACCCTGGAGCTGGTGTCTTTTCTAAGAGAAAAGGGGCTGAGAACAGGCAGAATGTTTGCACAAGTTCAAACTACCTACCTGAGCTGATTTAAAAGTGGCTAAGATGTCTGGCCACAAAAAAATTGCCCATGCTGCTTCCCTTGCCCTGACACATTTACACTTGGCAGAGTAATTCTGAGCAAGAGAAGGCCAGTGCACAGGTATCTGTTCTGTTTCCAATTGGAGCACAGGTTTTAGACAGGACATTTTTCTTAATAAAAGGAGAAGTGAGAACATCGACTGAATAGGCTATCCTTAGCAACAGAAAGCATTATTATAGCCACAGTCTGTAGAAACTAAAAATGAGGATAAGAACCAGGTTTGGAAGTCTGATGAAGTACTTTTGCATATAATTTTTTCCTGCTGTGATCACATGAAAATTTTAAAAACAGAAACACTGAGCAAATGCCACTTTTTGTTATTTACATTGCAAGCCCACAATGGTGAATGACAGCTCTAACCTTTCCACTTCTTATAGCTTCCCTGTAAATAGCTGGATCAGTATTAACCTGCTACTCCAAAGATTTCGTCTTTGCTTCTGGTAAAACTCCAGAGGCCTGAGTTCACAAATGCTGTAAACAATTTGAGGAAATAAAATAACTAGGCATTAGAAAGGATAACATCTGATAATGTTTTGTCTGAAGAAGATGGGATGACATTATATATGCTCTGCTAAAGAGCTAAGACAAGAGTTGTGAGTAAATTTATAGAGTCTTATTTAATTAAACCTTCTTTTTAATCCATGAATTGAAGTCTATCAGTTCTTCAAATATACTATTGTTAGTTTGCCAAAACCTTGTTATTAAATGCTCTTAATAAACTGATCGATTATAAATTTCCTTCTGAAACTACAAACAGACTGAAATGTAAGCACATCAGATAATTTTTGCTAGTTCTACAGCATCCACTCAATGACAGCATGAATAGCATCAGGAATCAAGTATCAAAATCATAATTTATTCCTTCAGTATCTGCTACCCACAAGCAACTTATGATTGTCCTCTGGTTTAGACAATATTCTGACCAAAATGAGCTTGAGACAGTGTCAGAAGAGATAATCTTAATTAAAAACTTATTTTATTATACTAGCTAGGCTAGAGAGGTTTACAATCCAACAAGAGTATAACTAAAACCGTCACAAAACAATTGTGTTCATTCATAGTCCAGACAAGGTCTGGACAGCTGGGAGTCATCTGGCTACCCGAATTCTTACTATGTCAAGTAACTGACCAGGACTCTTGCTTTAACTACTGCCTACGTATTGCTTTGACACAGTAAGGTGCTTCTAAGGGTAGGTTGGAGCTTTCTGTTTTAGCAGTATGCTCAGAGGAGTGAAGGAGGGTGACTCTGCTGGCATCCGCATGCTGTCTTCCCACACAATACACACACTCCATGGGCCAATCAGGAGAAAACATGCCAGGGAAGAAAACCAGCATGAACGACAACAATTCAACTTCACTGCTTGTAAAGAGCTGCACAAACCCAGTCAATATCAGCTAAAGAACAAAGCCAGGAAAAAGGGTCAGCAAATCTTTGCAGCAGCTGCTGCTTCTGGGGGTTCTGCACTGCCCTATTTGCTTGGAGAGAAGCTGATTCCAGGATAAAAGAAAGGAAAGAACAGTGCAAACTGGCAGTACTGTATCACTATTTGGAAACACAGTGTGTACATTAAGAACATGGCTATGTCTCACACCAGTGCTCAACCAATGATGGAACTCAGGAGGAGCTATTTGGCCAGTCATGCAGAGATGACTGCAAGCCTGCTAATAAGTGACTAGGGTTCATTACAGCTCACTATAGTGAACAGAAGTTAATTGTAACTCATAAAGAATCACACCAGGCTTGTCTGGTTCATGCAGATACTCACTGCCACGTAAAGGCAATTAGAAATCAACCATGGGCCAGACTGTGTGTACAGTCATGAAGGAGTTTTAAAAACGAAAGAATAGCAAGGAACAAAGTTGTTCTCCTGAGGATTGGCTGACCCATACTTATATAAGGTACACTGGCACCAAAATCTCATTTAGCAGCCATACACTGCAGTTGATGCGGAGACATACACCTGAAACAGCTTTGAATTTTAACAGTGAGAATTATTTTTCTCCATTTTTTTCCTCAGCATATTTCCAAACAGACTCAAACAGAAGATCCAGTTAAGATGTACCTACTGACATCAAACAAGACTATACCAACTAATCAAGGTAGTTGACTGTCCCTCTGCACAGCTTTTAATGTGATACAGTACTCTGAACACTGACAGTGTACAAAGATATCAAGAACAGAACAGCATAATACGGACTACCTGCATTATACCAAATTTGCCTAGGTGAGAATTTGGGGGACAGCATATGCAGAACATGACCTCTGCTCTTTATAATCTGCTTAAATCAGGCTTTCATTTAAATCTGCACCATTAAGGTACTATTTTACATTTCTCAGTGCATGTATGTAATATGTGCATGCTGAGACCTCACAGGTCACATGAATGCCAAGGCTGTTCGCTTGTGTCCTTGCCTTTTGACAGCAGTACTTGTCAGCAACACTTCCCTGAAACACAGTTTTTTACCTCCCAGACAATATAACTCATTACAAAAGTAATAAAAAGAAGTGAAAAACTCAGGAAAACTGCATTCTAGTAACTAGTCAGAGCAATTTGAAAGAACCTGAATTTACCTGGCTTGGTGCCTTAACCTGGTAAATATAAGCCCAGCTTCCCTGAGAGCTTGAGGTAACTGCTCTACCCAGCCTGATTAGACTAGCCAAGGCCTTGCATAATTTATATTAATTTTTTGGTTTGAGATTGCTTTCCTTTTCCCTACAATCCTGTATCACCTGAGAAGGCATCATGTTCCCCCTGACTCATGGAGAGTTGTGTTCTACGTTGTAATTTGCTAGAACAGTGATTATGTGCAAGTGGGAGAATTTCACAAGCAAAATGTCGTCAGTGAAAATAGCAGCTTTACTCCTACATTCACCTAGCAGCAGGAGGCAGAAAGTATCCTGGGGTTTTTGAATTATTGCTGAAATGAACTCCAGATGCCTGCAGAAGGACTGCTAAATATATACCTAATTGCCAGTTTCTTTTGTCTTAGCCCTGCTGTTAAACACCCTTCAAACAACAGCATTTGATGCATTCTGAATTCTTTATTAGCACCTTTATGCAAAATTAAATGACACTTGTGCAAAGCAGAAGCACAACAGCACAACAGCACAACAGTTTGCCAGTGCTTCGGAAGTGATGTCTCTGGAAGCCTGCCTTGGGTATTCACCTTCCTGCATGGGGGAAGTTTTCTTATAAATTACAGTCTTCCTTTTACATTACATGCACACTGATTTTATACCTCTCAGCTTTTATGCTAGAAAATTTGCATATTTATGTAATATTAATCAGGCACCAAATTTTGCTATTTTGAATTTTCAGCCAAGGAGAGCAAAACTATGCTTCCTGGCCTGCTGCCACTCCAGTGAGTCATCTTTGCTGACACGCAAACTAATGGAGGTGAAGATTTAGAACTGCTGTTTCATAGAGGAAAAGGATTTGGGAGAGACAAGCTCATGCATCCCATGGTTCATCCCTGCTAACTCTGACTCCCACAGGCATTGCCAACAGTACAGCTGAGAACAATAAAACTGCCTCTGGCTGTATCTAAGGGTAGCCATTAGGAATAGATACATCAAGGCTTTGGTCCGGAAATAAAATGGTCCTTCAAAATCAAAGATCATATATATCACATTAAACTATTTGCATATTCAAATACATAAATCTATTTTTCATTGATTAAGGGATGTACTGGTTCGTGCTGGCACAGACTTAGTTTTCTTCATTGTAGGGAGTACAGGGCTATATTCTGGATTTGTGCTGAAAGCAGTGTTGGTAATTCCAGGATGTTTTTGTCATTGCTGAGCAGTGCTCACACAGAGCAAAGGCATTTTCTGCTCCTCACACATCCCACCAGTGAGCAGAATGGAGGTGCACAAGGAGCTGGAGGGGACACAGCCAAGAGAGCTGCCCCCAGGGATATCCCACACCATCTGGTGTCATGCTCGGCATGCAAACTTGGGGGAAGAAGGAGGAAGGGGATCAGATTTAGAGTGTCAGTGTTTGCATTCCCAGGTCGCCATTACACATAGAGCCCTGGCTGTCCTGGAGATGGCTGAACACCTGCCAGCCCACAGGAAGTGGTGGATGAAAGCCTTCTTTGGCTTTCCTTGTGTGCACAGCTCTTGCCTTACCTACTGAACTGTTTTTATCTCAGCGCATGAGTTCTCTCACTTTTACCCTCCTGATTCTTTCCGTCATCTCACTGGTGGAAAGTGAGTGAGCAGCTTCATGGGGCTTTGTTGGCAGCTGGGGTTAAACCATGACAAGGCAGAGGGATCACTAGGGTAACCACTCTGGTTGTGACAGGGAGTACACAGCACACTGTCAGCTGCTGCATTCCTGTCAATGGACAATCCCCGGCTCACTTCTCACACTCTCCCTTCATGTATTTCTGTATTGATAATACCTGTTTTGAGCCTTCTCTTTTCTGTGCTAAACAGTTCTGCCTGCCTCAGCCTTTCCTCACGTGAGAGGTGCTCCAGTCCCCTAATCAGTCTTGGTGACTGTTTGCTGGACTGTCTCCAGTAGCTTTGTGTCTCTCTGGTGCTGGCGAGGCCAGAACCAGGCACAGTGCTCTGTGTGGCCTCACCAGGGCTGATAGAAAGGAAGGATCACCTTCCTCAGCTGCTGCCCACACCCCTCCTAATGCAGCCCAGGATACCACCAGCCTTTGTTACCACGAGGGCACAGTGCAGGCTCATGTTCACCTTGGTGCCCACTGGAACCCCCAGTTCCTCTGGTGCAAGGCAGCTTTCCTGATGGTCAGCCCCCAGCAAATACTGGTGCAGGACTCTGCTGAGCTTCTGAGGTTCCTGTTGGCTGTATCTCCAGCCTGTTGAGGTTCCTTCCCTTTGGATGGCAGCACAACCCTCTGATGTATCAGCCATTCCTCACAGGTTGGAACATGAGCAAACTTCCCGAGGGTGCACTCTGCCCCATCATCCAGTAATTACTGGATTATGTAATTACAAGCCACTTATTTCATCATAGAAGGTTATCAGGTTGGCCAAGTATGATTTCCCCTTTGCAAACTCATCCAGTCCTCATCTGACTGAGCCTTCCCTTAAGCACAGTAATGTACTGCAGTTGCCAGTGGCAGAAATGCACCGGTAAAATTGGGTCCTCCCTCCATTCCTCAATATAAAACAGAATGCAAGGGACAGGTAAAATCCCATGAGCAGGAATATCACCATTTTTCCTATCTGAGATAATGGAAGTAAAAAACTAGCTTATTCCATTTACAGAAATTCAGTGAATGGCTCAGCTGGCTTCAAGGAAGGACTGAGGAAGGGAAGCAAAAATGTTTAAGAAAGAAATAATTGCTCCTTGAAGAAAATAACATGTTTCTAAACATGCAGTTTGTGTGTCTATTCATTTTCATGTTTCCTCATGGTTGTTCACCAACTCACAGCACAGTAGGGACCAGGCACTATGACATTATCTTTGAAGTCATCAAATTCTAAATGAGACTTCTACATTGTAGTGTTAAGCAGAGGTGATGACACAGCTCCCTAAGGGCACCTTGGTCTTACCCTGTTTGAATTAAGAAAACCTCAAAGAGATATCATTACAGAGGTTTGGAAAGGAAACTGTGGCAGGGAGGTTGCCATTGGCATCTGTAAATTCCCTGTGTATCTGAGTAAGAGCTCAGTGGTAATCGAAATAAACTCTGCAAAGGATACAATTTCTGGCATTCTTGGTGCTTTCCAAGAACAAAAATGTCACTGTTATCTTCTGATGCAATGAAAGACCACTCTTACTTTCCTAGAAATACAGATATCTGTGCTAGTTCTGTTTATAAGAAAGGATTGAGAATAGAAAAGAGCCAAGCCCAACACCTTCTCTCAGCCCTCCTCACAGTGTACAGGTTGCAGAAAAACTTTAATGCGCTTTTACAGTGAAGTACATCTTTGTGTTTCCTAACTAGCCATCTGCCCTCCGGATGCAGAAGATCCTAGCTAAAGAATCAAACACCTTTGTGTAGTCTGTGTGCATGCGTGTCTGTGTACCTAGAAGTGAGTATGTGCACATGCCAGAAGCCGACTGCCTGGGAAGACATGAGATTACAGTAAGACCTGTGTAACTACCTTCTAGACATATGTGTTACACAGCTGCCCCAGGAGCCCCAATTCAAAGGAGAGGTGGAAAAGGAGTAACCTGTAGTATTGCAATCTGCATGGCAATAACATCCTTATATCAATTTCAGCAGGTCAGACTTTACTTATTCCATTGTATTTTTCTTTAAGCTGAAAATGTTCATGAAGCATGCATTGAAAGCTATTGAGAATATCCTAGCTTCAAGCTTAGCCTCTGGTTGGCTTTTTTGGTGACTGATATTTTCATTTTCCTCTCGCTTCTTGCCAACACAGCCAGACACCTGCTAGCCTGAAGCTATGCTGTCTCCAACCCACTTCTACCTTAAACCAGCAGAAGCCCCAGATGTTTCTCATCTAGCACACAGTTAACACAACGGCACTCTAGCAAATAGGCTATTTCAGCACCTGGTTATGTCTGAAACTCTCCCTTGTGCTTTGGGAAACAAAGTAATGGCAATGAATCATGTTCAATTACAACACAGTTATTTCCAAGCTTGTTTGGTGCTTAACATTTGAGGAAAACAATGTCCTTACTCACCATAACGGATATATGCCAAGCCTACTGACAATGAAGACAACGGCAAAAGTAAGGAATAGAAGGTCACTCAGTTTTTGACACTTGCAATAGTTTGCCATTTTGGCAGCCTGCAAAAGAAAAAGATGTCTTTTTACTTCCATAAGGACAGCTGAGTTCTCTTGTACTGTGCATAAGCCATAAGGAAAAGAAGAAATCAAATTTTTATGAAATCACTAACATTTTCACAGGGCCAACTCACAGTGATCTTGGAAAATCCTCTCCACCAAGCAGTTGGAAGATGTTTTCTTTGAAAAAAAAACCAAACCAGACTGCATAAAACTAGAGTATGTATTTAATTTCTTTATTCCCCATTCAATTGCATTTTTGAGACTCTTCAATTTCAGATTCACAAAACTCTTCTAAACCTTTTATTGAATCCCAGTGTGTTTATGGTGCCCTTGTCCCCAGACTTTTTACCTACCTATCTCTCACCTTTCCAGTATGCTCCACTGGCATTTTCAGCATCCATCTACCTTCCATGTGCCCCACGCTCTCTGACCTTCTAGACGCTGCTATATGTAAACTTTGTCTCAATTCCTCCACTACACCCCATATCCTCAATTCTCCTAAAGCATCTCTTCTTCCTGTTCTGCCTATGCAGAATAGTTTCCACCCAAAGATTATACCCCTCCCCTTCAAGTGTTTTTCCAAGGCTCTCTTTTCAGCTTCTGCTTCCTAATTTGTTGCCTTATGCATACATTTACATGCTTCTCTCATTTGTCTTCATGCAGTCTTCTGACTGTTTCCCAGTGAAGGACTCACAAATTCATTACTCTTCTCTGAAACTGCTCATTAAAACACTGATCTTCCCTGAAGTTTCTTTACCCTTTTCTCCCTGAAGAAAATGGTACATAGGGAAGGAAGCTTGTTTTACGATGTCTGTGCTGCTTCCACAATGTTAATGTGTGTAAGCAGGTAATTATTTTAAAATAACATCTGCTTCAAGACAGGGAAAGTCTTTCTTCATGTTTTCTGCCATGTGTATCCAGAGAATCCACTTAAGTCACTGGGAACCCTTTTGTGTCCACTTAAGTAACTGGGAACCCTTTCAAAGCTCCTCTCTGAGGGGATTTGCATCCAGCTCCCATATTGAGAAGATACTTGTGCAGACTTTCCAGAGTACTAAAAGGGAGCAAAATTACCACAACCATGCATGCAGAATACTACTCTGAATGCACAATTCATTCTCTGAATGCAGATAATGTGGATGCCAAAACCAAACCTGCCCTTTTGGATGTTAGCCAGTTTCTGCAATGTTCCCACTAAAAACCTGAAGAATATTCCTCACTAAAGAAACTAGGTTGGGAAGCTCACAGAACACGATGAAAGCCACCAGTCCTGCAAAGAAAACGTAACTCTTCTGAATCAGCCCTATTTTCTAGAGGACACAAATGAATTTCCTAGCATTCTGTACTCACAGCCTAGTTTGAGGGAAAAGAGAACACTTCGGTGCCAACATGCAAAGCAGAAGCATTACTAACTTCCTTGATTTTCAGATGATGGAAAATTCAGTCCAGGAATTCTGGATGTATTGCCATGGCGGCAGTCTAAAAAACTGGTTTCATAGTGCATGAAGCTGATATTACTATAGCAACTTGCAGTGGTATCATGTCATTTCTCAAAAACAGTACAGCTATTGGGACATCAGTTCTCAAATAACAAATTATAATAATTCTACAAATTATAGTGATAAAGAAAGACTACAAAAAAGGGAAAGAATATGTTGTTGTTGGATGGAATTTGGCCATCTAAGACAATACAGCACAATTTTCTGAGCTTAAAAACCATGACTACAACTGAGTAACACAGCTCTACATATTTCTGAAAATCCTACTAGGGTTCTTCCATACTTCCAGATACCTTAAGACCTGTGGAAAAAAATCTCACCTCCAGTATTCCCACCAATGCACACTACTCCTTGGAATGAGAACAGGAAAAAATGATGCATTCCAGCTTTCCACTGGACATGTTTCATCATGAAACGGTAGATGGAAAGAGTCTAGTGGCATCCAGAAATAGTTTTTCATTTTTACGAATATGTAATAGGTAACACAGGTCAGGTGCACAACTGACCCATCATGGCAAGATATTTAACCAACTGCTTTTGCAGTTTGATAGTTTTCTTCCTCTGTGCTGACTTTTCCCTCAGTAACATCAGCAGTGTGCAAGAGTCTATCTCCTCTCATATGGCACCAGGGCTGTGACCTACTGCCCTAGCAGAATTTCCAGTCAAACCAGACTGCAAGAATTGACTAGAAAGACCACTTAAGTATGTGCCTCATGAGGAAGCATATTTGCTCAATGTTTGCAACTCAGGTGAGAATACCAGCAATTCTTCTTTGTCTTAGTCAGTGAATGAACAGAGGGTAAGGTTTTAGCTAGCCTATTATAGCTGCTCTCCAGTGTTTTTATAGTTCCACAGACACTGGTCTGATCGAGAGTAAACATCTTTAAGTACTTCTTTCTGGTGGTGAGAAAAGAGGAATGAAGAAAGTTTAGGTGAAGCCACAGCTAGCTATACACATTGCTAAAACAGAGAAATAAACTTGCAAAGATGTAATTATTTTTATCTGGAGAAATTCACATTCTCTTTTGCTTTCTATCTCAGGCAGTCATGTGCCTTCTAGATTAAAAAAGATTAAAAAATAATACCATATTTACAGCACTATTGAATCAGAATGGCAGGATCTTGATTTTGCAATAGGTGACTCATGCAGTGAGTCTATATTCTTGCATAACAGGTATCCTTGCAGGTACTTGAATAAAAAATAATTTCAGACAAAATAGTTATTAACTTTGGAGGAGAGTTCACAGACAACCAAATTCCAGCATGACCCAGAGCTGTTTAGTAACTGATGCAGATAAAGGATGACAGTATCTCTAAATTGCCACTATGGATGTTACAGACCATCTTGACTTAAAATAATTTTAATCATCCCTTCTTCTCCAAATACAACTCCTTAATGCTGGTATTGGCATCCAGAGGCATGGGAACCTGGAAAACCAGAGGTCAGCTCACTGGCCATGCCCAAGTAAGCCACTAAGTTGTCCAACACCCTCTGCCCAGCAAAGCAGAGCAGAAACACACTGTGACACCTTGATTCTTTCGGAGACAGAGTTATTGCTCCACACACCATGTCAGAGGGGTTAAGAACCAGGTGACCTAGTGTCACCACTTTCCAGATTTTGCAACTTAAGCTTTTGATTTTACCATGTTGTCATGGGTTAGCCATGGGTTTACCATGTTGTATTTAAAACCTGCTTGTAAACCCTCCCTGGCATGCAATGCATTACCAGTCCCTGCTCTGTACAAGCAACTTATCAAGGGATAAACCAGTCTGAAATCAGAAACATGCACTGCTACAAGTGCAATATATTTAAGCAAGGAAATACACTACAATTATCATCATTACCATATTGAACTGGCTTAGAAAATACTTTTTCTGCATAGCAAAAAGGTTCTACCTACTGACAGGATAACATATGAATTATCTCACCTCTAGGACAATATCAGCCACATCATGGAGACATAAGATCAAGGTTCCCACTCGTATCAAATTGGTTACATATGAGAAGGTAATCAGGGTGACTGCTAAAATGTGATGTGTAAACATGGCTCCAAAATCCTAGAGCAGCAGAAGCAAGGAAAAGAAACAAAAACCAAAAAACAGTGAAGAAAACACTGATATTCAGTACTTATATACAAAAATGGGTGGGTGTTTCTTAAATTCAGCATTATGTTTAAGTTATAAAAAGACCTACTATATAAGTGCATTATATACCCTGCTCTATATTTCATTTAGACTGAATAAAATAATCATTGCATGTTAACAAAATGCAAAAATATTATTGAAAGCTAGGCAATGACCACACTTCTCAGTTCATAACAATTTAATCTAATAAAGTAAACATTTGCAGTTGAAGTTACTTTGAAAAAGCATATGTACATACAAATCAAATTCCACTGTACTTTTTATGCACGCAGTAACAGATGAATATAACAATATGCACAACCAAGTGCCACATAATGCAACATTCAGAAAAGAGAAAATAGATACAAAGGAAGGCTAAACACATTTCCATTGCACTAGGACAACAGGCACCTGCCAAGGACAACTGAGAGAATCCCAGATCCAAGCTTTTGTTTGTTTGTTTTTAATCAAGGTGCTTTGTCTTCACATTCTAACAGGGTCAGAAAAGCCTTCAAATGAGCTGGTGCGTCTCCTCCTAATTGGTTCCAATCCACTGCCTCCCAAATGATGCAGGCTAGCGGGTCTCCAGATCAGTAACTCTCAGTTACTTGGCCAGAAAGTAACTGTTACTATTGAAAAAGCTGGGAGCAGTGAAGCTCCCAGAAGTAACACGCCCTGATTCTTGCCAAGGGGCAGATAAAGCAGAGGGAACAACCTGCCTGCCTGGACTAGACTCCCAGACTGATTAATGAGAGAACAGGACCTGCATAGCTAAGACTCTTCTCAGCAAGGCACTGAGTCAGTCAAAAACAAGTCTTGTTGGCATATGCTGAACTACCTGCACAGCTTCGAGAATGATGTAAAAACCCTTAAGAAAAGATCACAGGCAACCTTTAACTGGGAAGCTTCTTTGTGCACCAGATGCAAAGATTGTACCTCAGCTCCCAGCAGATCTAGTGGTTTTCATGCAGAGCTGTCTGAAGGAAGACAGATCCAGGCAGTCAAAAGGAGCAGTTCCTTCAGGCACCCTGCTCATCAAGTGTATTGGGAGGTAGAATTTGGCTTTCTGATAGCTTTCGTGGGCCAGTCCTGCTGAGCTGTGGTAGTCTTCAGCTAAGTGGCCCACAGCAGAGAAGCTGAAACTGAGACCCTTTAGACAGGCAGCACCTGGTTTGCAAAGGAATTGAAGGCACATGCGTTGGGCAGGAGGACCCTGTGGAAAGTGCCACGAGCTCCAACCAACACAGGGTCAGCTCTGGAAAAGCAGAAGCTACAGCCCCTGACTTCACTGTCTCTTCAGTACTGAGAGGAATAACTGCTCGGCATTCCCACAGCTCTCTTTGGGAACGTAGCATGCACCACTGTTTTTAAGGACGTGCAGTGCCACTGCTTCTCAGTACCAGCACTTGCCTTCCCTGCAATGAACACCAGGAGACCAAGGAAACACCTGCAGCTTGAGCAGTCTCACTAAGTGAAGAGGGACAGGACCTGCTCCCAGCCTATCACTTTAGGTTTAATGCTATCAGGTAGGCACTGCCAGTATCTCCAACACAAAACTGAGGAAGGGTAGGAGGGCAGGGTAGGGGAGAAAAGATAAAAAGACAAAAAGCAGAGACTCATACGCCAGTTTAGTATACACCCAACATTTCTCAGCCAGGTTATCTGGCCCCCAGAAGCATGGAACACTATAGAATACATTCAGCAGTCGTATCAAGCCATTGCTTTAAATCCATTTTCTTCAAACAGACAGAAGAAAAAGACAATTAAAGGCTGTTTCCCTTTCTGAGTGTCCTAAGGGAAAGCAAGGGTAGGGCATCTTAGTCATTGCAGTAACTACAAACCCACACATGGAGACCATTTTACCATTTCACAATAATAAAAACAGCAGGGCACCTACCTTATTCCCTGTAAACTACTAGCATTGCCCTATGACCATACTGCAGCCTAGCTCTTTACCTCCTTTACCTGCAAGTACTATGGCACTGTTGTTAATTTTCCTTCCAAATGCAATTATATTAGCACATAGGCAGTCCAAATGGGGCAAAAAGTCAAGTAGAAAATCTTGTCTGTTTTTACAGCTGACACATTCATGTTCTACAAATACAAGATTTCTAGTCCCTCTTGGATATTCTTCAAGGCAATCCTGACAATATGGATTATTCCTAAGCAATCCTAATGTTCTTGGGTAGCAGTCTTCTGCATTTTTGCATGAGTCTTCTTAAAGAAATGCTGTCCAGGGAATTCCTTCTGTAATAACATTTCTTAAAAGAGACAGTTACTTGACTCTGCCATCTCTGAAACAGAAGTGCTGGACTGACCTGTGGAAAACTGTTGGAAAAAAGTAGCAATGATATAAATACAACTGCTTTGTTACTGGGATTGTTTCTTTCCTGTTTGTGACATTTCTTTAAGTCATTAATCAAGACTATGCTCTGAAGATGCTACCTGTTAGATTTTAGTTACACACAAGGTAGATACTAATGGTACAAGTCTCCATAAAGCCAAATGGTCCTTTTGCTCCCAGCTTACTCCAGCACTTTCACCCATATATAGTGGAAGAGCAGCTGTACAGGAATGGGCTTTTTAATTTTGGGGTTTTTTTAGTTAATATATTTCAAATCATATGTATGTTTGTGAAAGATATATTTATTTACAGAAGATTTGTAGCCTCCAGTTGTAACTGCTGGAAGATGTCATGTGCTTATGTCATGAAAATCTGTGGCTAAGAATAGGAGAAAGAACCTATTCTAGACACCATCAGTGGGAAGAACACAGGGCAGACAGCAGAGAAACCCCATGGGTCTCAACTTGTAGACAAGCCCTCTGGAGTTAAGGCTTCTGCCACCCACGTTTGTTTAACATGTCACACTCACTGACTGAACTGCCAAGTGGCCATGGAGCATTAGTGCCACTGAAGGGCAAAACATCACCTTCACGGCTTATATTACAGATCAACAAGGAAAGGGCAAGGTCTGCAAAACACATGCATTCTTACTTGCTTCCACTGAAACAAAAGAAATCAATTCTGTGTCTCTTTCTTTACCAAGAAAAGTCTCTTCAAAGAAAGAGATCTAGTATCCAAATTTAGCAAAATATAGTGTATATTTTCTAGAATCAAAATAATTCAAGAAAATTAGCAGCTACGGATCATTTTGTTCTTGGAATGAGTGAAGTGTCGTTTTTCAAAAAAAAAGTAAACCACAGAAGCTCTAGGAATTACCAAATGTTTGGAAATAAAAGGTGTGAATACACAGAAAGGTCTCCTAGATCTTCTATAAAACTGTTAAAACACTGAGTAGAAATTTTAAACGTTCCTTAAAATGTACCTGTCAAATATTTTGCTGTTAAACAACACTTCAGGTATCCAGAAAGCACGTAAATAAGCCTCACTGCTTTTTAGGTTTATCAGGTACTTGTGAAACTAACAAACTTCCCCTGTATTTTTTTTCAGTGTTTTACAAAACAGGAGTATAGGAAGCTGGACAAAGATGACAAAACACCAATTCATACTAGGTTTCATCTTTGAAAATGAGCACCCTTAAGGGAGAATATCACTACAGCAACATAGGAGGTATTTATGAAGCTAACAATATGTCATTATAAAACTGTAGAAGTTGATACACACAGCTGACTGACTTAATGCCAATAGTAGGTATGTGCAACAGCCCAGTTTGCTCATGCCTCCAGTCAGGCAAAGACAAATCTGGTGGAATTTGTAACTCCTAAATAAACAAGTATTTGAAAGACAGAAAAATCCCTGGAAGTAATTTCTAAAGTCATCAATTTGCTATCAGAGAAGAATAAAATGGAGATGGAAAACAGCAAGTACATTTCTCTTGATCTACAGTAAGTAAAAGACCAGTGCTGGAGTTAGGCCAGTGCTGAGTGCTGCTGCTTCCAGCAAGGACACGCTGCGCCTCTCCTTCAGAGAAACTCTACATGAAAAAAAGCATTTGGCTGAATTCCTGCAGTGCACAAGACTGTCTGGGCACTTCTGACCATCCCAGGATACAACATAGCCTCTGCTGCTGAATTTAAAGTATCTAAGATGATAACCAAGACTTTGATAAAAGTAATAATAATAGTAATAATAAGTAATAATAGATTCATTTCACTGTAACATAAAAACATCAACAGCTTACTCAGGTTGAGAACTGTTAATGTGCTCCCTACAGCCAATTGTGAAATATTACAATAATACCTGGTATTAGCTGGCAGATTTCCTGCTTCCTGTTAAACAGGTCCCTATTTCATATGGGCACTGTTCCACACATTGCATATTAGGTGCATTACAAGGTTTCCGTATTTTTTTAAAGTAAACCTTCTTTTAAAAGAGAACTACCGTGGTGTTGCAAGAGCTGTTGTCTCTGTCAAGCTTGTACTCCTTTTTGCCAACTATTGTAAGTCTTTAGTACTAACATTTTTTAACTCAGTGGGTTTCCTTGGCAGCTTGCACTCACATACCGTTTTACCGTGACACCAGGGCCCAGCTGCATTTCTCCAGTCTGATCTTCCTCATTATCAATTTTGCTTGCACTACAAAAAGAGCTGTCTCCACAGTCCAAACCGGTGAGTGATCTAATGGGTAATTTATAAATATGGCATCTCCAGTGTTCCCTGCTGGGTGCTGATAATGAAAGGCTTTTGACTTTCTATCATTGCACTGCAGATGTTGTGCTCCTGCTCTGTGCTGGACACTGCACGTTCTCAGACACAGCAGGTGTTTGGGACACTGCTTGAATCTGGTGCTCTGGGTTCAAGCATTGCGAATCTGTGGCCAGGGTGTTACTTGGCTGTTAGCAGCCCACTTCCCCACCTCCATGTCCCATCCTATTTCCACAGCAGGTTGCTCTGAAGTTTTTCTGATAACAAGTACAAGTCATTTATATATAACTAAGAAACAGACTTGGCCTCTGCAGCTTACTATATGAGTCAACACTACTCTTGATTTAAATTAATCTCCTCTATCATACAGCTCCCTTGAGCATTGTTTTTCGCTGTCTCTGGTTTGTGAAACAGTGAAGTTATACTCATTTCAAGTTCACGATTAACAGAACGTTTAGCATCTACAGACACTGCAAGCAAGGGATTTATACGTATTCATCATAAATTGGTTGTTTTATTTACAATTTATCCTCCAATATGGATTTAAATTTTGTTGATGCTTTCTTGAGTTTCTACTTCTGAAATAATCTGGAAATCCAAATAGAGGAGTGCATTTCTGTATAGGTAGCTCTGGCATAGGACTCCCAGGAATACACTGTGGTTCTAAATGGCAGATAAGTTTATTCAGGTCATACTGCAATCCTTCATTTACTCTTTTCAGAGTTATGCTCCTTCTAAAATTCTAATAAACAGGGATTTTTCCGTTAGCATACCCTACAATCATTTATTTAAATGACAGCTGAAGGAGGCACACAAAGGTATTATAAAATCCTTTCAAATGCTTAAAAAATTAATTTGAAACATTAAAGCCCCTGCAAGAATAGCTCTACACACTTACTACAGAATAACTGTTGCGCTGCTTGTTCTGCTATGGATTAGGATTCTCCTTGGAGGAGAGAACTTGGAATATGGAACAGGTTGCTATTGATTGTGGAAAAATATTTCTCTTTGGACAGAGCCTCATTTTTTTTCATTAACAGCCCTCTAACAGCAATGCTTAGCTACACGACTGTAAGGGTAAAATTAAATATAACATCACTTTTTAATATTAAATGTTTTCGCTGTTCTTTTTTAGAAAAAACTGAAAGCCCTCTTAGCTCTTATCTTACAAAGTGATACTGTGAATTTATGAGGCAGTCTTGCTCTCTTCTTGGTATTTCATCATTTAACTCTTAGAAGAAACAGTACATCTACCAGATACTAACTGTTCAATTCCATTCAAGTCACTGTATGAAAGCAGAAGGTTCTTTTGGCTTCTGTTATTTGGCCTTCAATATTTTCTCCAGGCTCTTCTTTCCATGTGCAGAAAAACCCCACATTGTAGTAACAAGGAACAGAGTAACACAATCACAGTTTCTCAGTGATTAATATCTGCAAGAGTTGAACACTAGAAAGAACTGTATTTCCAGTTCACTGCCCATGTAATACAGGTATTCCTCAAGTCAAAAACAATATGTTAAAGCTTAAAGCTTTTGGTGTTTCTAGTCTCATTGTTCTTACCTTTCTCTTGACGTCAATGAATTGAGAAAACATTAAGGACCAGTAGAAGGACAATTCAACTACATAGTAATAATGAAGGTCAGGCATCAGTGGCTGAAAGATGGAGATGAGAAAAGTTTAACAGAGTCTAACTTACATTACAGGCAGCTGTGGTCTATAAGAGACATGTTAATCATGGATTATTGAATTATACATAAGCATCCTATGTTAAAAGAAAAGATGATGAAGATGATGGTTGCCTCTTTCAAAATTTGATGGCTCTGGAAAAATAAAGCTCCCCAACGTACTCTCCTCTAATGTTTTAGTCCTGACAATACTGTAATACCAAAAATTATGATGTTGTCCATCTGGAATCCAGAGCAAACTAAATTGTGAGTGTTCCTAAGTCTGTTTTGAAAGTTTACTTGAAACACCTTGCTGTATATCAGTAATGTGGGTTTAAAGCATAGCAAAAAAACAATGCTATAATAGACTAGAAAAAAACTAATGCATAGCAAAAAAACAATGCTATATTAGACTAGAAAAAAAGTAATGCTAGTATATAATCTTGTCTGCTCATGATGAAAATGTGGGCTTTGAGCAGGGCTCTTTATAATAGAAATGCCTACTTTTGAAGAATGTAACCATTTTCTGGGGACATACTAACACTTGGAAAGAAGAAAATAACATAAATTTATCCAAGCATCTGTCCAAGCATCTGTATATCTGTCTGATATACAACATGGTTACAGAGTTGTTTCAAAGTAAAAGAAATACAAAAAAATAATGCACAACCAAAACCAACCTGGGGTAACTTCAAAGAAGGTAACTGGTAGCACACATAAACTGTTTGGCCCTAAGCCTAAGAGAGCCAGTCCTAGGAGCTACTCTAATTTCCATACAAATGTGCCTCCATGATAGTCACGTCTTCCATGGTAGTGATAGAGAGGGACACTGGCAAAGGAGAAGCTCCGGAGGGCATCTCTCAAGGGATTAGATAAACCATCTCTAGAGCAGCTTGCACTGGCACAACTATGCACCCACGCAGGGCATGAGCTGTTTCCTTCAGCAAGAGTTATTTTGGTTGCACCTTTTATTCCCATTCCCTTCTGCAGACAAGTTCTTTGCAGCTGAAAGCCAGTTCTTGGATTTCCAGGAAATGCTCTATGGGTGTTATTTTAATACAGACATATGCTTATGCTTTATGAAAAATGTGTACATTCAAAATCCATCCTTTAAAGCCTTCTTTGGCCAATATAACCCTTTTCTGAGTTAGAGAGACTGCCAATAGACTTTTAATTACATGTAATTAAAAAAGGGAAAGAAAATAAGAGCTTGCAATGAACTGCAACTATTATACTCATTATTGCAAGGGAACTCACCGGGGAAAATTTCTAGTTAAAAAAGAAGACTTTCAGCTGCTTTATTAACAATAGCATTAGTATTTCTAAAGCCATACATAGTAATAGTGCAGGACAATTCTGAAGATGTCACAGATTCCTTCTTGTATCAATAGTATGTTTAACTTAGTTCAAATGTTAGGTTTCAGTTCTCCATAGACTTAACCCCAATAGATTAGCCTGTGCTTATGGCTGTGTTGTCACCCAAATGATCCATTTGATTGTATCTACTGTATCCATTTGACTGTAGCTGGATTTCTGCAGTGCATTGTTGAGTAATTTACAAAGGAGTTGTAGCAAAAAAAGATTAGAAATTTTATATAGTTATGGAAAAAAATAACAAAACTAACTGAAAACTCAGTACTTAGCCCTGATTAGCACCCAGCAGACATTTTTATCTTCAAGACAATGATTTTCATAATGACTTTAAATTTGACAATTTGCTTTATGTTGGACCCGTACCACTACTAGAACGATATTAGATATAGTAATTTTAGATCCCACACTCTAGAAGTTGTTACCAACTTTCTAAATGACCTTGTTCTTCTGGTAAGTCTAGTAAACGCATGTTCTTCAATCAGTAAGAGCCATGGTCTTTTGTTTTAAGTCAACCTCTTATTGCTTGTAATAACACAAAAACAGTAGGAAACGAGGCTGAGAGGCATCAATGACTGTAGCCATACAAAAATTGCATCTAAAGTTTCTGAGGGATTAAGTTTCAGCACTTTCCCCATTCAATTTCTGCTGCTGCTTCCCTCATGCTGTTCAGTTCACCCTTCAGTCACTGGGCTGAATTTAAGTCATTATTTCTTCTGAGGCTACATGACCAAATTCCTTCAACCTTTCTCAGATCAAGATTTCTGCTGAACTTTCTCCACTGAACTATTTCCAACAGCTACATAACCTTCAAGAACAGTAGCATCCAAACACAGTTCTCCTGTTCAGCCTGTCAAGGGCTGTTCCCTGTCACAGGGATTCATGTGTCTTTTGGACAATACTCTTCTTTACACTTTCCAGTCTGGCAATTGCTTTCCCCCTCCCACACCTTCCCTGCTCTTCAGGGGAAAAAAAAATAAAAAGAAAATACACCCTAGACAGGTTAAACTCCTTAAATTGCAAACTCTTCTCTGTAGCTGTTGGAATTCAATGTGTGGATTTCAGGTGTGACAGCTGTGTTCATTTTTCCCATCTTAAACTCAAGCAAGATGGGAGGTATCTACCAGCAATGTTCTGAAATGCTGAGTAGCCCGTTCACACAAACATACAGGCACAAAGCTCCACCATAATAAAAACAGAGCTCTGCAGAAGTGTCATGCTTGTTCTTAGCACTGTATCTTTTACCTGATATGGATACCCGCTCCAGCACTGCCTGGTATTCCAGAGCCAGGGTGTCTGAAAGAAAGAAAGAAAAAACAAAGGTCTGTACACACCACTTTGTGCAATGTTAAGTGTATATGTCGAATACAAAAGAAGCACAAAAATACAAGAACAGCTTAAAATTTGCATTTTTTGATAGAGGCTATGAAAGCTGAATAGAACAAGGAGACTTCTCAGAGTTTCACAGCTTAATTAGAGCAACTTGCCTGTTTTCTTGTTGGTACCCCATGACCTCACTTTTGCAGGAGTACAGACTGAATGTAACCAGCTCATGCTCAGATGGCCAGATCTCGCACTACACTCTCAAAAGCACAGGAAATTTTGACCTCAGGCTGCTCAAATATTTTAAAGAAGGTTCCTTGCATGTGCCGTTGTATATAAGCATTCTTCCGTGTAGGATCCACCCTTCATCCCTGCCACATCGGCTTAAAACAGCAAATCGTACCTTTTGCTTTCCTGGCTGAAGACATGACCGTCCAGAGATGACAGTTTTGCTATCACATGGAAAATACTCTCATCTCCCAGGGCAACATGGAAGATGCTAGAGACAAATTTACTGCAGCATGCATCCACAGACTCTTGCATTGCAAAACGATGGGCAAACTAAAAGACTTGGGAAGATTAAGCTCTGTTATTCTTCCTGTTTCTTTGCTGTTTTCATGAGATTTATGTGATTATTTCTCTTTCAATGCCATAAGAGAGCCTTTTAAATCTTTTACTGTAAGCAGGTTGTTTCTTTCAGAGTTCTTTAGTTTTTACCACCTTTTATGAGCAACTAAATGGATGGAGATAGAAAATACCATATGGGCAAGGTCTTCTTTGCAACATACTCAACCATGGAGTATTTCCACATTGGGTAGTAATAACATGACCAAGTCAACAGATACCAAGAAGTAGCAATTCCCTTTCTGTGCAAGAGCAGGAACAACCCCTTTCAGAGATGCATCTCTTGCAAATCACAACTGCATCTCAGGTTCTGGCAGCATCTGGACCTTGAGAAGCACTTGTCTACACTACAAGTAACCACCCTAGGGCATCTCACTAGAATCATGAAAGAAAACTATGGATTCAAGATCCTTGTGCAACTTGTTTACGTAAGTTTATCTGCTCTACATTCGACTATAAAGGGGACAGAACATCATTAGTAAGTCTCCTGGATTAAGACAGCACACGGCATACATTTACAGCATTAAATGCTTCCCCTAGGTCACAGTTTTTCAAATAAGACCTCACTGCACAAGAGAAGGCATGTTCTTGTTTTCACCATGAGGTGGAGCAGCTCAGCTCAGGCAAACCATAATAACCAACTCATCCAAAACACAATGGGTGAGTGTCAAAGCAAGGAAATGGACACTAGACAGAATGTTAAAGCCCCAGGCTGACAATCAGGCTAGGTAGGAAGGCTCTTTGAATGTGCACTTTAATAATAAAGAAGATAAAATAAAATTTGCACATCCATACCCCCAGTGCTCCTGAAATGGTGAAGAATAACTCCTACAGTAACCTGAAAGGTATACCAACATTTGAAATAACAGACCTCCTAGAGTTTCTGATATGCCTCCCTCAAGGATGCTGTAAGAAGGATTAAAGTCCATCCAAACTTATCCTTCCCTCTATTAGAAATAACTTCTTCATGGAACCAATTAATTGGTTCAAAGATCTCCACAATATTTACCGTGCTATGTAAGTTCCCCTCATATCATGCAATAAAAAAAGTGGAAACAGCCACAGCCCCTCTGCAAGACAATACACAGAATCTAAAATATTTCTGTCTGACAGCTGCCTAAATTAGATCCATACAAATATTCTAGGATAATTCATAGTTTTAGCCAGGTTTGAAAAGCTGTAACTGTCTTTCATATCATATTCAACAAGAGATAAGAGATGCTTCCTACCCAATTATTTTGCTACTTAAATTACAGGTCCTAGCAAAAAATGCATATTTTATTCTTTCAAATATTATGACATCTTAAGTCTTCTTCATAGAGATGCCCGCTGCAGGAGCTACAGATACAGAGGTTTATGTGCAATTAAAGTGCTGATTGCTAAATAAAATAGGCCTCACTTGATGAACCTATAACCACGAAGCCCTAAAGGGTATCACTATCTGGCAAGTAATGTAAGCATTCTGCCTCAAAGACCAATACAGCAGAACATATGCCCCTTATGAGCCACGTAAGGCTCAGAAAGCCATGCTGCCATCTCAGACAAAATGCTTCTGAGTAGCTGTTTGGAAACCTAATGGATCCTCTGTGGGCAGGAGTGCTTAAAATAGCAGGGCTCCTACACCACCTTCTTACCCTTCTTTCCTCCCCAGTCTCCCCTCCTCTTGACTTGCCTTGGCATCTCTGCATTGGCTCTTAACAGCTTTGGCAGCAGAGCACTTGGGTTATGCTTGTCCTGGAGTGTTTTAGGGAAGAGGTAGAGGAAGAGCCTGGTTTAAGCATGGCCTTCCTCTCGGACCTCCACAATGAGCCCTGCCCTAGACTGCACTCAGCATCTCTGTGTAAACCATGGTTACAGTTGGACCAAGAAGCATCTTGTTTAGTCCTCTGTGAACCTCACAACTGTGGAATACTCTGAAGAGGCTTCAGTAGGAAGGAGAGAATCTTAAAAAAGCTCACACTCTGCAGTGTGAGACCTCGACCCATTAGTGAAAGGTGGATTAATCATGAAGGACCTACAACCAACATTCCAGGGCTCAAGTGAGTCCTGTGTGTGCTCATAGGACATGTCTGCAAACTTCCTCACAACAGGCAACAGCACAGCTCTGCCTGAAAGTCCCATGATGGATGAGATGAAAAGGTCACTGACTTGGCTCCACAATAGATCATTTTCTGATTTACATAAAAGCATGATTCTGTTTTTACTGCCTGATGAATACTCAATTTTCCATTTTACTTCTTATTCTTGGTATATAATCTCTGAGAAAGGGAGGGACAAAAGGGGACTGAAGAAGAGAGGAAATGCAAAGATCCTGATAACAAAAAGGTCCCCCCTTAAGCTGGAAACAGAATACTAAATACTTCAGTACCAATTATGCCAGGCACAAAGCACCAGCCCTACAATGCTGACACCCTGCCTTACACAACGTAGAGGAGTTCAGATGGAAACTGAAGTTTTACCACACTTTGGTGCAGTGCCAAATAAATGCAGTATTAATGACAGAGGAGGTAAACAGCTATTCAATTTGTTGAGATATACAGTACTAAGGAACAAATTACTATCATTCCCTTACAGGAATATCTGCTAAAAACTCCATCAAACCTCTCTCCAACTCTGTAGTTAAATAGAGTAATTTCAAAGAATTCCTTCAGAAATAAAACTTCTCTTGAGTCAAGAGAATGACTGAGGATTTTGGAAAAAAACACAAAAAACCCCTCACAAATTATCTATGATGTTTGCATGCTTATCCAGAAGCCTTGGGTTATTTTGTATCCATTGCCTCATTCACTTATCTCTAGAGAAAGCATCTAATTGGCCCCTGGCTTTCAGAAAGCACTAAGAAGTGAAAATCTCCAGGTCTCACTCAAAATGCTGGTAGTATCTAGTATGTGAAATGTCAGTTTTGATAGTAAATGGAGGGGGGGAAAAAAGCAGTACAATAAAAACCTTCCCATTTATGAATATCACCAAGAGCTGCTATGCTCTACTCATGACTAGTAGATCTAGTCATGATCTACTCATGACTGTGCAGGCATGTTGTAACTCTCAAAGAGGTTTTTCCTAAATTCTCAGGTAAGTAAGAAAAATCTTCTGACTTTTCCATCAAATAAAGAAGTATAATCTGCCTGCTGTTTTTATCAGAATCCAGCATGTAAAAATCCAGGAAGATCATGACAGAATCCCCACATTTCACTAGAGCAAATTTATGTTCAAAACACATTTCAAATCAAAATAAGACATCCTTAGTACAAAAATAAAAGATTTTAAGTTGCTTTTGAAATTAGAGAACTTTTGAACCTCTGCAACAAAACCAGCACAGTACAGAGCATTCGCTGTGTACATGTTCACTACTCTGCAAATTCAAAAGGCCAAGATTTTTATCTGGCTTGGTTAATGTGTTTGAATACAATTTTGTATTATTTGTCTCTGACAGTAACAAGCGATATTAAGTGGAACTGAAATTAGCACTATTAATTACAGTCAAGATAATATAAACTCTTAGCAAAGCTCTACTGATCTCATTTTTTGGTGGCTGATACTGGCAAAGATGTCAGAGATGTCTCACGGCATTTGTACCTACATTCATCAAGTTAGAGCAGGTCCTTGCTCTTCACAGAAACGAGTGGTACAATGTAATGCCAGAAGATTTCCTCTTCATTAGCATTCACCTAGCCCCAAAAACGCTGTGTGCAATTTGCACTTAGCCCTGGAGCAAACATTCAGATATACATGTACAATTCAGGACACAGCCATACTCTTTTCCTCAAGAGCAGCTGCCTTCTCCCAGCGCAGGCAGAACCGCGGCTCCTGCTCACAGGGGCAGACCCCTCGCTGTACCCTGAGCTTTACACCTCATCCACCCAAGAGTGCAACTGCAGCAGCAGAGGAGAGACTACAAGCTTTCTGTTCGCTGCAAAACACAGTAACATTTAACACTTTCCACACAGTTTTTACTGTCCAGGAACTGACACTGGTAAGACTTTTAGTCAACAGCACCTTTCATAACATTAGCAGAAGGACAATTATTCATAAGTAGCAGTTGTTTTGGGGTAGTGGGTTGTAGTTTTTTAGTTTTTTTGGTAAGGGATCTTTTTATTTCATTGGTTGGTTGGTTTTGGTTTTGCGCATTTCTACTTGCTTAAATTAAACAGTTATCTCAGTGCTCATTTTTCCCCAATTATGGCTAAATTAGATTTTTTTTCTTTTTCAATATATTAGTAAACATTCTTCTTGCACATCACTTGCTTGAATAAGCACTTGCTTAGAGGTGAATTAAATTGCTTGATTTCTTTTTTATTCTGCAACACCTGCATCCTCTTGGCATGGTATGCTGGATGGCTGCTGACCTTAGAAAGAAATTCAGATTACCAGGCAGCACAAAAAGCGCCCTTCCTTAGTTTCCCCTGCCAGGGGCTCTATGTTCTACTATTAAAATTACTCCACCCATGTATGGTAAACCCAAGAGATTCTTCAATAAATGAGTCTCTTAGATACAAATTCCACAATGATCCTAGGCTTCCTTCCCCTTCTTATTACTTGGCCCAATGAGGATCAGTGTAACTGTAGACTACTGCAGTCTTTCACTCTTAAGGGAGCATATATCCATGAAAAGATTTGCTTCTGCATATAATGTACAAACAAATACACTCTTTTTCCTCTTAACTACAGAAAAGCTCCGTGGTATTAATTGTTGTAAAACAAGCCACCATTTTACAAGTTACAGAAAGTGACTTCTTTTTCCACAAGTATCAATATTTTGCAGCTTATTTCTCTCCAGCAGAAAGAAAATTAAACTCTTCCTCATTTTTCTTGATTTCAGAAGCTTCACAAAGCAACAACCAGAACTTTCTGAGTCAGCTTTTCAAAATTTCTATCATCTTCCACTAAGTCTGCCTGCCCTCCAAGGACTTCAGACTTATGATGTCTTGGAAACTCCCTGATTTCCTAAAGATGTGTGCTTTTTCTTACTATCCTCTGAAAAATTGCCCTGGATATAGCAACATCCCTCGCTACTGTTGTATTTGTTTTGCTACTACTTAAGAATGTCTCATACTAAAGTTTCACTGATCTAAAAAATACATCAGACAGTTTCTGGTCTCTACTGGCCTCGCATGGCAGGCTCTGAGGGCACCACCTCAGCAGCCAACCATGCCAAGAGCACAGGCGGAACTGTGGGATACACTGACACTGCAAGCACCACTGTAAGTCACCAGCACATGAGAATTATGTATACTTCCCTCTATCCACAAAATCACCGAGTTCTGATGAAACACCATGCTGGGAACAAAGAGAACTCAGCAAAATAACAAAATCCATGGCTACTACTTGGCATCAATTTGTGCATGCTCTTCCTTCCAGTGACTGTTAATTTGGTTTAGGATGCAGTTGCTTCTCACACCAGGAATAGCATTTTCATAAATCCTTCCCAGATCCAAGCAGTCATTCATATTTCTTGGCACAGCTAACTACAGAAGTGAAGACAATATGACATATTGTCGATGAACCTCCCGAGGTTCTCTTTTCATATACTGTGACTAAGCAAGCTGTTTTAGGGTTCTGCAGAACTGTTTTTTTTTTCTCTAGAGTTCAGTGCTTTGTGTCTGTAGAAAAAAGGTTTTAGGGGGAAAAATGCTTCTGCAATGAAGAGTGCTCAGTCTTTCCTCTCAGCAATCTGCACTGCTGATTTCCAAACATAATTAAAAATCGTACTTCTACTAATGGGAAACCATAACTTATGGAAGACCTTATAAAGGCCAAAGTTAATAACAATCACTGGAAGATGCACTTGACATTCAAATGCAAATACATGTGTGCCCAAAAAAAAGCTTTTAGAAAAAATATGAATTCAAGTTTTAACATATTTACATAAAATGATATCTAGAAAGGTAGAGTAAGCTCCACACACACATCCACTTTTTTCTTTAAAAGTATTATGTAGAGATCTGGAGCTTATGTCTTGTGTTGATAAAAGTTTACTTTCAACTTATAACTTATGTGGAAAATGAAGCTGGCAAAAGGAACTGATACTTAGAATCTGGAAGGGTCCTAATATTGATTAAGGCAATGCACTGAACAGAACTGAAGAACACTCCAGCCAGAGAAATTGGTGACTGTAGCATCTCCTTGCTCTCCTCTCCCAGGCAGCTACCAGTCCCCTTACCAAGCTCAGCCATCAAAATATTTGCTCTCTTTTGTGTACCTTCTTCCTCTGACACTTTCTCTGCTAGTTGCTTTGTAGTAAACAAAACTAATAATAACTTTTGCCTTCATGTCTAATGGCAACATTTTCAAGGACTATTTGGTCATGAGCAAGCTGAGTGGCCAGTGGTGCTACGACATTTTAGAGCAGCTGAACATCTATATAAATATTACAGGAGCTAGGCTAAGTTCCCAGCAACACTATTCAATGTATTTTTTAGTTCCTCAATCTGCACTGTAAGAAGAGTGCATAAAAAGTAGAGGACACATTCACCCAAGCACTCCAGATGCCTGATAACCCTTTGATGAAGCAAAGCAGCTGTACACCCATTAGCTTTACAGCTGCCTTCTATTTTTGATCACAATGCCAGACCACATCAATTAGCCTAGCATTTGCATCTGAGAGGATATTTGTGGATTTACTTTATTTAAAAAGACAACACATAACTGCACGCCTGGAATTAATTTTTAAGAGAGAGTACTGAATTTTACATTTGAAAAACCATACCTTGGTAGGTGGGAGACCTGCATAAAATTAAACCTTTAAGAGACCAGGAAAAATTCCAAGAGCAAATAATTAAAAACATAAAATAGGGCACTTCAACCCTTATTGATCATTGCAGAGCAGCAAGATTTCAGACTACTCCTAATTTTCCTACAGGATGTAGCTTCAACAAAACTCCAGGGTTTCCAGTGCTCTGATACTATTGTTACTCAAAGGCATACAGGAAAGTGGTTAATAATTAAACTCATCATTACATATCTACTTTCTATAATTATAGTTCCTGTCTGTGGCTGCTCTGCCGTAAGAGTGCACCTATCTGATTCTGCCCAGCCACTGCCTTCCAAAACCATGTGTTGATGGGAAGTGTTTACCTGATTCTTCATTGTACAGATGCTGAGTTTTGGAAATCCTCAGGCAGCTGCTTTACCTTTGCAGGGTGCACTGTCGCTTGCTTCACTGGCATATAACATGTTCTACCACTCCATGCAGTCCATGAAGGGAGTCAGAGTCAATTTTTAATAATAAGAGCAACTCCATACTAAGATAAGCGCCAAGATCAAATTTCATATCTAAACCAAGATGTTTGAGATCGTGGTATTTATGAACCTACACTGCCCACTGGAAGAACACTGTGTAGAGAAAAGCCAAACAAAAGCCCCAGCTGGTGTGTTTTGCTGTGCTTTCATATAGGCACGTTGTAGCAAGGTCTCAGAATCATCCCTGACAGTCTGAAAATTAGAAAGTCATGGCAACTGCAGAATTTTAAATAGGAAATACAGGTTTTCTCTAGTTCATAAGCCAGTATTTATCCCCAGAGAGGCAAGAATGTATTTGAATCACATGGTGTCATTTCGGGCAGGTGGTGAAGAAGACCTTTCATCAGTGAACTCCCCACTCTCAAGTACTGCCACTGAAACCCTGGCAGAAGGACCTGACGGCTTCTCAGCACAGAGACACCACCAAGTCCCAGCTGACGACTGAGCGAGCAAAACTCCTTCAGTCAGGTTGCTGGAACAGGCAGGCCAAAAGCCACACCAGTGTGTGGTCACTAGACAGGAGCCCATTTCTAAGTGCCTCAGTCACTGAGCACAGCTAAAATGAGGCATAACCCTAATGATACAATGAGTAAGGACAGACTGAAGTAGCTTCTTCCCCTTTTATTGAGGTGCATATATACTGTATCAGGGCAATTCACCCGTGGAGCAGCAGGTGTCTTTACAACTGAAATACTTAGTATCACAGAATCACAGAATCACAGAATATGCAGAATTGGAAGGAACCCATCAGGATCGTTAAGTCCAACTCCTGGCCCCGCAGAGAACATCCCAAGAATCACATTTCTTGGTGTATTTCATAATGCCACAAGTACTAAATACTGAATGAAAAAATCCCAGTGAGAGAATCTCTCTCATATTTTCTTCTAACAGAAAGACAGAAGGGGGAAATGTTAAGTAATTTAATTATAAAACACAGTTTGCAAGGAATTTTTTCCTGCTCAGTTCTGAGTCAATGACCATGATAACATTTACTTCCCTAAAGCAAATGAAGACAGCCAAAATAATTTCCCAAAATGTCTAAACCTACATAAAATGTTACATTCATTTTCCCCCTGTTTTTCACCTTCCCCTCCTGCTGAGCAAGTGAAAAGACACAAGCCTTTTGTTGTTTCCATTTGTCATCTGCTGGTGCATCTATTCTGACATAACTTGCATTTTTCTGCAATTGATCTACTAAACCAACTAGCAATAAGACTGGTTGGTAGGGATGAGAACAGGGGAACTATGATAAACTGCATATGATTTTGTTTCATAAATTGCAAATTTGTATTAAGTTTTAGTATAAAAACATAAACAGTAAATTTGTGCCACATCAAAAAACCTGAAGTAACTGGGCAAGAGGAAAGAATCTTCTTTCCCTCATCTTCTTGGGCCTACAAATCCTGGGGACAGGACAAAAATCCCTGGTGAAACTCCTTAAGTCACCTGTGAGATAATAGCAGTTAAAAAATAGAAGCAAAAATCTGAATTAGATTCAAATTTACAGCAGTACTTCCCCATGCTAACCTGGCATTGTTCAATAGCCAGTAGCCGAGAACATCAGTAGGCAGAAGAAATGAGAAAGCTCTGAGAGGTGTGACAGGGTAACATTGGAAGGGAATATAATAGGAAAAGACCCAAAAAATCGCCAATAATATATTTATTTATTGCCAAGATTGTTTCCCCTACTACTTTAAAGATACAATGAAGCAGCTGAATGACTTGAAGAGCTTATAGTATAAAAATACATATTGTTCTACAGGTTTTACTGGTTTAATTGAGAATACAGCTATCCTGCTCTGAGTCATTCCCTCAGTAGTGAGTTCAGCTCAACAAGGGCAACTCAAAGCACCAGTTACATTACTAATAATCTGTTCTTACATCCAAACAGGTACTCTTTGATCAGGTTTAATTAGCTGTGGAAAACAGGACTGCATCATTAATTTGAATAGCAGAACATGAAAACCACTAGAGTGCTAAGCTAATACTTTGCTACAGGTATGAATGAGCCACCTTGGTTTATAAATGAATTTAAATTATTTTTATTATAAAATTGCCCAAATATAACACTTTGGGAAGTATTTCCTCTAGATCTGCCATTTTTATGATATGACACTGAAAAAATTTCAATCTTTCAGAAAGCTGCGCTGCCAAAAAAAAAGAATACTGTGCTGAAGTCAAAATTAGCAACCAGTACACAGGGGGACATGAGGTGTGGCAGCCCCTCTTTCACTGCCCTGAACGAGAACGTAATGCACAAGCAGTAGAGATGCTGTAGATGGCTCAGTTCTAGCTTAACTCGCCAAATTGATGATTACATAGCATTTACTTACTACTCTGATGCTATTAAATACCCCCAGCTGGATTCAAAACAGATAAAGTGAAATTCAATTATAGGTGTATTTTTTAAATTAATGTGCTGCTTTTCCTTCCCATGATTATGTAAAATTTGCCCCCATTGTCTACATTTGAAAGTCCTGTTGCCGTCAGTGTCCAATTACTGAACTAGGATATCACTGATTTGCTCCTTTTGCTTTTTCTTTCAAAAACCTTCAGTTTCCTTTCAGCCACAAATAAATTCTGCCAGCTTGCTTAGCTTCATCCTCTTTTGCCTGATCCAGTTATTATCTTAACTTCCTACAGCTTACACAGTAAATTACTGCCTATGCTGCCTCGCGTTCTCTTACAAAGCCTCATTGTCCAAAATGCATTCATTTTCCTTGCTGATGTACACTGAGGTACTGCAGTCATTTAAAACTTAAGTTTCTCCAGTAACTTTGATCTTTCTCACAGCATGACTCATGATTTATATTTCAAGCATCCAAAACACTATATGAATCTCTCCTAAATGCTCTCAACAATTTTTATGCCCTTAACAATTTTTATGCCCTTTTGAAGATAAATCTGAAACAAATTCCTTTTCCATGAGATGGCATCTAACTGTGGTCTTCCTGGAAGACATCACTCTTCCACTTGTGATGTTTATTTAAAAATGTAATATGGCATTTCCCCTTTCGCACAGTAGCATTCTTCAAAAGACTCCGGAGCATGGGTCTTTCCTGCTCACTCAGTGAATTAGAAATTGTTTTATTTATCACCTACTGCTCAGCCCTGCTTTCATAGAAAGGAATAAGATTATAATTTGACCCAAAATTATTTTAGCTTAAAAATTTTCATCAGTCACAGAAACTCACCAATTGGTTTTACGAGTAAAAAAAAAAAAAAAAAAAGGTAATAAAACCCTCCAAAGAATCCAAATCAATATTAAAGCAAGAACAACCTGCCAAAGGCGGGCTTCATTTCCTCCCTTAGTACGACACTACCCCTCTGTTAACAGCACAGTAAAATATCAAGTATCAGCATTGTGTTAAAAGGGCTCCAAAGTGGCCTCAGACATTCTTCATTTAAATGAGAATATTTATCCAGCATTGGGCAAATAAGCTCATTGAGCAAAAGGAATTACAAGGCTTCAGTAATAGATAATATAACAACCTTTCGAGTAGAACATGGGAAGGGAACATCACAACAGATGCAGACTAGAGCACAAGAAGTGCCCAGCAGAATGCCTGCTTCAACTGATTCAAGAATGAAGGAGACATCAAGGACTCTGGAGGTAAACCCCCTGCTTCTAAGCTTTTGCCATGGTGTTGTTTTCTAGAATCAGTTCTCATTTAAACCAAGGTGGTAAATATTTCCCAAACTCATGCTTTGGTATTTCAGCATTAAAACCAGAAAAAAAACCATCCTGCTTTAAGGAGTCTTATTCTATGAATCATATGATCAGACATAATCCAAACAGCGGTGGGAATTTTTCCAAGATGTTGCATTTCTTGTATTGTTCTGTTCTGCAAAATATCCAGCAGCATTAGTTTCATGAAAAAGTAGATGCACCAGGTATGGCAAGACAAGATGGAAACAATAAATGAAATACTGACTATTCTGATGCAGGTAATTTTTTTCTGCTCCAAATGATGTAACATGCAATGCATTCTGAAAATAGCTTTCCAATAGCTGAGGAACTTTTATGACAAAATCAAGTCTGTCCTCCTGCTATGAAGACTGAAAACTGTCTAGAGCACTGGACATTTTGAATACAGCAACTTATTTTTCAGTTTGGCAGCTGCTGATTTTTTGCAGTACATTTTTTTCAGTTCAGTTTACATCTACCAAAATTGATTCCTACCCATGATGAATCTTTATAGCATTAAACCAGAAAGTTTAAAAAGCCACAGCTATCAATTGCTGCCTTGGGGAACTCAGGTATTACAGGTGATGGCTTCCAGTTGCAAGAGTTGTTGTCAGTACTGTAAGCATGAATGATGTCCTCTTGATTCCCATGAAATATTGAGGAAAAATAAATTTATTTCGTATTTCTAAAGACAGTAATGGCTGAGAGCCCCCATGAAGGATGTTTTCAATGCACTGCAGAGAACTTGTATGAAGAATTTGAAACTCTTAATTTCTGCATTCAAACTCTTCTGTTATTTTTCCCCAGAACAGTATCAATAATATGCTTACTATAACCCCACTTAAACTGTAGCATGACCTTTGATTTGAAAACTGTCCCAGTCTTATTTCCCACATGATACAAACTTCCAATCTTCATCACAGAAATGCTTGTCCATCTGCATCACACAAATACAACAATTTTATGAAGTGGCTGTGCATGATGAACATTATTTACTTCGTCTAAGGTTAGCAATCTCAATAATAGGTGAACTGTAATACAGAAACAATGCCAATAATCAGCCACCAATTTATTGACAAGTTCTTTCTTTGTATTTCAAATGAAGGTGGCCTGACTTTAAGCTCTAAAATTCTGGAGTATGAGCAATCCGAAATGGTCTTTACAAATTCTACACCATTCTCTCTGGGCTGTAACATGTGCATGTATTGCTGCTGCTATTTTATTCCAAAAAGAGGCAAAGAATAAGCCAACTCAGCCGAGCAGCAGAATGCAACACTCTCCCTCACAAAAATGCATGAAGCCAGTTTCTCTCTATGTGCACACAGAAACTGTGGGCCACTAACAGAACAGCTCCTGCTGTCACACAGAAACCTGCTTGCTCAGTGGTTAGTGCACACACGAGGATAAGCACTTACTTTTCTTCATTTGAAACATCCTATAGTTTCAAGAAAGAGGAACTTTTGTAAGAGCAGAAGTGGAGCTCTACCTGTCAGGGCTTTTTTTTCCTTCATACTATCCTGCTATTTCCTATTTGCCTTCCTTACATTTATGTCACTTGAGTAGGCTTTTGGAGTCAAATTTACACTTCAACATGTCTTTCCCTGTTCTTTTGCAAGCTACATGTAGCACTAGAAATCGTAACTACCCACCAGACACTTCTCAGTTCTTCAGTAGGGGATGACTCATTCGGAAGGACACTCAATCAGCTGCATACATACAGAAGCTTGTTGCACCCAGCATTTTTAAAATATAGCCAGAGCATACTCATATCATCTGCCTTATTTCAACACTAAATTTGAAAAATAGCAAGATTTGTTTATTCAGATAGATAATCCCTTTTACCAGGAGAATAAGTACGTGCAACATCAGGTTTCCAAGTCTCCATATAGACTTCAAAAGACTCGCAGAAAATTCACCCTCTTTTGTGAGTTCATCATTCTTATGGGCAATTAAAGGAAGGAAATTAAATGTGAAAAGTCTGTATGTCACCTGGGAGCTTTGCTACGTATGTTTGCAAAGATTTTTCATTTTACAGCATTATACAGGACTGCTTAGCACCAAGGATGAGCAAGCACGAAACACGCCAATCCTGAACTCTTTGCTCTGTTTCTTTATCACCAAAGATAATGGTATTTTTTCCATTTAATTGGAGCACAGTCAGACCATTAACTCTTAATGAGCAAAGCCACCATTTATTTAACTACAAGTATTACTGAGGAAAACAAAACCATTATTTCCTTCCTATGTTAATGATAAGCAAAGCAATCAGTTCAATGCCACTGAACGTAATGTCTTGTTGGCGTCACTACTGGTGTGGCGCTCTGCAAGGAATTGTTTTGTAGACATGCAAACAAAACAAATGGTAGAGCTGAAAAATCTCAGCTTTGTTCAGAAAGGGAAGAATTTGCATATACATGATCAGACTGGAAATATAATTGGTTACTTATCTTTTATGCTTCAAATCTTAGTGATTTATAAAGATAAAAAGAATGCTGTAGTGAATGTTGGCTTCAGTCCTTCAGTACCAAAACATCTCTTTTAGAAGTCTGAAAACTAAGACGGGATGGTCACATCTAGCATTTTCCATTTTACCAAGAATGGGAGCAATGAGGGTTAGATGGAAAGGTGAATGTTTCATATTAAATGATTTTGTGGAACACCTAACTCTTTAGTCACAAATAATTTAAATCTGCTCTAGAAAACAGTGAAGACTGGAACCAGCAGCTAATAACAAAGAAAGCTTCATCTTCTCTTTCAAAGTTGGTACCTTGGTCCATTTCCTCAGACAGAAGAATACTCATTACCAAATCTGCTCTTGAAAATAGTATTTGAAGTAGAAGGTGGACAACTTGAACCCTTAACCTACATTTACATTCATTCCCTCTTCTCATAAAGTATCAGAAATGATAGAGGTGACTTCAAATCCTAATTATGATGACCTATTTCATCCCCTCAGTGCATTAGCCGTCACACTGCAGGGCATGTCCTGAAACACACAGTGCTATAGGATCAAGTGACAAACCCATCAATATCCCAACATCTACTTTATATTCATTACCTAACAAGTTTACAGTTCATTTTCATCAAATTGAAAGTTCTGGTTTGAAAGAACAGAGACAAACATATATTTCACTTGAGCAACAAGAGACCCTTTGGGAAGCAGAAAGTCTCATCCCACTATTACACAACTGGTAATAATAAATAAGCTACTACTGAAAGCATTAAGGTAGAAAGGAATTGAAGAAGCAGAAAAACTTTATGAGGAACATTTGAAAAAGAAGCCAAGACCAAGAAAAAAATTTCGTCTTTGAGATCCTTTGACACTGAAATGTCATTAACAACTTCACTAGTTGTTAATGTTCACAATGACAGCAAACTCCCCTAGAAAATTAAGCCTTGCAGCCTGAAAAGGCTGAAAGCACACAGGAGGTGGGGAACGGAGGAATGTCTAATATGATAATTAAATACTAATAACTCTATGGTAGCTTTTTTTTCTGAAGTCTGTTGGTCTCCTCTGTCTATGTAAGTCACAATTTGTAGGTAATGCAGTGGTTTGGCTGAGTATGTGTAAGGCTGCAAGTTACTCCTCTTCATGTGGTCCATTTGTGAGCAAACAAGCAACTGCCTTGGCTTCTCTACTCTCTGACCCAAGACTTATGTTTCTCACTTCCCTGTAACTCTTGAAGGGGGCACGCATTCCCTTGGTATGACAAACGATTGTAAGATGTACCAATCGTACAGCTGCACGCTATAGTTAAGGTCAACTCTTGACCGAAAAAGGCAGACATCAATGATAGAAGCTGCCCTTATTCACTTCATGTTGCTTCATGAGCAACGTATTATTGCAGCAAAGAAAAGTTGGCAACATGTGCCCATTTGAGGTCAGAGGCACTGAGGACAAGACCAGTGCAAAATCCATAAAGGCCTCCTGCCTTCCGAGTTCAGCGGTGGGGTTGGCAGGGGGTTGGAGAGAGTTCCATGCATAAGCTATTGTATGACCCAGAGGCTGTAAAAAGCAGATGTCCACATGGATAGAGTGAGGGAGAGTGGGTGGTAGCATGAGTTTTTGTGCATTTCACATTGCTAAAACCCATCATAAACAGTATCAGCACCTGATCATGGCCTACAGAAAAGAGCTACACACAGGACACTTTACTGTCAATCCTCAGCCTTCCCAAATTGGAGGATATTCCTGAGTTCATGGCGAATTTTATTCAGCAAAATGACCCAGTCTAAGTGTCCTGCAGACACTACTAAAAGAAAAACTTGTTTAAAACATATTCGTTGATAGGTTCTGTTGCAATAGAGCAAACTTCAGTGACAAAGCTTTATATCAGACATTTCTTCCCTGTGTATTGAGACTTTTTGAAATTTCAGCAAAAGTAACAGTTTTTATTCCATTAATAACTTAAAAGCATATACCTGCCACTGGAAAAAGAGAGAACCCAAAAGAAGTACTCAATAAAGAAACATAGCTTTCAGTGGGAAGAAAGTTTTAAATCTCTAGCAATGCACTCAGCAAATACAGCATGTCAAAAGAATTGATAAATCATGTGAAGCTGTTACCAAAAAAATGCACAGGTTGCTTTATTTGGTGCAGAAATTTCTTCTGCCCAGATCAGCTATTAACTGCAGTCATGGACATTAACAAAGACAAGCTTGCCATGGCATTTCAGAGGGTTTTATGACTGCTCTGACTGACAGCTTTATTAGATCTCACATGCTTCTGTAGGGAAGCAAAAACCAAAGTTGAAACTCTAGGCCACTTTTTCCTTGCAAGATGCTCTACCCAGGCAAACCTAAAAGTTGAATGTAGCCAGTCAACACCATTCTAAAAATAAATTAACACTGGCATGTGTGTAACACTGATAGCATCATACTTTCAGAACTAAACCAGAGTTAATAACTCTTCTAAATAATTACTGCTTATTAAGCTTGGGCACATCTTCCCCAAATGCCAGATAAGCTCCACAAAACCATGAAAGACATAATGACACTCTGCAAGCATGGTGGTTTGCCACAGTATCTTGTTCAGGTCTTCCTTGGGTGCTCTGGTGGGCACAAGGGAACACTGACATCCACCCTTCTGCTGATGCTGCACTGATGCAGCATTATTTCTTTATGCAGCAAATAGGGGAGATGACAGTAGAAGACAAAGTGGCAATGATTCATGTGCTGTGGGCATTATGAGAAAGGTGATTCCAGGAAGAATCCAAAAGGTGGAATTTACTTATAGTCAAAGTGAATATTTCCAGTTTGGTGCTATGCTGGTGGCACATTACATTCTTTAAAACAGGAACATTTGTGGTATTCACTCTTTCATGCCCTCTTTCAGTAAGGCAGCCCAAGTTGCTGTGATGGAGATGCACCTGTAGAGACTGCCACTGAATCTGAGACCGAAGCTTATCCGTCTTCTGGACTGGGTATTTTAGGGATGGTCTCAGGCAGGCCTTCTTAGTGGAAAGGATTCAGACCTCTGCTGTAGTAATAACACAGCAAGAAGCTGCTGACCATAATATGAACTTACTCTCTCCAGGCAAAACAGCTTTTTGAAGGAAAGATCCTCGTACCAAATTTGCCAGATAATTTATTATGCTTAACTTCTTTCACTAGCTTCTTAAGGAAGAAACTAAATGTTCTTTGCAATTATTCCATTTAGAAAACCAATACAAATTAAAAAGAACTATCCACTTGGGTACAGTAGCAATGCTCCGGAAGAAGTGTCTCCGGTCAGATTTTTTAGTCTGGATTTTATTCCTTGCAAACCCAGATCCTGCACTTAAGTAGACTCAGCAAAATCTTGGGTGTTTGATGAACAGAAAAAAGCCTGCACTTTCTTTTAGTTACACAATGTTACTAGGGAGATAGTGCAAATACACATACAAGCACAATCGCAATTTTGTTAATTTACATATATTTTCATGTGAAAAACCTGGGTACAAAAAGCAGAACACTGGAATAATGACAATAGCATAAAACATTACAAGACTCATTTATAACACCGTGCACAAATGAGTAGTTATAAATAGATCTACAATTAAATAATGAACAATTTCTCTTTGTAAAAATGAAATACTATGAAAGCTAAAATTACAGCAAAAAGTACACAACCAATCCTTGTTAAAAAAGCAGTTGTACCCCTTGCTGTGTCAGCCAGCCCTCCTCAAACTGCAGTGATATGCTCAACTGGAAGACGTTCTGCACTCAGCGTGTCAACTCAGCCTTTAGGAAGAGATCACACTGTCTTGGAATGAAGCACATGTTTACTGTATTCTTAGTCTATAGAAATGCTGGTATTCAGAATTTTTCCTAGAACAGACACTTTATTTGTGCAGAGAGAGACTTGCTTCTTAATCATAGATATGTTTTCTAGTAGTGATTTTGTGATACTTGCTGATGGTGATTTTTGTGGCATTTGCTGTAATGATCTAGAAAAAGTCATTCAATAAAGCCTCTGTGTCCTTGTCTATTACAGAATCCTATAAACCCACAGTCAGGATCTCTAAACACCCACAAGCCAAGTAACCTTTTGGGTTGTGACAATTGCCCATTAAAACTATTCTCATATTTCTACCACAGACATTTGTGAAATCAAACACAGAAAGCAGAATATCAGATCACGAGCATACAGCATGTTAATGGGTGAGGTACACACAAAATATAAGTGTTCAAGGTGGCAGGGAGAGAATGCAACTGCATGCTGCTCTGGCCCACACTTCCCCTGGGGCTGACTACTGCTAAATAGCTGAGAACAGCTCTGATGTGCCCTCCCCACACAGGCACATCATTACTCCTGCTCACACCAAGTTGCCTTGCACCTGGGACAGCCTCAAGAACTACAGACATAAAAAAGATTAGTACAACCTCTTTGACTTACAAGCACCAAAAACATTCAGGATATGTTTTCTTGTGTCAAGTTTTTCACCAAAACAAAGATTACGTGAACACACTGAGTGCACACATTCCCCTAACTGCACCTCCTAGAATTACACAAATATGCCCGGACTTGCACAAAAGCTCTGAGAACTACTCACACTGTAAAAACAATTTGCACCATAAATCCATATTGCTCTCTATGGCAGGGTTAACAAACCTATGTCATAGTGTTTAGAAGCTATCAATACCTTTCTCTTTTTAAATCACCTGAAACACAGCATTGATGGGAAACTCCACAGAAATTTCCTTCCACAGTACATCAGACAAAGAATAGGCAAAAAAAAATTACTTTTTATCTAAAACACTAATCCATTTTGTTTATTAGTAAAAAGTAACCTCTGTCAGAGGCATTTAAAAAAGGATGATGGAGAAATTGAGATTAATACTTTGGTAAGCCTTACTGCCAGCTTAATGCCTATAATGAAAAGTAATGAAGTGAACTAGGAATGTTGCTACGCCTTTTTTTCTTTTAAAAAACACCATTAAATATTGATAAGAGCTTATATTCCTTACCAATGGTAGTAGCAAAGCATTTTATGAATGCAAATTACATTTTAATTTTTACTCCTCATGAACATAGACTTTATGCCCGTGTTTTATATTATACCTGTGCAAGACTTCCAGTCTGTGATGTGTCATAAAAGCATAATAATATAAAAGTGCCTACCTTTTTCAGGAACCGTACTCCATAGGTAAATATATAAAGGTAAAATGTAAATCTCCACCTGCAAAAGGTACAAGAGGTTAACTCTAGGATACCAGCTTTACATATTTTACAGTTCAACACATGATTTCTTACAGCACCGCCAAACCACCACACCCGGGTTACATTAACAAAAGTTGAAGCAAAATTTTGGTCTGGTTTTCTACAACTTTTGTTATCAAGCATTGTGCTCATTTGCCTGCTTTTCCTGGCCTCTCATCAGCTCTCTGAAAATACTGGCTAATTTCATCTAAACAGGGCAAAAAAAACCTCACACATTTTCAAGGATAATTATGTTTTTAAAAGTTTCATGAAAACTAGCAGGAGAGTGGAGGAGAGAGGACAATTTGCCCATCTGTTGCAGGAAAGTTCACCTCTTATTAGATACTAGGAAAAAGATAATAGGAAATTTAGCTGAGACGTCAACAGGTGACTTGGGAGTACTGCATGTCAAATAGGCTCTTCAGTAACGAAAAGAATCATTCACAATGAGCTGGAAATTCACTTGGAAGATTCCAGCATTTCACACTTGGTTTTCGGGAGTGCATTTGCATCAGACAGATATGCTTGATACAGATACATATCCATAAGTTACATCCACGTTCCAAGTATCCCTTGATAAAAATTACCTCCCTTTACCCAAATGCACATGGAATAATTGCTGGGCTTCTGGTTTTTGTTTTCAGACAGAGGCAAATTAGAAGCTAAGAACAGGATGCCATGGAAAATAAGAGAAACTACTGAGATTTAATACAACTTGGGAACTTGGGCAAAATGTTCTTTCTGTCTGAAAAGGACATAATAGAAGAGAAGGACATCTTCCTTAAGCATGAAGTTATCAAGTCTAATTCCAAGTGAATTCACAGAGTGGTAGTTGATGAAGTGCTGTCTTGAATTTGTACTAGATAATAGTCCCAAATCTAACGTTGGAAAATGCCCTTAGCCTAAGCACAGTCTGAATAGTTACAGACCTGTTCTTCAACAGGGAAAGCAACAACTTCTACAGCAGCAGTAGCAGAGCCCAAGAGACTAGGAAAAGCAAGGCAAGATCTGCACTAAGATATCTCTTGTTCCCCTTTTCCCCCATCAATATTCTCTGCCCTACTGAAGCCATACAAAGGAGGCCACAAGGCGAAGCACTCCATCGTGGGCAACTGCCGCATCAATTCACGCTTCACTGAAAGATGACAACTGAAGTTTCTCTGTTTTGTGAGAATTTACTCTGTCCCTCGGACTTCAAACATTCCTTTAGTCAGTTGTATAGAGACAAAAAAATTGAATTAACCACATACATACAAAGTGTACTGCTTGAAAGACTTTTAAGTTAGTTTAAATCCAGCAAACCTGGATGACAGCACTCAAGGCACAAGTGTTTACTGGAAGACCTGATCTGTCTGCTCGCAATTAGGTATATGAGGTTCCTCTTTAGGACTTTAGTCCTCCAGTAAAAGACTTCCAAACTGAGCCAGGCTTGCATCTGGTATGCTCAAACTCTGAATAAGGGAGATCAAACGGTTTACATATGGACCTTCTGGCAAATTCTTCAGGTTGTGGTGTTGCTTACCAGGCCAGTGTTTCAAATGTGAATGTGACACACTGCACCAAAAAGTCAAGCTAAAAAGTGACTCTTCCATAACAAAAAAATAAATTATTTTCTAATGTAGTCTTAAAAAGAATGCTGTAGAGTCCCCCAAAGGTGCAGCAGAAGATCTGGCTGCTCTTGTTCTACATTTGAATGCATTCCCAATCCAGAGCACAGTCAGTTTCTTAACCTCTCAACCCTTTTAACTTTGAGCTGCTAATGAAATTTTAAAGATGCTTCAGCATGATACAGAACATCATCTGAAAAGATGGAAAAGTTGGAGAGTCTCCATCAACTAACCTGCTATACCCCATGGCATGCTCAATTCAGCAAAAAATATTTAAGTGCCCACTTGAGCAAGCACTTCATTGATTTCACGCGTATGTCTAGTCAGGTTCCCTTCATCATACTGATGAAATTTTGTCCTTCACATTTTCCTCTGAATTTTTGCTCTGAAATGTGAAATTACACTTCAGCCAATAAACAAAAAATTGTTCAAGCAGTGCTTAAGCAAAGCACCCCCCTGCTCCTTACTTCTTGCAGAGCTCAACACATGGCATTCATGCTCTGTCAGGAAGATGCCATCCTCCCCACAGACTTGCTGTCCAGCTGAGTGAGCTCAGCATGGCTGCTCTCCTAGGAAAAATGGACACTTCTTCCTAGGGTAAGGATGAAGAGGCACAAGGCCTCTCTGCTCCTGCAGTTTTCCCTTTCTTCCATTTCTTTTGCAGGAAGACTGAGTGGCCAGGCTGTGAAGACTGGCACTCCTGCAGAACTTTCCAGGACCCCCCTTGCAGTGCACAGTGCTTATTGCTTTGATGCCAAACCAGTGTCTGCTACTCAGCAATGGTGTGCAAGGATCCAAAGCTATCCAGCTTCTCACAACCAAACATCAAACATAGTGAATGCATAATGTTAAAAACATAAAAGCCATTGTGCTTCCAGAACTGTAGCTGTTATTTACAAATATGCATTTGCCATTGGTTTGCTACAATCAGGGCTACAAACAGCAATGTAAGAATGCCACACTTCGAAACAGTTAACATTAAAAAAAACTAATCATATTTAGCAACTAGTCATAGGCTTTACACACTGCCTGCAGTTGAAGAAACTGGCTCTCTGGCTCTGCAAACTATTTTCAGAGAAACTGAAGATGCCTGAAGTTTTTCCATGGAAATACACTTCAGTAAAATGTCAGGTTTGCTGTTCTCCATCATCCACTGCTCAACTTCTGGCAGTGGCTGACAGACCTCTGGGCTCAGGCTTTGGGCTGAAAGTCAGACTGAGCCTAATGCAAACTCCACAGTTGCAGGTCTTGGTTCTGGAGATGAGAAGGCTTGAACTGCCATTACATAGCTTGTTCTCCATTTTAATCCCCACAATCTGAATGGACTGCACAAACGTGTAGCTGGGCTATGGAATCATTAGCTGGGACCGAAAACTACTTTTTGCTGCAATGGTTTCCTTTGGCTGTGAAAAGTATATTCACTGTGAGAGTGCTCAAAGGAGCATTTCTGAGGCTGAGCTTAAACAATATTCAGTGTTTATTTCTTTTAAATGGGAAACATCACTATGTTCCACACATGCTCACTGTGACTTAAAGCAGTCTGTTTTATCCTCAAATTGCATTTTTCTGCTCCCCCAAATACAGTACAACAGCCTTCAACTTTCTGATTCACTCAAGAGGACTTAATCCAATTAATGTTGCTTCTGACATAGCCAGAGGTATACATTCCTTCTAGATGACTACATCTAAAGACAAATATTAAGAGAATGATCCTAGAAAAACAATGGTCTCTGAACTTCTGCATCAACTTCTTAATCTTTGTGACACTGTGTACCAACCTATTATACTCCAACTTTTAAGTTAAAACCAAAACTGAACACAACAAAGAGCAATGCGTCTCCCCTAAACCAACAAAAAATTCCCCTAAAGATGCTATTTTTAGGCAATAAATCATGTAAAAATACAAGACAGAGCACTGAAAAATAATGCTTAATCCATCCAATAAATAGCAGCTCAAACAGTACACTCCACTAAATCTTATCTTCGATCCTGGTACCTAGTCCCATACAAAGCTGCAAGTATGACTGTATGGTTGATGGAAGTAGCTCCACTGTTCCAATTTGCTGCCTCCCCAGATTTCTGTAATGATAATTTGCTGCATTTCCACAAAGCCTGGCAGATGCAGGCAGATATAAAAAAAGGATAATTAAAAACAATACATAGGTAAATAAATGAATAAATAAAATCTTCTTGCTTCTTTTGGAATGGTATTGCTGTTGAGTCAGTCTGGATCATGAAAATGGTACACAGTAACTGCACTATGGTTAAGCAGATGTTTTATGAGGAAGAAGGCAGTTATGCCCAACTCACTAAGATGTGCAAAATAGCAGGTATGATAAATTGGAAAACTGTATTGCTTTCCTCTTCAATCTTCTGGATTAAGACTTGACTGTTCTCTGATTTTTCCTTTGGTTGCAGTTTGAATCAGTTATTCAATATTTAGTATTACAGTGCCACTTGAGACCAGTCCTGTCCTAAATCTGTATGCTCAAAATGCAGGTCTGAAAGTCTTAGGAGCAAAATTTAGAAGTGCAGAAAAGAGGAAAGGAAAGAAAAGAGTACAAAATTTTGAAGTGATGCAGTTTGATAAATAATAAAGTGTGTTTATACAATTAGGCCAGAAAATATGCATAATAGAAAAGGTGTTTTGGTAACTCATTCTAGGTTACATAGTTTCTCTTTAATGGTTATGCAACTGTTCTCTTCTGAGTATTTTGAAGGCTACATAAAATAAAGGAGTGGTAAGACCTCAGAGATCTATTAGCATTGCCAAATCCTGCCTAAAAAGAGATATCTGGAAAGCTCATGGGAAGCACACACAGAAAAACCAGATGTCGCTGCCATGCAGTTTCCCTTGTGGTCTGATCAGCAGACCTGTTCTCTCATCAGTGATGTTCAATGCAAAAGCTGATGAGTCTTGGAGACAAAAACCAACTTGAAAGTCTTTCTAATAGGGACCTCTACTCTCCATTCTCACTGGTGATGTCACAAGTCACCTGTTTTCAGACACAACTGCCGCTCACTGTCCCACCTTTTTACAGTTCTAGAGGAATGAAAACTAGAATCTTACAGTGTGCACTTGAATTTCACCTAGCAATGTTGTTCTAGCCATGATGGCCAGCATATCTGTATGCATAATGCAGCTTTGTGACAGGTAACCACCTTCTTAGACCAACTTGTACTATCTGTTTTCTTGTTGTTCCCATGCTGAATGTTACTTTCCTGCAGCATTATGTGTGCCCCAGACTGGTTTTTAGCCTGCTAAAGCAGATGCTGAACCCTTAGGAGTACTGATCTTTGTGGAGGTAGGCTAGGTATCAGTGTTCCTTCCCCATGTCCCTGAGGAAGCCACCCGGCTGTGCTTCGATCCATGCAGCACATCCCAAGTTTGTGCACAGCAACCACACCCCCTCCTATTACACGGGTAGGGATCAGTCTTTCTGAGAGAGTCTGCTGTGTCTTCACATTGTGTACTTCCATTTGAGAAGATAAGCCTCCTCAACTTCTGAGTGGGAGCTGCAGTGCTGTTATAGCTAAGACTGGAGGATAAGCAATGTTTTTAGCAGTATATTAAAACCTCATTTTGTCAATTTCATTTTCCCTTTTACATCCCAAAGAAGTACATTTACTTTGTCATTTAGGTTCCTTCCCTTTCCTTGCCTCCCATTCACTGCTTGCTGAATCACTGAAAACTTCAGAAAAGCCTCTACAAGATGCTCATTACTGTGAATGCTTTTTTTGGTCCATTTTTCATTTTTAAAGATGTATTATCCCTCAGTATTCCAAGCACTGCACAAACAAACAGGGACAGGAAACTTTTGTACTATTTTTCTTGCAAAAGTGGTGTTATCAGAGCAGCAGCAATGAAACTAAAGAAGCCAGAAACCCAAATTTACCAAGAAATACCATCTAACCAAACTATACTCATTAGTCTTAAAGTATTTAAATAAATAACCACAAGGGATAGCATTAAGAATTTCAAAGCACACTTTCTGCATACCTGTACTGAATATTTCCTGTCTGATAGTCACAATTTCAGGCTGTTTCATCATCTGATCTTAGATTGAATTTTCAATTAACCAGGACTACATGAGCTGCTGCATTACTTGAATCCTCTGGAAAAATTAGTGAAAAATTTAACTCTGACATACTCTTTTTTTGATCTGCTAGGTTCTTGAACTTCAGGAAAGTGAAAAAACCCATGCCTGTACAAGCAAATCCTGGTCACCAGACAATACAAGCAGAAGGGCCTGTCACACTAATAGTACCAGTAAAATGTAATGAGTTCATGGATTTACATAAAATGCAAAACAGTATCATAGAGATGAAGTTACCAGACAGGTCGCCACTGCAGCCTGGGCTCTGTGTGCTGTCACAGCAGCTCTATGTATGCCCATTCCGGTGAGACACCGAAGTAGGAGAAGACAGAAGCTGTATCAAACACTAGGTTACCGCATGCCTGTAGCTACATTACCCATCACAGCATCATCACAAAATGCATTAGAGCAATTAGCAAGTTTCTCACCTCCATCAGCATCGTGTACATGTTCTTGCAGAGACTATTACCACTACACATATTCAGCTACAGGCCACTGCAAGCCCATTTCCACTGGCAGACAACTTACTAACACAGAAAACACTGTAGTTATATGCCTAGTTACATGTAAGTGAAAAATCCTAAACAAAGTGGAAGTTAGTTCTCGTAACTCCGTCTCTGTGAAGAGGCACAGTCCATGTATCTATAAAATGAAAGGCAATCAACTATGAAACAAAATTGTGTAACAACGTAAATGCAAGAGAGAATAGATAGGTAAGGATTTGCATGCCAATTCATTAATTGCTGTGTTTATAATAAAATCTTACTGCCACTTAACTCTTCAGCGACCAAGATATTTTCATAGAGCCTGACTGTGACTAGCAACCTGTAGAGGACAAGTCATACTCGAGTTTCTCTCTTTTGGTATAGACTGGAAATAGGAAAAGATACCAAATAATTTTGGACTACTCAGTCTGTGCAGTTTGCAGTCTCCTGTGGAAGAGAACAACCTATTGCAAAAGGCAGCCCTGTTGGACCAAATCTGTATGGATTCAGTGTGAATTTGGCAAACACCATTTTCTAGTGCTACACATACAGAACAACCCTGAAGACAGCAGAAATGGGAGTAAGAATGGTATCCATCTAAAACAGCATTTTGTTCATGTTTATCTTTCTTTTTAAAATGAAAATAAGAGTAGAACTTGGTTGATATCTGCACTTACAGAAGTCTCCAAAATTCATCCACGTGAATGAAGAATTTGTTCTGAATTTGAATGTAACACTTCATGAATAAATATAATGTGTTTCATAAAGTTACTACAGCCTAAGTGAACATTGCTCGTGTGCCTTTCATACCAAAAACACATAACAGGTCAAACAGAAGTATAGTTTGGATTAGCAACAAAATTAACATCTGATAAACAGAAAAAGACAAAGCAGCAAGGAGGTAAAAAGTACAAGGTAAAAAATTGTACAAGTAACTACTAAGGCATATACAGAAAGCAAATACCAAACGTACGTGGTAAGACCAATGAAAAGAGCAGAACATGTTGTGAAAGCAAGGAAGAGAAATGTTTTTGCTGTCTTATCGCTTTTCTGCTCAACTTTTAAATCCAACATCATAGATGAAATAAAGAACTGCCAAGCACCATTACAGATCTGAGAAACAGATGCAACCTTCACTTTTAATAGATAAGAACTCTTTTACACTATTTGCTATTCTGCTTGGGCAAGAATGATTTTATTATTGGAAAGTTTCATTACAGAGAAATTAATAAAGCCATTAAATTTTGGCAGCAATGAAATATTTTTAAACAAGAGAACAAGAGATCAGTACCTGAAACACACTAACAAATGGTGAAAACACAGCCCAATCCCTCAGCGAGAACAAGAGTGATAAAGTTGAAGAAATTCCTGCACTACATTCACAAAATATCCTTCCCAAACTATCAAGAGTCAGTTTTTAAGCCCTGTGAATGCCACCTACTAAGCTTAAAAAGTAGTCTTCAAGTCCATTGCATTTCAAGAGGAAATGGCCTCAAGATGTGCCAGGAGAGGTTCAGTTTGTCCATCAGGAAAAATTTCTTCATGGAAAGGGTTGTTAAGCATTGGAATGGAAGGGAAGTGGTGGAGTCAGCATCCCTGGAAGTGTTCAAGAAACAACTGAACCCGGCACTTAGTGCCATGGTCTAGCTGACAAGGTGGTGACTGGTCAAAGGCTGGACTCAATAGTCTTGGAGGTCATTTTCCAACCTAAATGATTCTGATCCCAGTCCGAACTCTTGCTTTCTTGGCCATACATCTCCTGTGGCTCTTCTGAAAAACCTCAGCTCTGTCTCCATGTTCCTTCCCATTCAAGCCATTTGTCTCCAGTGTTTGCCAACTTCATTTAAAGCTGAGGTTGACTGAAGGTGGCAGCTCGTCTCTTCCACAATCAAGAACTAGACAATTTCAGGTGCATGGAACACAAGAATGCAGCTACTGCAGTCTGCATTTTTCCTTTAGTTGTCTTAAATTGTTATACTGTGACTGTAATTTTGGATTTATGTTCACATTAACTAGAACTTAGGGAGGAATTATTTAATTTCCAGAATATAACATAATGGTGAGCACATAAAACCCACAAGAGAATGGAAACCTAGTTAATTATAACCTTGCTCAATGTACAGTGATAACGTTGAGTGATGGTGTCTTTGCAGGATGAGCACGAGTTAATTTAAACTTATTAATTGCGTTAAAAACTGTGTCACAGAAGGCAGTAAGGGCAGGGAATTCAGAGCTTTAAGTAATCCAATTTGAGGGAAGAGGGAATTTCCTAAGATGCAAAATAATAAGTGCTTAAAGCACTGAAGTCTAAAAATAGGGTGAGCATATTATTAGGACATGGCATGGACATCTTTGCCTGTCTGCTCCAGCAGAACAGCATGGAAAGAGGGCTGACAACTCCTGACACTTAACCAGTGTTGCAATTTCCCCCCGATACCATGTTTGGGCAGTGAGAAGTCCTGAGGCCCAGCTTAAGAAGACAAAGCAGTGATCACAGACTAGATTCATATGTGGGTATGGCAGATATGGTAGGAAAGGAATAATGAGGGAAACTGCCAACCTTGCCCAGTCCTGGGGTCTGTTTGCTACCAGCCCTGAGCTAACTGGAGCCTCTTAAGCAGCATACTATGGAGCTGCAAGAAGGCTACTGCCATCTTCCCCTTCTCCAGATGATTCAGCTTTCTAATGCAGCAGGATAGCAAGGTAACAAGAGCAGGCCCAGACCCTGCATTTTACTATTCAACATTAAAAAATTAACAATAGGAAGAATAAGATAAAGGGTATAAACAGAGCCACAGGTGCAGCTGTTCAGTAGAAAAGTATTCATTCACTCAGCCTGTGTTAATCTAAGCCCTTTTATTAGAGCTGGCAGAAGAAGAGGTGCACTCAGAGGACCACATGGCATACCACACCCTGCTTCACCACACCATGTCCTCCCACCCTGTCACATCAGGAGGGACCAGGTGGCTGTAGCTACTTCCCCCACTTCTCTCCTCCATCACATAACACCTCAGCTTTCACCATGGATACAGGTACTGCCCATGCTTCTCTGGTTTCCCTTCTGTTATTTGACTGCATACACACTCTCCACAACCACAAGAAACAGAACTCCAGCAAGCTTATGACCCACAACAGGAAAATCTGACTGATGAGCACCCTATGTTTGCATGCAGGGTAACCTTTAACCCTAGGGAGTATAGTGGGTTGCGCTCCAAAACAGCTGTACAGCCAGCTGTCTCACAGGGCAAATCAGGGGGCAAGGATGCAGAGCTCAGGGAGGGGGCCTTTACTGCTCATTAGCTCTACAATGGTAGCCTGTGCTGCTGAACTACAGCTTGAGCCAGCCTGTGCAAGTATGCCTAACAGAGATGTTCCAAGAGGCAAAGCTGAAGGCATAAACCCACAGCAAACCATGCTGTAGCAGCTAGGCTTGACTGCCCAGAGTCTGCCTTTGGAAGTGTGAGTGCTGGGCAAGCTGTGTGTTGGAGAGGAGGTACATGGAGGATGTTTACTATTGATTTATCAGAGAACAAGTGTTGGAGAAGAATTAAAATTGCTGTCAGTGGCTGTACTGTGCTCTCACAACTTTAAAATTAAGACAACTTTCCAGCAATTGACTTATTTGTATGTCCAGGGACTCAAGCCACAAATTACTACGAATTATGTAACTCAGGGTAACCAGTACCGTCTTACTCTCTTTCTCTTGGAGCGGGGAAACCATGAGTGAACCAGCGCTGAATGACATCATACAAAACCATGTATTTACACAAAATAAAAAGCTTCATCAATAATTTTCTGCACTGACTTCATATACAGCTTAGAGAGTAGCAGACAAAGGAATTAGCAACATACAGAGCTATTGAATGCTACTCTTGTGGAATAACCTTTCACCCTGATGTACAGGAGATCAGGATTTCTATCTTGGTTTCTACATACTCAAACATGACTCCAGGCCTTTTTGCATAGCTCTAGTTTCCCTGACATGAGTCTCAGTACAAATGCCTCATTCATTTTTATCTTCTATAGAGGCCTTGCATTCATGCACATCTCTCTTCAGTGATGTTACTAGACATAATACTCTCAAGAGAGTAATAGGGCCTTGAATTTATCAACTCCAGAGCCTTGATGGAATTCTTACAGTACTGTGGTAAAACTGCAGTATTTTACGTGCTTACTATGATAACAATTGCCGGATCATCTTTGTTACTCTGCACTTCAGTTACCACTTGCTAGCAATTAGAGTCTCCTTTCTCAAGTTCACTACCACCTGAAGCTATAATAAACACTTCTTGCACTCAGCAAAGTCACACTTCCCTGTTCTGGAACAATTTCACAGACTCCAACTCCCTTCACATTTCATTGAACACCTATGTCCTCCCTCCACAAGGTGCCTCACAAATCTGACTCTGCCAACACCCGAGCCTCTACTCCTTACTTGCCCTTCATGACACAAAATACCATTTGTTCACAAGGCTCTGGTCTTCCTTACCCCTATGCTCCAGTTTCAGCACGTGACACTTCAAAGACTTCACATCAGTCTTCACAACAGGCTTCTAAGCAAACTATGGACACAATTCCCTTATCAACACAATACCAGATACCTGATTGCCCAAGTAAATGAAACAACTTCTTTATTTACAAATTACTGCTGACATACTGCCTCAGGAGAGGAATGAATTCCATGAAACAAACATGAAATCCTGTTTAATTACTCTGAGTGTGAAAACCTGCTTTCACTATTCAGTTTTGAACATGCTTTTTTCTTTTTAATTAAAACACCTGGTTCTTGCACAACAAAATAGGCAGTTTCTGTTCTCCATTTTTCTTTATCCATCCCATCCTTTCCATATGCTTGTACTAAGGTGACCATCTCTCTTCTTCCATTGTCTTTCTAATTTCCTGCACAACCTTTGTAGCATCTACAGTCACCAGGCTGTCATTTGCAAAGTACCAAAGCTTCAATTACACTGAATAATTATTTTAATTAAAAATGGCAATGGGATAGTTTTTCCTGCTCACACCATCCTAGCAGCAAAATGGGAAATAGTGCCAGCCAACCCAGCTTTATGGGATTGACCAAGTAAGAGCCCTACTCCCTCCAAAGACAGCATTCTCTGAGTAATGTAAGACTTTTTTGTTCCCCTTGTCTTACACCAACATCACCATTAAATCTGTATCATCTGACAGATGAATCCTTACCCAGACATTTCATAGAGTTCAAGGATGCAAGAACGCAACTAGTTTGGATAGGCTTGTATCCACAGTGTTCAGGGCTGGAATACTGGATAGCATATGCCCAGGGGTGACTTTACATTTGTATAAAATACAACTCTGAAACATCATGAGAGTTTGTGGGTTTGTAGTTGTTTGGTTTCATTGCAGACACAGAGAGGTGTACACAAATATCCACCCCCTAGTCCTCAATTCCTCAGTTAAATCACAAAATATTGTGTCCTTCAGAAACCACTAACAGAAATAAAAATTAACTGTTGCAGTATTGTAGAAGTTTCTCTGAAGCACCAATGAGTTATTTCATTAGAGGTCACAGACAGCTAACTGAAATACTGAAAGTAATAAAGAAGTTAAGGATCAGCAAGAAAAACATGAAATTACTCAGTTTTTTTCACCTGTATAGAAGTTTTTCAGTCCTAATAACTGTTTCAGTACTGTGTCTGAAGAAAGAAACCAGAAATTACATAGAAACTTTCAATACTATGCCTCCTTTCTGAGTTTGCTGCTATTTCACAGTCACTTCCAGAAATTTTTGATTTTTCCTGATGCTATCTCTTCCAGGTGAGACTGCTGTCCTATGATCATCTGTCAACAGAAGCACCTGCCCCAGGAGCTCCTGGACATAGCAGGACACAGCCCACTGCAGCAGGTTACAATGAGAAGGAGCAGCAGAGCTAAGTATCTGCCCAGTTAAAAAAAAAAAAAAAGAAAGGAAAA
>VZRQ01007241.1:119346-238651 GCA_013397975.1 Machaerirhynchus nigripectus
AAAAAAAAAGGAAAGAAAGAAAAAAATAATTCAGAATTACAATAGCAAGGAGAACCTCTAGCTGTTTGTCAGCACATTAGTCAGGTGTGCAGTTTCCCTTTCACCTAGAATCTGATTGAGTTACCAATGCTTTAGATCTGAACAGGCCAGATGACCGAGGCACAGATTATTCATACCTGTTAGAGGGTGGGGAGGAGCAGCCATTCCTGTTCCATGGAAAACAGCAAAGGAAAACAAGGGAGATAGTGCAATTCTGTGGCCACTGAAGAGTAACTACCACACTTGCTGCAGAGCATGTAGCATGACTTCACAGCCCCATCCCCCTGTTCGCTTTTCTGGTCATGAAACATCGGTTAGTCTCATTCCACGTAGCACTGGAGCAGCTGACAAATCAGAATTAAATGGACCCAAAATACCACCTACCACATATTTTTGCTCAGATCAGAAGTGTGTGAGAAGCTGATTTAGGAGAGCCTGATGCTATTAAAAATTCAGAGCTAAAAGCCTATTTATTTTTTAGTGATTTACTTCTTAACACAAAGCACAGACTGATGAATTCTTGCATGTATTTTGTTAAGATTTGTATCAGCACAGTTCAGAATTTCAACAACCAAACAGCTGTCTTCATTTCTTTCCCTTGCCTAGTTATTTTTCCAGTACAATTTTGTAGGAGAGAATTTCTCTGCTAGTTGAGAAAAGCAGTATGCCCAAGAAGTTGCAAACAGCCCACAAAATTTTCACACAAATGTGCATAACAAGCAAAAAAACCCCCAATCTGTATTTTTCTATATCTGTACACACACGTGCACACACACACACACACACACACGTATACAGTCATAGATAGATATAATCTTCCTCCAAAGCAAGACGCATAAACAAAATTTCAATTCCTTAGGAAAAAGAATGTCTAGCTAGGATATGAGACAGAAGCTCTTCTCTTCCCCTACATCAAAACTAAAAGACACCCTACTTACAGACACTTTAGTATCCAAGCTTCTTCCAGAGAATAAAGAGGGGGTAAAAAATAGATCTTTGGCTCTTCAGTCTGCACATTTCCAAGTTTTCACATGCAGAATGTTGCATAAACTCAAAACATCTCTCTTTGCCATATGTTTCTTCCAGCCACTCCTTAGAAACCATGTATCTCTAATAAACAGCTTGCTTAAATGTACATAGCTGTAGGACAGAGAAGTCATTAGCCTGATGACATGCCAAAATCCCAGGCTAGTAACTTATGGCACCACAGGTTCTTTCCCTTGCTCGAGACAACAAGGGGGGAGGACAGAATGCTGTCTCTTTCTATACTACTGAGTCTTCGAGAAAACCAGACATGCCTACACACTGGTAATAGGAGCAGAAACACAACACACTGAAACTGGGAAGATATTGGACGTGGTTTGGGAATCACTACTGCACTGGCTTTCTGATACATCAAACATTAACAAAGACATTCTTGGATCCTGTATTCTGTATGGCAATAAGCAAAGTAATTTTCTTGATGTTAGGCTGTGCCACAGGGACAGAGAGAAAAGAATAATAAAAACTCAATAGAAACACATGGAAGTAGAAAAGTCCACTATGCACACTCAGTTGACCACTTTGTTTCCTCCTTTATGCATCTTGGATCTGTCAAGTCGAGGAAAGGAGCGAAAATGGTCTAAATTCACACAATAGAAAGAAAAGCTATGGACAGACTATCCCCTACAGCTAATATAGTATGCTAAGTGGCTGAGGTTTGCAGTCTGAGGTTATACTAGGTGGATACCTTTCTTAGTGACTACAAACTGTGACTTTAACTCCAGGTTTCATGCCAGAATCACCAAATCCTTGGGACACAAGGGTTGACTTACTAGTAAAATAATACTTGATGCTGCATTTATCACTGTCTTTCTGACTGGATCATTAATCACCACCTGGTGATTATATCCATCAATCACCACTGAGTGAAATTATCTATTTCGTATTTCATATAAATACTTATCACCATAACATCTGAAAGCTTAAGTAGGTACGTAATACCACTGAAGTCTCACCATTAGGGTCTCTATGGTTCCAATAATCAAATTACACTTTCTCTTTCAGATTGACACACAAAACTCTATGGCATGAATACTGGTTAGCGTTCCTGAAAAAGTAATTTATTTTCACTATAATGCTGTGACACAAACAGTATCTATAGACAAGAGATTTTATTACTGCCTTTTTCTTCATATAACTATCACCTGCCCATGGCCAGAATATCTGACAAAGACTGGTAGCAAAGGAATTATTCAATTTGGAAAAAAATAAAATAAAACAAACAAAAATACCCCCACAAACAAAAAAAAACCAACCCAAACCAAAAGACCACAAAATAAAACAAAAACAAGCAAACAAAACCGCAAAACAAAACAATAAAAAACGCCACAAAAACCAAAACCAAACAAACCCAAACACCTACTCCCCCCACAAGAAGCAGTGTAGGTTTTGGAGTTTCTCTGCACTCTGTTTATGACCAGAATTGTAATTGCTTGAAAAGAAAGAGAAGGGAAGTGGTAGAGAAAGTGAGAAATCTGGGACAATAAGAATCTAGTAATGAAATTACTGGCATGGTATGTTTGGGGCTGGATCTAGGGTGTCATTCATCTCAGGCAAGTGTGTTTATCGTTAAATTTCACTCTCAGCCTTTGTCCTATTAAAGCTACTCTACCTTAGATAGTGCCTACGCTATTCATTAGCAAGAAAGATAAGGCAGTCAAAAATGGCCTACAGCCCTTCTGGCACAGCTCCTTTTCCCTTCCATCATGGAAAAGCCACTCTGGGCCCAAGGAACACTTTGTCTAGCAGTAAATTGAATCATCTCCATGTAAACAGCGTTGGAGCTTTTTTCAAGCAGATCCACATTTGCTGTAGGTTCTGTCACTTTTCTTCCCAAGCCACAGTCAATCAGTGCTGTTGCCAGCAAAACTGAAGCCTTTTCTGGAGGGACAACAGCAGCTCAGCAGTAGGTGTAGGCAGAGATCACTGTCATTTTCCTTGCTCTGTTCTTGCTTATTACATAAGGGCACATTTCGTTCTGTCGAAATTCTCCACTGGCACCCGAGTTACTGAAGACTTGAGTGGTCCTCTTCCCATGTCTGTCATGGGAACACATACTTCAGGTAGCTCAGAGCTTCAAAGTACCTGCCACACACAGCCACTCCATCTGAAAAGCCACCTCATTAATTAACTAGCTATGAAAAGGCTACAGACCTCATACCAAAGGATTTTTTCAGTTCAAAGTATACTGAGGTACGTCGCTTAGTGCCCTGATGGACAGAGTTAACTAAACAACACTTTAACACCCATACTGAAGGGATAAAAGGGTAACCCTGGGTTCCCAGTGGTAGTCTAACTATGTGCCAACTACTTTGTCCAACATGTGTCAGGTCAGCTGGTGCCACACACTCCATCACTGGAAATGCTCCCAGGGCAAGGCACACACAACTTGTTGGACAACACCACATCCCCACAGGATTATATACATGTAGAAATGGAGAGGCAACTCCCATTGTACCTCTTGCAAACCATGAGTAGATAGCAGCTGATGTATCCAGCTATTATTTATGCCATCTTACTTCTTTTTGGACAAGTTTTATCGTTATTACTAAGTACACATATTGCAGAAATGCCCAATGGCTCCCTCTAAACAAAGCTGGCACTTAATTCTGTCAGCACTTCACTACAGCTTGACCTTACCTTCCAGTCTGCATTCAGAGCTGTCATTTGCATCCTATTTTGATAATGTATGCCACAAAGGAGCAAATTCAGCACCCATTATGAGCCTATCCGTGCCAGTATTTCATGGTATGCTTAAATTTTTCTACCTCTAGGTATGCCCAAATGTGCTGGCACCAGTGCAAGAGAGTGAGGTCTTTGAGCTGAGTTACAGAGGCAGCAAAATATACCACCCAAATATGCTATCTCTAAGGCTAATACAGCTGTAATTCTTCCCAAGACTCCACAGCCTTTCTTACAAGTTACAAAGACAAGTTAACAGCTACAACCCTTGCAGAAAAAAAGGTTGTTCTGCACTGATCTCAAAAATGGGTAACTCTAAGGCCACCAGCTGCTGGCAACAGCATGACTAGGTCTATCCATAATCTCCTTATGCCTCGATTTATTAAATATAAGTAAGGAGGATTTTAGCTGTAAATGCCAAAGAAAGGACTTAAGCTTTCTGACACTTCAGTTCTTCTGTTTATTAAAGGGCAATAATCTTTAGACATTTTATCTTTTGTCTTCTTTTTATTTAAAAACCCAACTGCTTTTCATCTTTACTCTTCTATCTCAGATCTCCATCAGGTTGTCTGGCTGAAGGTAGTGCTGTAAGGACAGCACACTAACACCAGGTGACTTGTCTTAAAGGATCATGCTGGTGCCTGGATAGCATGGAATAACAACTACATGATTTCCAGAAGCTTTTGTCCACTGAAAATACACAAAAAGTACTATCTGATTCCTTCAAGAGAATGAAGATTGTTTTTTAAAGAAGGTATATTCTACCAATTTGTATAATATTCTACCTGTCTACAAAAATACCTGTGAAAAACAAGGGGAAAAACTGATGAGAACACAGGCTCAACAAGACTCAAGAAGAGAACGTGAATCCTTACATGCTCTCACAGAACTTCCTAAGGGTGCTGGGTTTTTCCTGGTTGCGTCTTTGTCGAAACCAACGTTGAATGCTGCGCACATCCCAGTCCAGCTGCTTGGAGAGGCCTTCCAGCCTCTTCTCATCTGGATGCTACAAAACAGAGAAGCACAAAAATTATTTTCTTTCCCAACTGCATTAACACTTTAAATTCAGAACCACTGTAATGGACTCTTGCCTTCTCAACAAGCCTGCCTGTCAGACACTAGGATACACAGAAATATATTCACAGAAATCTCAACTGGCAGATTCCCATCAGAAGACATTTACAATGACAATTATTAATCTAGGAGGGCAGATGCTGTAATATGACATGCAGGTCCATTACTAGTAAGAAACTTTAAAGGGACAATGGGATTGACAGTTCCTTGAAACTTGGAAGTGAAGTTTAGTAGGCATCAAATGTCTACTAAATGCATTTCTGGAGCAGTGGTGCTTACAAACACCCCACTGCCTGCCACACACTATACCTGTTCCACCCTACTACATCAGGATCTTTGTGCTATCCACTGTTGCTCTAGGGAAGACGGTTTGATCGACACAGAAAGAAGATAAATCCCACGTGTGTGCATGATAATGTTAAAAAATGAGGTCGTTAAACAAAGTGACAACTTCAAAAGGAAAATAACCTTGACAACAGGGAGAGAGAATTGTTTTCTGTGGAACTAAATACACACAAATATTCTCCAAAGCAGAAAATGTGGAAGTCCCATACCATTAGTGTGGCTGCAAACCAGTGCAGAGGTAAGGCAAAAGAAAATGAGTCTGTCCTAAATTTGAAGAGCAGTACAGGACGAATCTCCAATCACACAGCAATTCTACACGTACAGTAAAGCATGTGTACTACTTATATATTTCTCCTGATCACATCATTTTTTTAAGAAACAGAAAAGGTTTTTGGACAATCTGTTTTCTGGAACTTTAGCTTTATTTCTGCAAGCCAGTTACAAGAGCTCTTACAACAAAGAGCTTTAAATTTTTAAACGTTGCAAGACATAAACAAGCAAAACTTTTGTTAGGCTGCAGTTTTGTCTATCAGCCTCCAAGAAAACACAAGAAAGAGGGAAATGAAAGGATAAGCCAAGAGAAGGGTGAAGCATTTGCCATCCATCTCAATGAAGTTTTTTAGTTAACCAAGGTATCTACTAGTTTTTTAATGGAAGGTTAAGAAAAGCAATTTCTGTAACCATAGAAAAAGGAACTGTTTGATGCAGTTCTTGGGAGCTTGACTAGCGAGAACTGCTGTATAGGATTCAAAACAGGCAGTTAGCTAAATTGGACAGTTTCTCTGAGCGCAGCTACCAGGTTCTTGCAGGAAAGCAGATACTTTCCTTTGGAGCTCTTCACACACAGGTATTTCAGGCCCTGTGTCAGACTAACAGACTATAAGGAAATATTAAAAAAAAACCAAACAAACAACCCCACAACAAACAAAACCTAACCATTCTTCCTTTAGCTGAGTCTGTGCAAGAGTATATCCTGCAGCTTTCAGGAACAAGGCATATGCAATTCCCTCCCTGAAAACAGGACAAAAGTCACACCAAGTGCCATGGTGATCTCTGGGTAGTGTAGGACACACAAGCAAGACAGATCCACAGCATATTTCACTGTCTGTGACACTGAACCTAATTTTGCTGTTTATGACTTTAATACTCTCTGAAGTTTACACTGGTGCCCAGCTGCAGCCTGAAGTCAAGGTGAGATTAGAAACCTCCTGCAGGAAAATTTGGGATGCTTGAAAAGCATGGACAGAGCATACAGGTTTAGTTGAGATGTCATATGGTGAGAGATGCAGAGACAGATATGTAAGTTGTGGGGGAAAAAAACTTGTAGAAAAGATAAGCAAACTCTAAATAAAACGTTATTCAATCAGTTTCTCCCACTTTTCTATCTTGTCCTCCTGTAGCTGGGACACCAGCAAGACAGGCAGTTCCTCTAGAAGGAGTAGCTTTGAAGTTTGATGGAAAACTCAGTATCAATAATACTAGCTCACAATGAGCTCTTCCATTTTTTTAAAAAAACCCAACAATTTTGAAAAAATTTCTAACAGATAAGAAGCAAAAAAAAGTTGGAGGCCATACGGCATCTACAAAGTGCTTCTGTGACATTTTTTTTTTGATTGAAAGCTTAAAGGAGACGTCACAAAGGGATACACAACCACTCAAGTTGGCATACTAATGACATCCCCAATATTTGCATTTCTGATTTTAGGTGTAAAAATGCAGCACTGCATTTATCTGTTAGCTTTGCTTTGTTCAGACATAGTTTACAGTGCCACATCCCATCTCATAAGGTAAATGTTTTATTTAGACACTTTACCTTTGTAATAGCTGTGAAAACCTTTTCCAGGATAGCATTAGGTTGAGCTTTTTGTGGTCCGTTGGCTTGAACTTTAAGGCCTAAGGCACATGGTTTAGCAATGAACCTGTGAGAAACAGAAAAATGAGAGAAGAAAACAGGTGAAATCTTTCAGCTATTCACTTAATTACCGTTACCAATCAGTGACGTGGTAAATGAACAAACACTAACACCACCAACAAAAACAATGCTTAGTTTTACAGCTCAAAAGCAAGCTCATATAGGCAATTACATCACAAAGTAAGTAACATCACTTTGAAGGATGAAAGGAACTCTGCGGAACACATGAAACAGGATTTTCTTTCATGTTGTGAAGAAAGAGATTAGAACAAAAGCATGATAGGAATGCCTCCTAGAGAAGCACCAACTAATGAGAAGAGCAGGGCACCTTGTAGAGATGAGGAGCATATAATATCACCCTCCAAACACAGCCATTTTTGTAAATCAGTTTCCAAAGTAGTTACTGCCGCAGGACTCCTTTAGCACAATGGAATTTCAGAATCCTGAAAGGCAGCAAGCACTTAAGCTGCCCAGTTAATACAATTTTCTAAGAGCATAAGATTTACATGGTACAGAGACACAAGCAATGCTCTGCCCTCCAAACTCTTCTGCTAAAATAGGTGGCCATCCCAAATCCTAACACCAATCCATAAGTTGTCTGATACATTTTAGAGTTGAATTGCATAGTTTACATTACATTAGTTAAAGACCACTACTGTACTCATGAAAAATTAAATTATTTGTAAATATGAGTCCAAATCTGGAATTCCCATGAAAGCTACAAACAATGTATAGGAATCACATTCATATATGAACATTATGAACTTCTGCCATCTTTGAACTTGATTTCATTTAAAAGGCTTCTGTTTCCTAAAACTTCACTTGTAAACAAGGACCAAAACAACACTTGGTACTTAAGTAGTTCCACATTTATCCAGCTGAAAGACCACAAGCTATCAAAAATCACAGAACCCTTACCCACACACGAGCCCCATTTTAAGCACTGTTATGAGCTACAACTGCTGTTTCTGCCATGTTTCAGACAGCATCGCTGATTAAAGGGAATTTATTCCTAGGCAATGTTATAGTGGTTACAGCAATAGCATGTGGTAAAGAAAGACCGGTGATGCCAGACCACCTTGTTTCTCTAGAGAAAAATTCTTGATACACTGACACATATTCCCATATGAAAGGCAATTCTATAGCCTGAAATAATGCTGACGACAGTTTGAGAGTGGGAGGACAAATATCCAAAACCACATGCAATGTATCAATGATCTTACTATTTGTTCCTAGCGTGTTTCAGAAGAAAAAACCCCTTATACGCTTACAAAAGTTTGGTGGCAATCTAAATTGATTGCAGATTGGAACCATGGCACTAGCTCTATAGCATCACCCAAATTAAAGGCATTGCATCAGGTTTAAGTCCCCTGTTTTAGAGTTAAGACATTTGACGAAACCAATTTCACTGCTAAGCTCAAGAAGGCAGTCCCATCTTCTGCTCATGAAAGAGAAGCATGTAAGCTCTGTACATTTGAGATTTAAATACAGTATAATTGAGCCACATTGGAAACTTGTATATTAGTTAAAGTATAAGCTGACAAAAGTAGTGAGAATTATGTTCTTTAGTTCAACACAGACATAACCAAACCAATGCTGGTCATTGCTGTTAGCTGATAACCAAAAAGATAGCTGAAGAAGCCAATGGAGTTTGATTTCAGAAGTCTACTTTACAACTCTAAGGAGTTCTAAAACACTTTGTCATGTCACAGCAGGGCTCATATATAGCACCTATGTCCTTGTTTTGTATCAAAAAGCTGAAAAACAGCCAGAAATTCAAGTCTTCATTATTAAAGACAATTTAAAGACAATAAAAACAATTTCCTGAAGAGCAAGCAATAGAGCCAGACAAGAGTCAATCCTTAGAGAGACAATAAAGGCAATGTCAATCAGTGTTAAAGCTAATTTTACAAAGCAATAAAAGGAAACATTTAAAAGTAGAGGGGCAGAGGAATGCTGTAGGCAGAGTAAAAAAAAAAAGAAATAGAAGACAACTGCAGCAGCGGCAGCAGCTTCACGCATTCACAGAGGAACCCAAGCTCAGCCTCCACAATCAACAGTAAGATCAAGAAACAGTCATGAAATAAACACAGAAATAAAAATAAAAATAGTTTTAGATGGATTTTCTGTGCACTTGTTAAGTCAGTCTCCTATGAAGTAAGACATGATTCGGGAGTTTTTTGTTTCTTTGGAGGGTATGGGGGTTTTTTGTTTAGTTGTGTGGCAGGGGGGTTGTTTGTTTTGGAGGGGGCTTTGTTTGTTTGCTTGGGGTTTTTGCTGTTGTTTTGTTTGGTTGTTGTTCTTTTAATAAAACACATCTTTCAACTTCTGTTTTGCTTTTCTCCTTCTCCTGAAAAGGAGTGGAGGATTGTGATAGCCATGATATAACTCCAATAGAAAGGCAGTTCCCTAAACATGCTAATTCAAAAGAAAAAAAGCAGATAAAAAGTCCCAGTTAGAAAAAAAATCAACAAGAAGCAATTCCAACAAGTTTCGTGCTGAGCCGATCTTCATTTAAATCGAAGTAAAGCAGCTGGGTTTGCTTAAATGACATTCATAAAATTATATGTCATTTTAATGAACAGCCTAGATAAATCCAGGAAAAAGCACAGCCCCAGTGTTCTTTTTAAAAAAAATTGTAATATTGATACTGTACTCATTACCTAAAACAAAACACATTTTCTAAACACAAACCTGAGCTTTTCTGCCTTTGCTGCATGTTTTTCACATGCATGGGAGGAATGGGCTCGTGACTCAAAGCAGAGCTCGTCCACAAGGGCAGCAAAGCACAGCCAGGACATGTACAGGGTACACAGCTGCAAGATACAGGATTATCTTGGCCAGCTATGTCTGCGATGAAGGGACAGGGAAAGCTACAAAAAACCCAGGAAGGTCCTACTAGGATAGGTCCTACTCAAGAGAAACAAAGCTGTTTTAAGTGAAGCGTTTTATATACCTGCAATACTGAGCAAGTTCGACTACTAATTCAAGTATGTATGAGCCAAGCCTTGTCCATGTGATTACTTTTGGTGGAACTTGCAAAATATGAGGTGTTTTTTATTTTTCATACAAAAATGTAACCAACCCAAACTATACTTTACAGTACAAAAATTGTTTTTCAAGGCTACAATAAAATTTTAAAGTAGAATTCATTTAATAGGATCCCAAATGTCACACCAAGTGTCATAAAAAATATCATTAACCTGATCTTTTTATGTAAAAATTTTAATTGATTCATAAATAAAAAAACAGAATTAGTGTTTGATACAAGTACAAACTATGAGTGTTTTGCCAAATGCCGCATTTCTTGAAAGCACTATTCATTTTTTCCATTTCTGCTAACACTGAGGTATTCAATTCCCTAAGCAGTATTAGTGAAACCCATGGGACTATTTATTGAATAAGGTACTGCAATTAAGAGGGAGTAACAATTGTGAAAGAGTAAGGAGAGTGGAATTGAGTACATTGCCAGCTTTTCTCTTTAAAACATGGAAATCTGAACAAACACCACACTAATATCTCTTTTTCAATGCATTTCAGTGCGGCTGAATTGCAAGCTGGTATTTGTTTACACAGAAATTAAAGGACAAACACATTTTTGCTGAATGCAGCCCCCTCTATTCTGGATCTAGAAATGAAAGACTAACATAAACAAGGGAATTAAAATCAGAATTCAAGAACCTTTTAAAAGGCAGGTTCCTTATTCATAGTTGAAAGCCACACTTAAAAACCAAACCAAACCAAACCAAACCAAACCAAACCAAACCAAACCAAAAAGCCCACAGTCAGGCAGTTCAGGTAAGGTGGGTTACTGCAGAGCACCCGAGGGGAAAGCAGCGAGCAGCAGGCCCACACAGCCCAGCGCGTGCCCCAAGGCCGTATCTGAGTGCCCCCCACCCCTCAAGGCAGGCACCGTTCGGCTTTTTCCATCCTGTCCTTCTCAATTCACTTATTTACAACAGCAAGGCCTCCTACTACAGCCCAAACTCAGAGATCAGTTTTTTCTCTAGAAAGGGGTCAGAAAACCCTTTGCAAAATGATCCCCCACCTCCTCCATGGTATAAAAAGAAACATCATTTCCACCACAATTACATCAATTTAATCAAGTACCATTTTGGGTTTCCCCACGCAGGTGCAGTACTTCATGAGCGAGACAACAATCCCACCTGACCACCAATGCTGGGGAAAACAAACCCCCAAAACTGCCAGAATTAATTCAAAATGTTACCCCTTACAATCCCTGGAGGATGATGTTCATTTGCACTTGCAAAGTCTGCATTAAATAAATGGAATTTTTAAGTATCACATGAAGGATGAAAAGAAAAGTAAAATTATCTTTTCTTTTTTCTTACTACAAGAAACAAACAGCCCTACTTGTAACATGTAATCTTTGCCCTGCATCCAGCCAGACACAGATAAGTAAGTCTTTAGTCATCTGGGGCACTGGGAATGTGCCTGTAGGGCCCTCTGATAGCATGTGAATGTAGTGTTTTCACACCAGCAGGTCATCTGCCATTCCTGAGCTGACCAGAGTAGCTGGCCTTTAGCAAATTCATGCCTGACAGTTTCTCAGCAGCTCTGAAGATATTTAAACCGCCACAGAGCCCACGGCAGGTAAATAGGGATTACAGGTTTGGGATTTTTTAAACAGCCTAAATAGTCTGCAAGAATTAACAAGGCTTTCCAAAGAGGGCCAAAAAAACCCAGAAAAGCCAACCAACCAACTGAAAATTAAGCTAACAGGGCTATTGAGTATTAGATTCATATAATTCATGCTCGTTTTAATGTATGGGGAGACACAAAGAAAATAATGGCTTCTCCTAAACCGTCAATTTAATAAACACCACTCTTCAAATAATTGACTGTGTTAGGTAAGTGATACATGTTAACCAATTACTTTTGCCAAAGCATAAGATTATCCATTCAACAGAACCTAAATCAAAACAAAGGTTGTTGATAGAGAGGAAAAAGGGTGCCTTACAGTTCTGCACTTAAAACTGGCATATCTAAAATAAGTTACTGTTTGAGGGAAGGATCTGCAAGAGTCCTACCAGGTCCCAAACCCAGCAATAACTGGCAAAGTAAGTTTAGATTTTTGTTTTCCATTTAGGTACATTTCATCCCACAACTTAGTAAACTTTTTTTTTCCTTGCAGTATTTTAACCACAGAAAGTTTCTTCCCTCACTTAAGCAACTTTATTTTGTGGCCCACTTCAATATAAAAGCCCACTCAGAAATTTTCATTAGTGCAAGTGAGAAAAGCTAAGCCAGTCCATATTTCACACTTTCCTAAAAAATCTTGGTAATCACAGCCTAAATCAGTCCCTTTTGTCATTCATTTTTATCAGAAGTAGGTCACATTATGGACCAACAGACATGACTAATGGCCTGTTATTACATACCAGCCATCCCCTAACTAACAATCCATTTTCTGAGAAGATACTTCAGCATGGCACAAAGGATCTGCAAAAAATCACCCTGGAGACTGGTCCTACATGACCTCCGCTAACAGATAAAAAATACCATGAAGCAAACAGGCAGGACATTGGCTATGAAGTCTCCATGTACCCCAAGAATATGCAGTTTTGTTTTAGCCTTTCAAAAACATTTGAGTTAATTGCTTGTCAATGCACAATGAGAGCTTGGGTCTCCTCTTCCTGTGCTGAGAATGCATCTATGTGGAATAATTTGAGAAAACTGTGGTGAATGTTAAAGTGTGCAGTGCATCTCTGAGTCATCCCAAGTATAACTAGAGGATCTCCAGAGGTCCCTTCCAACACCAACCATTCTGTGATAACAAACTCCAGTTAAGTGGTAGGCTCTGATTACATATATACAGTATCTCTATGAAACTGCTGAAAACTCTCACCCAGACCCTGGAATAGTTCAAGTGCTGCTTGCATAAAAGGGTGCTCATGTTGCTAACACCAGCCAGCTGTGAACACCAGCCAGCTGTGAGCTCCAAAAAAAAAAAAAACAAACAAGCAAACTATTCCTTGCCAATCAAGAATGTCCATAAAATCTCATCATTTCCTCTCAGTATACTTAAAAATATCAGGAAAGGCAGTTAAACCAGCAAAAATTCCTCTCTGTGCTAAAGATCTGTACACAGATCTGTACACAAATCTGTTTTGAAGAGTCTGGCTCCTTTTTTGAAAGAGTGATGCAAAGCAAATTTTCCCAGCTCATCTTCTTTATGCTCACTAAACACAGATTATTGCAGGGATTTATGATTACAATTGTCTAACTTGTTGGACATTGCTTGCTGGTTTTAAACAGAAACAATCTAAATTTGCTCTAAGGATGAGTAAAAGCAGAAGAGGCTTGTTTCTGAGCAGATGCTCGACCAATTTACTGCCACAAACCTCAAAAACAATTACTGAATTTGTTTTGTTAATTTAAAACCAACCACAAAAGCAACTCAGAAGTTACTTGTAGTACCAATAATTAAAATAAAACAAACAAAACTCCCCACAAACCCCAGAAAAATCTTAGTAGCCCTAGGACAAGTTCAGTAAATAAACAGGGCTGTCACTTCAGTATCTCTATCCCAGCACTGGTTTTGGCTTTATGTTTCCCAACAACTTATGCTACAGAAGACACAATGGGATTCAATGTCTGAAGCACAGGCAGGGGTCTTAATGCACGTAATCTCATCCTAAATGTGTGTACACAGGAAAGTTAACTTCACTGAAATCTTTTGGATATGCTGAGAAATGGGTCAAAACTCCCACAGTGAAACCTTTTCAAAGGAAAGAACTTGTCTGCCCAAGCAAAAAGCCAAGCACACAACTGTGTATGACAGCAAGAGCCTTCTCCCGCCGAGCATCCCAAGCAGCACCTCAGAGGGCAGTGGGAAGGACTGCACAGAGCCAACCCTTCCAGGGGGACCTATTCCCAACCCTCCTGAAACAACTTCAGAAAAGCACACCTATGCACCTGCCTTTCATCTGAGATGTTCAGTGCTTTTCCTTCTCTTCTCACAGAGTTGCATTGGCTGTTATTTCCACACCAGCATCATCATCCCATACCTCACATTAAATTATATAAACTAAACACTGTATGGTGCAATCCACATGTGTTTCCGAAAAACAACAGCTAAGCAGCTTGCAAGAGAATTCAGCTTACGAAATTAGTGAGGTTTTGTCTTTCTTTGTCTCAAATCATTAGACAGCAGTCATACTCACTGGATGGGAAAAAAAAAAGATAGCAGAAAAATCACTACTTTGGAGTTTGGGATTTTTTCCCTGAGATTTTAAAAGTTTTTTGTTAGTTTTGACCCAACAGACCCTTCTAACAAGCAGACATGTCTTTAACCTCAGCATTTCTACAAAGTATTCTAATGGTTCTAAAAGTATTCTAAAAGGCTTAAAAAAACCAACCACAAAAGCAACCAACCAATAAAAACTCATAAAACCCCCAAACAAAGAACCAAACCTCCAAAACCAACCAAACAAAAAAAAAAGTATTCTAAAAGGCTTAAAAAAACCAACCACAAAAGCAACCAACCAATAAAAACTCATAAAACCCCCAAACAAAGAACCAAACCTCCAAAACCAACCAAACAAAAAACCCCCACCAAAACCAAAAACAATCACCCATATCCTGCTACTTCTTAAACATAGAGCTGGGAACCTCTTTGAAGAAGAGGTTGATTTGAAAAAGAAGATTTGAAATCTTTCCTAACAAAGGGCATTGCTCATCTTTCCTAACAAAATTCAAATTGCACATCAGGCTGGCAGTAGAAAACTCATCTATTCCGATACTTGGACCTCCCAGAGGAGGCAGGGCTGGCAGAAGCCTGCAGTGCCACCGAAAGCTAGTGGAACTAACGGTCTGGAATGAGAAACTGCTCATCTATAAAAAGAAGTGCAATGCATACTTAACTGAGTTGCAGGTGTGTGCTAGGACCTAGCACGGGCAGGGTCCTAGAAGGCAGTGGTAGCAGAAGCCAACTCACTGCTGCACACCGGCTCTGTCAGGTTTGCTCCACGGACCAGAGGGACCTGCCAGCTGTACTCACGTACTGCCACAGCCCCTGAAATGCTACAGCACCACTCCCACACATTTTTCAGCCTTTTAACAGAAATTATTCTTTCCTGTAATATATCAAAGATAGATATAGAAGGCAGGCTAAAGAATAGCCCTACACCTGTAACACTTGATTCAACAGGAATACTGACATGTACACATATTAGCTGTATAAAACCACTTCATCACTGCTTGCAAGAGCAATGCTTTCTCTTCAAAAAGGTTTTCATAATTTTGCATCTGGGTGCCCTATAAATTCACATATTGTCTTAGCAGAACAGCATTCAGCATCAAGTGTTTTCTTGCCATGCAAGTGAAATTTGGTTTTACACAGATCAACTTCGGAGAAGAAAATTTGGTCACAGTAATCTGCTTCAGGGCAGTAAGACTCAAGAACTTCCATCCAGGAGTGTTTTCATATAATAGCAAGTTTCACTTTACCCAACGGTCTGTGAAAGGTGGCTGTCTAAAAAAACAGATTTGGTGTCTGTATTTCAGCTTTCAGACTTACTGGTTAGTACAGCGCAAACACACATGATTTTAAGTAAATAAAACAAATTATAACTATCACTCAACAGCAGTATTAGGAAATGCTTTGTCCTAACAGAGTTATTCTTAAGAAACACAGCTGATATGACTGACCCATACCTTTCTTTCAATCACCGTAAAACTGTTTCACCCTTGCAGTGGATTTCTCACATTTAGACTGAACATACACATTTAAAAGACACATTTCCTCTTGGTGCAAAGTTAAAAATACTCCCATTTTCCAGAGATTTTGATCCAATAACAAAAACCATGACCAGTAGCATGTTTGGCTTGAGCTAACTTTTCATACCTGCTAGCTCCCAATACAATCTGCAGGCCAGACCTCACTGATCATGGGCCCAGTTCCAGACCCTGTTCACACACCCTGCTAAACCTTTTTGCCCCACTGAGCTGGAAAATCTATTTAATCCTTTCTCCAGGTTAGTTCATAACGGGACTGACTCACTGCAGAGGGTGTTCAGCCACCAATACGGGACCACCCCAGCCCAGCCTCCACCAGCAGTGCTCCAGCTGCTTTTCCAGTAAATATATTACCACAAAAAAGGGGCACAAATAAGGCCAGCACCTTACAAACAGAAGTAGTCCTGTTTTCCAAATATGGAAGCAATTTTAAAAAATACATATATATGCATAAAGTTATAAGCATTTCAGTTTCTCCTTAAACTAAGACCGAAGTCGGGAGGAACTACATGCTCCAGAATAGCAACAAGCACTACACAAACGTAGACAAAGGTCACAAATAAATATTTTTGCAGCCAGCTGTCTAATGCTTTCTTTCTTTGTAATCTCTAAAAATAAAGTTTAGTCACTCTGTAACTTTCCAAGCACAGATCAGGCAGAGGGAGAAGGAACGGAAGGGGAGATACACTCCAGTCCCCCCACCTCTCACACACAGTGCCTTCTCTCAGCTGCCCTCCACCAGCATCACCAAGGCTGTAGAAGGTCTGGACAACAAAACTCTGAAGGTATCACTCTCACCCTTTTTTGCACTAAAATCAGGACACAGGAGTCAGGGTCAAAGGTAAAATTAAGTCTCCAAAATTGTAGCCCACTGCTAAAGGTCAGTGAAGACAAAAATATTCTCCCAACTTCTAGAAAGTTGTGGCTTAGGGACTTTCTAGACCAAAAAAGGCATCTTTGCACATAGCAGTCCCCAAGAGCTGACCCTCCCTCCCCAAGCTGCACTAGTAGCTCACTGAGCCTGTGAAAATTTTCCACAGTCTATGGCAGAGCTCCCCAGTGTAAAGTCATACTCTGTGAGGATAGAACCATCCCACTTCATTTTGAACTCATTGCTGGCCAGTTCTGTTTTTGCTTTTTTATTTCTTGCACAGGGTAAAAATGAACACTCAATCCCAAAGCATCCTTTGTCACTCCTGACACTATAGATTTCCTAGTCCCCTCTGCCGCCTTCTAAAATACAGAGCTGATATGTCCCTTCATTTCAGAAAGTGTGGGACAATCAAAGCAAAGAACCAACCATAAAACATCTACATATGAAAAGACACATGGTCCAAATGGGATTCGATGCAGGACAAGGAAAAGGGCAGGCGGAGAGCACAAAAAACCCCAAATTCTGACAATTTTTAAATCACAGTAGGTTACCCTAATACAATGACACTGTTCTAATCCTCCAGGCCCTGCAGCATTACTTCATCTTTTACCTTGGTCACATCTTTAACATGTGAGCAAAAAAAATTTTTTAATTGTGAGCAATACTTGTGTCTACAGTAAAGGCACAGCTAAGGCATGCCATCCACTGGCCTCTTGACATGTACACACACCTTTAGTGCAGTTTTCCTTCATCTACCAAGGCAGATTCCAAGGTGCAAAAGAAACTACAGTTACTTGCCACTTGGGCAAGACCCAAAGGTTGCTAAGTGGCTTATAGAAACTGTCTAAAGAAGCAAAAGTCTCAGCAATCATTTTGATAAATAACACAGCTCTGCCCACTAGAAAGTCAATGCTACTCCTCCAGGTTCCTCCATGGTGGTTCTCAGCCTGATCAGCACATGGTAACTTGTCTCATTAATGTCCTCTTAAATTCTAATGTATTTGCCTTACTCTGATATATTTACTACCAGAAGGCCAAATAATGAAGGACGTTGTTAAAATCCCTAGCAATCACTAACAACAAACAGTCTATCTGATACTATTACTAAAGACCTTACCAAGTGACAGAACAGAACCTGAAGAGTTCAGCAGCACCTTCCTGGAAAATACTAAGAGGCATCTGAAATGTTGGGAAATTATACTGTTCACCAAGAACAGAAACTCATTAAGTTATATCAGGTTAGAAAATATTTTTTGAAAGCAGAGAAGAGAAATGATGCTTTATATTCAATGGGACATTAAAAAAAACAATTAAGTCCTTAAAACCGCTTGAGGGGCACAAGGATGCTACCTCCTGCCCTGCTCCATGGGTTATGCAACCAGGCCCTGAGCAAGCGCAGGTGCTGCAAGAAAGGTAAAGCCCAAACCTCTGTCTGTCTGCTCCAAGTGTGCATTTGTGTTTGAGCAAATGTCCCAGCCTGCCTGCATGACTTGTAGGCATGCTCTGCTCCTGAATATTGTCATCACACTACCTGGGAGCAGCAACAACTTCAGGCCTTGAAAGCAGACACCACAAAGTATTTAAATATTTGTAATCTTTCTCTTTGTCCTCTTGTGAGTTCAGCTACTGTACTGAGCTCACAACTGGTGGGCTGCCATGGCATACGACAGAGAGAATTTCAATATGTGCCTCAATCTTACGGGCAAACCACTACCTATGGTGCAAATTCTATTTCTCCCTACCTCAGGAGGTAGGACATGTTTCAGGAACTTTCCTGCTCTGAGAAGAGTGCTCACACTGAATCTTTATTCTGTTCCCTTTGAAGAGGGAATAGGTCATGGATACCTCACTGCAGGATGACTGTACTTCTGTAAGTACTTGAAATAGGAATGGTTGGCTTGACTTGGAGATTAAGCTTTGATTCCCAGAGGTAGGTCACAAAATCATCAACCCTTTTGCAGGAGCTTCAAGAGGAACCGATTTTCATTCTGGCTGGCAGGTATTAATCACAAAAAATGATCACAGTGGTATTCATTCACTGTGTTTTCTGTATGTATATGAACACATATATATGTATACTCAAAAAAAGCATACATATATAAAGTATATGTAATGGCATCTATTTTTATATATTTGTGTATGTGTACATTTTGTATGTATGTGTGTATATACAGTCAAACTTCACCATAGTGTCTGACTACTGAAATACAAGAATTAGAGTCTTACTTCTTTCCAGACACTTTACACGAACTCAGAACAAAACCCAGTTCCTAACTGGTACAAAAATCTGGTTCCTCAGTTTATTTCTAATTAGCTACCAGTACAAAGAGATAAGAGATACATGTAGATATTCAGGAAACTTACTCCTAAAGAAGCATGCAGCCAAACACAATAAATTATATTCCCTGTTTTATCCTTAAATCGGTTTTACTTAAGAAAATAAGGACTGTTAAAATTTGCAGACAAAATGGGGCAGGCTGCTCTGAGCCATTCCTACCTGCCCAGGCACAGCACCCTAAGCAAGGGCAGCCACCTGAAGTGCTTGGGCTTCCGCTCCCACACTTGTCCATCTCCACCACTTTTACTGAAGCCACAGAAGAAGCAGATTAGGGCTTCAAGAAACTGAAGACTATCACTGCACACCACCCCAGATGAGCATGGAGCTTTCAGCAGGATCAGTGATCTGATCTGATTCACTTCATCAACACAGCATCACTAAACTGAGACATTGGCAAACCGGAAGGTGAACTCTCTAGATGCTCAAGCCAAGCCATCACAGGACCATATTCAGATTCTGCTTTGGAAAAAAAAATATATTAGGATACTTAAAATTCAAAAGATTTATTATGAATGTTTTTTTCCAAAAGAAGTGCTTTAGCAAAAGATTTATTAAAATACCTATACAAATGCTCACACCTGAAATCTCAAAAATCAGATGGAGCCCTTCTGAGAAGTAGCTTCCACCTGCATTGTATGATCATTAAATATCACATGGACTGATCAAAACATTTAACAAAGACAAAAAAGCAACTAGGTCTCACTAGCTTCCAAGTCTTCCTTTACATTTTCACGTTTCTATTCTATTGCTGAATTTTCTTAATGGTTTCTTGTTTGATTGCCAGCTTAGCAGGACACTTTTTCAGAAAGGCAGAGAAGCAATCTGGAAGGCAGCTGCAGACTGTATGCAGAAGTGCATAACACCCATCCCTCCAAATGAGTTTACTGACCCTATGACCCTATTTTGGGGAGCCAGGGAAACTAGTGCCCACCGGAATGCAGGATACACCACACTGCAGTGTTTGAAATGCAGAGCCTTATGGTTTCTGCCTTCCACACTAAGGCTGTCCCGAAGCAAAACCTGCCATCACAGGCAAACAATGAGTCTTGCACACAAAAAGCTCAAAACACAGCTGACAGGCATCTCATTGTACCCCTAATGCATGATAAACAATTAGTGATCGGACAAAACAGTGCAAGAACAAATCTTATTAACTAATAATAGGATTTGTTAGCGGATCACCCAAACGACACTTGGGAAACAACTCCCCGGGCTGCTGCAGCCAGAAACCTCAGCCAGGGAAGGGAGCCACGCCGCAGGATGCTGGTGAGCTGCATGCACAGCTACCAAGCATCCAGAGGAGCTCACCGCGCGACTACAACGCTGGCCCACCGCTTTTGACAGCATTTGAACATGCTGCAGCATATGTCAAACAAAAGAAAAGAAGTAATCTCATCTCTTGGGTATTTCTGAATGACTTGCACTTTGGATCCACAAGCAAGTGTATTTTCTACATCAAAACACACAAGAAACTGTTGCAAACATAGTTTCTTTCAGCTCATTACAATATTTTTGTCAGCAATTTTGCATGCTACAACTTCAAATGATACCTGACTAAAACGTGATTCCCTAATAGGATTGCAATATAAATGCCCACCTCTACCAGCAGAAGGTGAAAAAAAAAAAAATTGGGCAGGTGGGTACTTGAGGGAGCCCGACACTGTAACATTGTCCCCCAGTGGCTGCTATTAGATGCCACAAGTAAGTGATGCTGAGATAGTAACACAAAAGGTAGCTTTTTACTATTAGGAGTTTGAAAAAAAGAAGAAGGATGCCTCATGCTGAAAACTAGACAGAGCACTTACCTGCCCTGGCTGGTCCCAAATTACTTGTAAGAGAACAGTTACTTAAAACCTTAAAGTGGCAAGTATTTGTTACTCTGTTTATTCCTGTGCAGGGTGCCATAAGCCTTTCCATCTCCTTTGGATCATTAGAACTGTCTTGCTTATTTATTTGTTTTAAAACACACCACAGCGCATGCTGCTTGGGATGAAAACCAAAACTGGGAACCCATATAAATTATACCATTATAGAAGATTTTTACACAATTGTAGATCATCACTTTAATTTTTTTAATGGAAAGAAACATCATTTATAAGATTATTCATTCAATAATTCTTGTTTAAGAGTATAACTAAAAAGACAAAAGGAAAAAAATTGCCTTTAAAACAAGCTGTGACAGCAATGTCAGGGTGCAGTTTGAGCAAAGCAGCAGCGTACATGCTTCTGAAGGCACAGCCTAAGCTCACCCAACCACCAAAACCCTCCCAGCAGAACTTAAAACACTAACACACCGCCTTGTTGGGGATCAACAAGGATACTCTTCCACAGATCAAGGGAACTCTTCCACAGATCTTCAGAGCTCTTCCCACTGCTCTGGGTATTGCAGTAAACTGAGCATTCTGGTGTGCATGGACAATCATGAGGCAGCTCGGCCAAAAAAGCACAAAGTCTCTCCAGAATGTTATCTAGTTTGTTCATCTGACAACTGAAATGGAAGCGACAGCCAGTCTCTCACCCAGCTGGGTTAGAGATTAGCCATGTGTAATATTGCTGCACTTGAACTGTGGAGTGCTGTACACTTGGCAGGAGGACAAAGAAAGGAGGAGATGGACTAGGGAGGGGAAATACCCAGGTAGGAATTACTGCAGGACTCATTTTAAAGCCTTGCCCATAACAGTCTATTTGCCCAAGCAAATGCAAGTGTTATAAACTTACAGACCACCACACGCACTTGGCCAGTGTGCTGCCAAGACCCTCACACTTCCCTGTTGCATGTATTCCAAAACACTCAGCATGCACATCAGTTAAGTATCTGCACAGTGCCTGAACTGCAGCAAGGCTTTGCAAGCACTGAGCACATGGTAATTAACAACTTTACGGAGAACCACAGATCAAACTCTGCCTTCGCTTGAGAACAAATTAGACATGACAACTACATCCAAGATACACGACAACGTATCTCAGCCCAAGACCATAGCTCACTTAGAGCAGGACTGGGAATGTCAGGGCAGCAGATGCGATGCCTCAGAAGGATACTCAGAGCAGCTCCTATGAGCAGGCACCTCCTTTCAGCTCCTGGGCCTGACAGTCACTTTCTTGACATGCATGTCAGTCATCACCCCCTAGAGAAATGTTACTGACACAGTCTGGCTCCCAAAGAGCATGACTGCTGACTCCACCAGCTACAGCCAGGCACACAAAGAAAAGCAAAATCTTCAGAATACCCTGGCCTATGGCATAATCCCAAATTTTACTTTAGAGTAGGAAACAGTGATGAATTTATTCCATTGCAAGATCAGCTTCTACCTACAGGGGTATCTTTCCAGCCTCAGAGAGAAGCACTTGCAAACCAAAGCGGGGGTGGAAGAAGGAGGGCTGGTGACTGCTGTTACACCAAGGTCACAGCAGCATGCATCCATTTCCAAGCCTAATGCAGGGGAATGTTGCTGACTGACACATACAGGCTGGCTAAGGAGAGAGAATCCCTGAGGAGTTCCCATGAAGTGTACAGAACTTCCCCTGGTTCAAGCACCACCGTTGCTTTGCTCTTCCCCCATCACTGAGGTCCCCTCCTTGCCAGCTGAGAGCCACAAACTCTTGCCCTTTTCAAGAGCCTCTCCAGCTGGCACAAACCAACACTGCAGCCACAGCCAGTGCCACAAGGGAGCAGAAATCACAAGCAGCGAGAAACCGCAAAGCTGCATAAAGCTATATTCCAGGGCCATTGCCTATCGCACAATGAAAGAGAGCCTCTGGACAGAGAGATAGGAAGCCAGGCTGTGACCAGAAGGATGGTTTCACGCAATCTCCTGATACAGTTTCAGCTGTATCTCACAGCAGCTTCAGGAGCAGAAGTCAGTTTCCTGGTTTTCAGCTGGGTATGGTTTTCCTGTAGCAGAAGCACATGGTTCAAGAACCAAACCAGTTATTAAAAAATGCAGAACAGGTAAAAAAAATCCCTTGTTGGCCAATACGAGAGCCATGTGTTCAGTTAACAAAGTCCTCTATAAGGAATCTGTGATCAAAAGGAAGAAAAACGTTACACATAAACCTATTCAGCAACTGAATATCCCCCTTCAAATGTCTGTTGTAATGTTTATTCTGAGCATCTGGAGGATCAAAGCTCCGGTCAAAGCCTGTCATGAATCCCCATGCTGCTGCAAAATTTAGTACTAATCCCTGGTGCTTCACTGCTAAATAAGGGAAGAAAAATAAACAAACAAGCAATCCAAGCAAAGGCCAGGGCAAGTGGTATAAATAGATATACGAAGGCCGAATGATTAGAGATGTTATCAAAAGCTTTAAAAAGAAATTCTTTCAGCCTCCTTTAGCTTTGTGTGCAAAGCAATACCACGTAACTCCTGTGCAAAGTAGAGTGAGTGTATTTCACATACTTAGTAATACTGCAGGCAGGACAAAAAACCAAGCATGTAATGTCATGCAGGAGAAGATCGAGCAGCAGGGCAGAATGCAGCAAACCCCACTGCAATCCAAGGGAAGTAGGTGCCTTTCCTTACTTCCTCACCACACGTGCACATTTCATGACACTATATACAATGATGACAAAATGTTAAATTTTAACACACCAAATTCAAATATTCAAAATCAGTGCAGCTGTTCACACAGGGAAAAAAAATAAAAGCTCTTCTAAAGCAGCAGATTTATAATTGAGTCTGTCTGCACAGCCATGCAGATTGAAAAAACTAGGTCAAATCTTTTGCTAGTCAGCCTCACTGCCATTCCTCCCCAGCCCTCCTCCCCTTTAGATTTCAGTAGTTATTGAAGGAAACAATTAACAGACCTGTCGCAGGTCTCAAATTGCTTCTGCCTGGTACATATCAGGGGGGTCATCTATGCAACTACAGGTGGAAGGGAGAAAAATTAAATCGTTATAGTCTTTCTTATTCACAGATTCTAATCCTAGAGCACATGTGCTCAATGCCACTAGGGTCCATTAGCAAGCAAATAAATGATGCATGTCAGAAAATAGAAGGAAAGGGGCAAGAGGCAGACAAATATAGGCTGGAAAGAGGCAAAAATAGAGGAATTGCTGTGCTTTCACTTTTGCTGTGCTTGCAGCAAAACCATAATAGCATCTGCTGCTTTTAATGACATCTTGCTAGCGTATTTTGTACAGCTTCATGGTGAACAGTTTTAGAAATCTCATAAGCATCTCCATTTTGACACTAGATTTCAAAGAGAAACTGTAATACTACGTTTATAGCTACTCATCATCCTCTGTATGTTTAAACGATTCTCTTCTGGAAAAAAGGACTCACACACTGGAATTCACATATTCACTGTCACAAAGACATTAAGCGGGTCTTTAAATCTTCACAACATGTAGGGACCAAGTCAGTCCAATTGCAGCTTAGTCATTTTTATTTTATTTCTCTCCTTCTGTTGCAGAGACAGAAGGCATTCTATTTCACCAGCATTAAAAAAAAAAAAAAAGAAAAAGAAAAGCCATTTTGTATGAGGCAAATACTAAGACAAATCACTCTTGAACCATATTTCCACCACATGCAATATGCTACCTGACAAGTTCCTGCAAGAAGGCGAAGAAATCAACTTCCTGACTTACTGCAGTGATGGCCAACCTGACTGGTTTGGCAAGCCACATACCACAACCTTCATACGGTTGAATGCCACGGGAGCTTGGCTGACAGCTGAAGGCTGCGGGGGCCCAGTCCCAACTCTTACTGGCGAGCACCTCCTCTAACCATGTGGTGACAGCAGCCCTGTGTGCTGCTGCTGTTGCTGCCTTCCCTAAGAGGAGGACTGGGACAGCAGCCAAGGCACTCCAGTGGTGGGAAAGCAAGTGCTGGGGGCAGAGGTGAGGGTGCTGCTGTTAGGCAGGAATGCCTCGTTCATTTGCTTTGATGGAAAATAATGACCATTGCAGAATGTGATATGTGCAGATCTGGCTGGCAAAATTCACAACAAGTCTTGAGCCATCTTAGTTCAAATCAATGGAAATCATGATAATCTCACTTTCCATATGGGTGCTATGCAGAGTTTCTCTTGTGCTGCTAAAGCCTTTTTCTGTCACCAGCAAAACCCAGGACTATAACAGACCACCCAGAAAAGCCATTTGGAGCACAGTATACAGCTGAGTAGCAGACTACACAGACTGCATCCTAAATTCTAGAATGTGCACAGGGAGCCTTTGTCTTTGATGATTTTTTTGCTTTTACCCTTCCAGCCTTCGGCTAAATTCCTTTGAAGTTAAGGCTATGCTACACATAACTCATCTAAATCAGCGCCATTTAGCCTTCGTTTCTGAGTAGCGTCTTATCTATAGCAGTTACAGTTTAGCTTTCATTGTCTTGAATAATTTTTCACCCTTAACTCAGCAAGCCATAAACAATTATTGCCTCAGTACCTCAGACAAAAAATCATAGAAATCCTGAGGAAAATGTTTGGACTTTCTTTTTGGCTGGTTGGTTCATGTTTGTTTCATTAGGTTTTTTGACAGTGGCACATCTCGAGGGGGGAAAACGTCTTGGAACCCAGGAAGACATTTGGAATTTGAACCGTCTGTTGAATGTATACTGGATCAGAAGGTAAGCAAAGAAATGGCAGTGATGAAATTCTTGAAGTAGATACGAGGAGCTGACAAAGCAAGGCAGGAAAAACGCACATTTGTAAGAGAATTCCCAAGGTAAAAACATCCTGGAACCATTATACTGTCAGGTAGCAACATTTAGCATACTTACTCAGTTTTGAAGCCTGTACCCTAACACTCAGTAATTCTCCTCGAGCTGTGCTCATGCATGATGGTCTAAAACAGATCTTTTGCTTCTAGAAAAATGCAAAACTCACTTTGTGTTAATCCTTTGAACAGTGGTGAGATAGTATGTCCGTATTTACCTAAATGATACTTCTTTCATTTATCTTTCATTTTTAAATACTGCACCAGAATAAGAAGCATGCTCTGAGATTCAAAAAGGTGTTTTTTCACCATTCTATTATATAGATAAATTGTAAAATAACTTGAGAAACATCATTTCTGTTAGTATGGTTTCTTTTCCCACAATTCAGTCAGAAACTGTTCCTGTTCTTTAATGATGTCTAGCAGAACAACACTGTCAACTAGGTTTGCTTCCTGTATGATGCAAAGTTTATTTTTACTTCTAAAATACCAGCTGAAATTACATAAATCAAGCTGGAAATTACATTTTCCTTTGTTTATTAAAAAAGCTACTCAAACTAATGTTTTATACAATTTAACAACCGCTCTCAAGAACATTCAAACTGTATTAAGTAAAGAAAGTGAATTTTTTCAATTGCTTAAATTCCTTCTGTTAGATCATTAATTGTATCTTATGACTGATAGTCTAGTGACAAATTAACAGAAGATCTCCGTTATGAAATAGGTGTTTCTCAATAAGGAAATAAAATCTGCAGATCTTTTTTCCTAAGCTTCAGTTATTGGGAAAATATCTATGAGTCTTTCAGAGAACAGTTCTTGTCCTTTATTGGGTTCTTGCCATAATGAACATCTGCTCAGGCAATAAATTAATTGCTGAAAACATCTTGTGCTTCTGGGTGATCCAGGCAATCATAACTGTTCTGGGTTACTAGAGAACATTACCATTTTTCTCACACGCACAGGCACACATCCCTCCTTACAGTACAGTATAAAACAAGAACAATTATTTGGCATTATTTTTAATGTCATGAAAGAAACTTTTAGCACTAATCAAGTCAAAAGAGTAACACACTATTAGGTTCCCTAGATGATTTAAGCAGTACTTTTGCATTGTGATAGCTTAAGAACATGAAGGATGCCTTGCCTAGCTGATTGGAAATGTTCTTTATCTTAAAATCAAGAATCCTTTTATCAGTCCTGATTTGCCAGTAGCAGAGTTTGTCAGGCAGTTGCAATGGGCAAAGAAAAGTCCACTTTAGGCAACTCACTGCAACTAACAATATTTCTCTTTCCCACAAAAAGCCCACAACACTCATATTTCACCTACTTGCTCCATGCTCAAGGTCTCCCATTGTTCTTGGCTCACCAATCAGAAACTGGCTCATTTTGATACTATTTATAACCTCTACAGATGCAAATCACTTTCCCTAGTAACACCTAACATAAATCTCCTGTATTTCCTTTCAGTTACCTTTCAGACCACCTCCTGGTCTCCCTCACCATCCTGGGCTCTGGTGAATGATAAGGATCCAATCTATCACTAAGATGTTCCAGAAGTAACAGTACCTACATTTTCCAATCAAATCTGGAAGGTTATTATTGACTTAATTTGGAAAGAGAAGAAAAGGTCCTGTCCCTCCCAAATAACAGATTTCTAGATGTCATCAGCAGAGATAAACAGACACCAGTCCATAATCATTTTGGGTCACATTAGCCAGCTGGCATCTCTTAGTTGTCATCTGTCTTCATTAAAGATTCTGCAAGAAGGTGGGGGTGGTGCCTGGCCATGCTACACCCTTCCACATGGGACAGGACTGCAATGACACAAACACTAAGGCTTTCTTACTGCCAAAAAATAAAAAGTAAAATTTGAATTCTTCTTAAGAATTTTCAGGTCTCTTCCATGAACAACTTGAGGCAGACAAGACATACATACATCAAGCCTCTTACTTGCCTAGGATATAAGTGTTCTCATAAGTGTTCTCATATACCTTTGATTTTATAAGTGTATCTGAAGGGAAGAGTTGCAAACACATTGTTTCTGGTGACACAAACAAACAGGTGTACCTGGTTACACCACATTCCACCCAAGTGCACAGACTTACATCATGGTCATGTTTTCCCCCCACACTGTATCTTTAGTCCCACTCCCCTCTCCCACACTCCAGAATACACCTGTGTGCTCCTGCCAGTTCTATTTCTCTGTCGCATTCCCACCTCTGGTCCTCAACCTCTCCATTAATGATTTTTACCCAGCAAGTACAGGAAGAATTTGGTGAGTAACTAGTTCTCTAAATTCTAAATTCCAAGTAGGCAACAGAAGAGTCAAGATACTGAAGAGCAGCAGATTGTCACACCACAAGTCATGTGGTTGCTGCACTGCATCTCCACAAAAATTATCTACATTACTCACTCTCATGAGGGGGTTGACTTGTCGTGATCTGTCATCCGAGATGCAAATATTTATTGATGGCACAGAAGTATTCCAACTTCTGCTTTTATTACTCATTATTTTAGCACTGTTAAGTGGCTTTGGAATGCCAAATTCACTCAGTGTGTTCTGCAGTAGGACCAAAAGGACTTACATTTTATCACAATTTTGTTTATTCCATAAATAATCCAGCTGCAGGACAAAGAGCTAAACCTTGAACTATAAACAGAGAGCTGAAGCACACTCCACTAGTGTGCTATTGTCATAAATAAAGCCTAAGAGGAAAAGGCCCATCATTATAATTGCAACTATTACAAGAGAATAACTTTGTAAGTAATTTAAATTTTGTGTCCTAAATACCATTCAGGTGTCCAAAACATTATTAAAATACAGATTTTTAATGAGCTCCAAAGTTTATTTCTTTTTGGCAAAAAAAAAAAAGAGGACACATCCCTTTGGTATAGAGCACTGCCACACACAGCAGCCCTCTTCCACTCACAGGTCTTCATGCCAAACATTATACCACACTTAGTGTAGAACAGCATCAGCATTTCCTTCTGCTGGTTTTTCACATTTACACAGCCTTATTACACACAGCCAGTGACCCAGCCATCATATTATTTATTGCTCAGACTTTTCTCAACTTAATATGCATTAAGTTCACTTTATAGACCTGCATCTGAAAACACTTTTTCAAAACAGGCAGATAATCACCTCTGCTATTACTATTGTTGTTATTACTATGCTTTCAATACAATTTCAGAGGTAAGAAACAAGCCCTGACTGCGTATGTCTCTTCTGGGCACCCTGTAAATGGATGGTAGAGCAAGGTGACACCATTAAAATTAAGATAGTCTGACAGCTTGCATTTTGCTATCATGAAGAGTTTCTTTTGTTTCTTTTAAGTAATAAGTTAGAAAATTTCCAGGCAAGACAATATTTAAGAAGGTGTTAAGGAAGTAAGAAAAGCTAACTCTCCAGTGGCTGCTAGAGCTTAGAGCTTTTTTCAAAATTTGAGTTCTCCAAAACAAGATTTCTGATAAGGATTCCAACAAGCCCTGCATGTTTTGTAGTTAATTTCTTCTTCTTCTAGGTCTGTCCTTGTCAAACCAGGAATGGGAGTGATTAATGGTGCTCCTTTAGAAGAGGATGCTTCATACAGTTGATGGCCACGGCCAATCACGGAGACCTTATACATATAAGTCTTATTTAAGAGAGGGGGAGAAAAATATCCCATAAAACTCCAGTGTCAAGGTGAAATTTTCCATCTTCCGGCTTCTGCTCTATCCTCACATACCCCAGACACATTCTGAAATTATTCCAGGACAGAAGTAACTGCACGTGTAAGACTGGACTAAACTGTCCATGGGGAAAGGAGCTTAGGAGTTCAGCAGAACTGCATTAAGTTCTAAAAACTTCTTGCTATCGCTGATAGTTCTCACTAAACAATATGAAAACTTTTTAGAGGCAATAAGCAGTTACTGTAGTTATGCTCATATTATAAAAAAAGGATCCCAGGCCCTACAATAGATTACTCAAAATAATCAGCAGAAAACACAAGCACACTAATTTTTAGTTCTCTGCTTGACTGTAATACTCAAATTTAGACCTTCTGAGGTCAGGAGCCTCACTCTTTCAATGTCAACAGCAAAACCAGACCAATATACTTTTCATTGCTTTCCCATGAGCCAGAACTGTGGAGGGTCAGGAGGATGCAAGGCCCACTCCTGTGATTAAGTTTTCTGGTTGATAACTGCTCTTCTGTAGGCGAAGCTGAGAGGGAACATTTGCCAAGCCTTCAGCTGAAGAGAGCTTGGTGAAAGGAAGCTGGAAGAAAATACAGGGTGGATCCAATGAGTGTGCTGTTCATTATGCAAGTGTACGCATTCAGAGGCCTCTTTATGTCATTCAGTATAAACAAATACCTGCAGCAATACCAGGCAAGGCAAAAAAAGCCTTGTTGTGAAGCAGAGTGGCAGACTTGTTGAGACAGTCCTGGACATCACTACACCCTGTTTTAATACCAGCGTGTAAACACACCCAGTTGTACTCTAAATCATCACATGTGGAACAAACACGGTGATCATCATCACAAGGATGGCACTTCTCTTTTTCTGTTTGTTTGTACTCAGAGCTCTTAATAGCTGTTTATATTGTTACTCTGGCAGTGACTACAGTTTACATAGAACACCTGGGTTCACATTAAGCTACCTGTCACATGAACTGACAGCAATGCAGTTGCAGCACACTGCCTGCTAGGGCAACACCCGAATACTACCTCCAGGCCACCCTACACGTGTAGACAGGAGCTACACCCACTGCACAGATCTATCAGACCTTTTTCTCCACCATAAAGTAACTTTGTGCAAGAGCAGAACTGAGGCAGGACACAGGAAGGTCCACAAGGTGCTTACCAGCAGCCTGTCACTGAGCAGCAGGCTCAGCCTTTACTCACTATTAGAGATGTTCTTGTTAAAAGGACCAAGGGAAGGAGTAGCAAGGCCAGCACATTGTCCCTTTCACTGCTCCATCACCCTACAGCATGCAGGAGTACTTCTTACTCTATGCAAAAAAGAGTAAGGCATTCTAGTTAGCATCAAATGTTAACTAACCATCTATGTGTGAGATTTTCTGACAAAATTAATACTTTATGGCTGCACACATACTACTAGTCCTGAAAAATTGAAGAGGGGGACAAATTTGGCACTTAGTCAAGGAAAGAAAAATGCAATGCAAAAAAAAATTAAAATATATTTATATACATGTATAGATAGGTATAGAGATAGAATTGTTTCTGCTTCCTAATTACTAAAATAGCAACCTAAATACTAGATTAGATTACTACATTACTAAAACTCCATGGCTACACATGACCATATACAACGTCATAAAATTTCTAGTCTTTCACAGAAGTTATATGCTGATAAAACACCAGAACTCAGCAAAAGCTGATTTCTGATTTATATTGGCAGAAGATCAGACTCAGGACATTTGAGTAAATAAATTATATTTAAGTGTAATACAGATCCTCATATCAGTTTGACCACCCTCAAAGAAACTAATTTACACCACCAGCAGACCTCACTGTATGCAAGTAATCCAATAAGACTGTGTGACAAAACTCTCTTTATGCATGTAATACAGTTTCACAAAATTAATGCCCTTTTTACATGAAAATTCATCTAGGAAAACAAATGCTAATGCTGGAAGATCAACAACTAGTCTGATGTATGGACTCCAGGATGTTTCACAGGAAATTCTGTGAGTCACTGGGAAGAGAGCATGAAAATCCCTGACCCTTATTTTATCATCTATGACTTAGGATTTACCAGTCCATGTGCACCAGGCAGGCTAAACCACCACACAGGCCTAAAGCTTTGCAAGAGGTTCACAGTAGGCCCAAGTGAAGTTAATATAAGCCTGAAAAAGAAGACAAGATGCAAGTGGTAATACCTGGATTCCAAAGACTTTTTATATATGAAGATGAACTAATCCAGCTTTTTATATGAAATTTCTACAAGAGAACAAGAAAAAAAGGTAAGATGCTGGCTACTACTGCCTTGGCTCTTCATTCCAACAAGCCTTCCCCAAGACAGAGACCCACCACCACAAATAAACAAAAAAGTTAAACAAAATCCATAAAAACTCCTTCTTATTGTGGTCAAGGTCTCAAGTCAGCCACAGGTATTCAAGGAAAGCAGAAGTCCTTTGCATATTGTACACAAAACACTGGATATGGAGGACTGAAATCAAAGAATCACTTTATGGACCAGAGAGTTGGCAACATCCTTGCTTTGACAGATACCTCCTTCTCTGTACACAGTTTCTCAATGTGCTGTGCTCTAGTCTGAGAGCTGGAAGAGGATGGCAGATTACTTAGCAGATGTCATTTTCTTAGTCAATGCACTTGGGTTATTTTCAAACCATTAAAAAAAGTATTTCCTGGTATAGATACAGGACTTTACAGAAAGAAAATGTGAAAGAAGCTATGGTTTGTTCCTGAAAAACACATGAAGGGTTTGACCAGTACATTGTTTTTCACCAAACTGAGAAAGATTCTTGATAAAATGAGGATCAGCTTGAAACCCTTGTGAATCCCTAAAAATAAGTGTAAAAGCAGATGCTTCGAGGTAAATTTGAAGTTTTCTTTCCTTTGAGACAACTTGCTTAGGAGATTTGTTATTAGTATTTAAAGCTCTGCACCACTGTGGTGTTACACCTCAATATTACCATTGGGAAACAAAGCAAAACACAAGTAATTCTTATGTGATGGATAGAAACTGCTAGGTTCTCTTCAAACCTTGGAGTCAGCTCTCAGTGGAAGAGTAAGCAAGAAGTGTTCTATTTCTGCTAGTGCACTTTTCATCTTGACAACTGAAGGTAAATGTCAGCCTAGAGATTCAAATTCTTGCCATGACTAACAAACCTTCAGCTTATTTTCAAGAAAATCAACCTGTTAAGAGGTAATTTTTCCTCCAATAAAATACAAAACAAACAAACAGAAAAACACAAAGAAACTTCCTGTGCATCATGCATACAGATACAAACTGGTTAACTCGGATGAAAAATGTATGCTTCTGGAGGCTGGCAATGCTATAGAGATCTAATTTTTATCTCTACATCCTTGTCTTGGTAACCAAACCCATTTATCAATGTTGGCTGAAAGTCAGGACATCTGTTCCTGATGAAATTTTGACATTTCTAACTTTCCATTTCATTCCAAACTGGAATAAAACCAAGTATTTTTCATGTTTCCTATAAATGCTCTAGAAAATAACAATTCCAGATTAGCACACATGACAGTACGTTCAGTTAGGAGATAGGATGTGTTTCTTGTGTCAAATATCAAACTGGTTCATTATCACCCCAACAAGTGACATTTTGAAATATCCCATTTTCTAGACCAGTCAATATTTTACATTTGCTCCTTACGCCTATTTTTAATGTAATGATATTTAAAAAAAAATAGAAAAAAGCACATTGCGTCAAAATGATATGATGCCACTGTGGTATATAAATTATTCTCTGTCACACACACATACAAATATATTTTCAACTATGCATTTTATTACCAATATAAAGAATTAGTGAATGTGGAAGTAAACACTGGCTTCTCTCTTTTTTTCCCATAAGTCTGATTTACTATCTTGAACACAAAGGAAATAAAATCTTTTCCAGTAAGGCATGTGATTTCTGTTTTCTGTCATCTAAGCACCTCTTTCTGTGAATTTTTTCAAAACCAAAATTATCTTAAAGATATTGCGGGGTTGAGAAGAAACAACTTAAGTGGAACAAAACTAAAATTATCCTCAAAATGGCCTGTTACAATCAAATTTTATGCTGTAGGAGACTCAAAACATTGATCCTAGAAGAGACCATGTTTATTTCAAAGCAACTCAGACTTCATTTTGGGTACCCACAAGGTAATTCCAATCTTAGGTAGAAGAGGTCCATATCTATTTCTCAATTTACATCCCATCTGCTCACAGATGGGATGTAAATTGAGAAACTGACTGTACAATAAAAAGACATCCATCCTACAGAAAATGGAAAATCCAGAAGTCCATTCAATCAAATGTTATATGCTCTGCCCTAATTTTCTTCTGCAGGCTTACAGTGAACTTCAACTTAATCCTCTCCTATTCAGTTTTCCAACACAGTTTACAAACTTCATCCAGACATAGGCACCCTGGAACCTTGCACTGATGCCACTCAGTGAGGTTTATGATCTGACACAATTGCCAATGTTGGACGAGACCTCTGGAGATCACCAAGTCTGCTGGATGGTCCATTAGCACAGGACCATGCCCATGTTTTTTGAGTACGTCCACAACTGGAGACTCCACAGCCTCTCTGGGTAACCTGTCACAGGTTTTCACCATCATCCCAAGAAAAAGTTTATGTTTAAACAGAATTTCCTGCATTTCAAATGCTTGTTGCCTCTTGTCCTTTCACTGTACACCACTAAGAAGAATCTTTGTCCTGGAGTCTCCCAGGAGTCCATCTACAGCTCAGTTTGTCATCATCACAGCAATGCAATCACCATTAATTTAGTACAAGTGTTGTAATACTGGGAAATCTTTGGTGCTGTAACTGTTCGTATTTTCAGGCTACTCTCTTATCATATCAGTTCTCACCCTTCTCTCATAGTACTGTGTGGGAAAACTTGACAGATAAGAATCAACCACTCAATTACCACTCAATTATTGCTTCAATACATACACAACATGTTTCTGCTTGTGGTCTAACCACCTGCTTTTCTTTTTCTCAACAGTTTCTTTCCAACACAATGCCCATAACAGGAATTAATTATACCCAACGGGACCTGATCATCTTATCCTGCAGAATGCTTTGGACAACCACAAGTACTGAAGCAGGAAGTTTAAGAAAATCTAATGGGCAAATGCAGAAAAGCTCATCAACAAGCACATGTTCATGACCCACTCATTTCTTAGAATTTTGTTTTCAACAGAAGCAACTGGTCTTACCAGTTGCAAGGGGGATTCTGGTCTTGACAAAGCACTGGTCTCATCTGCTATGGAAGAGCTCAGGAGAGCCGCAGCCCTGACAGTCAGCTGATGAGAGGCTGGAGCCCTCCAGCTCCTCAGCTGCACAGGTCTCCTCCTGGTTGAGAAGTGCTACCTGCATTCACCCACCACCCCAAAAATTTGTGAAATCACTTTCATTTCATGTAGATTTAATTTTGTCTGCTTTGTCACACTGTAATGCCCACTGCTTTAGACTAGCATTCCACATTTACGCTGCCCACTTACAAAGCTTCAGCAGTTGCCATATCAAGGCTAATTTCTGTACATCTTAAGGAACATACCCTGTTCAAGCAGTCCCCTTAATAAAAGCACACCAAGCAGTCTCTCTCCAACTATGGAGGCAACTGCGTCTCAGCAACAGATGCATCACACAGTCACAAAAGACATGAGGAACAGCAAGCAAAAGGGATATTACAAGGTACCACTCTGATCTTCCTTTCACATTACTTCTGTGATCAGGAACTGCTTTTGAGCTATATAGCACAGTCTTATTCCCAAATAAGCAATTCCCTGCCACTGCAGGAAAGCATTTCTCATTAGCCTAGGCAGTTTGGCTTGTTTGTACCATTTCAAGGTAGACAGTACTGGTGCAAAAGCAGTTTTCATAGCTTAAAGTTCTGTCAAACACCATAAGAAAGTATAAACTGAGAGTAGTCTTCACTACCACTCTCTTCTCAGTGAAAAGATGGGAGTCCCACAGACATGGTAAACAACAGTTCCAGTGGAAGTTCAGGTATCTATACAATGGCATACAGAACTGAATTCAGCTTTTTTCTCTTTCTGCTTGTGGAACTAAAAAATACTAAGTTTATCTCAGAGGATGGCAAATGAGCAGTGAGTAGATGTGATGACATCACATGTAATGTTACTTCACTACTGATAAAAATAGAGCTACCAGCTTTTGCAAACGATGGACAAACACTGCTGCATGCAGAAATACTCAAACAGCCTTAAGAATGTAAGATTTTATGCCAATGAATACATTCCAAGCTCTAACCTGTTTGTGAACCAGTGTTCACTATGTCAGCTAGATTTATTTTCTTTAATATAGTATTATAGGTTATTGCCTTCATACATACAGGAGAAACCAATACAGCAAAGATATTACTAAAAGGAAGCTTCTACTGCACTTGCACTGAGAAAAAATGCAAGTGATGCAGGTATTTTGCTTTAACTATCCTAATGTGACCTGAGAACACAAAGAAGGCTTTTCATCATTTCAGACCAAACTTTAAAATGCATCATTTACTACATTAAAATGAATTTTAGGTTAGTGAACCTGAAAGATACTTCATTAATACAAGGTAGTCTGGAGAACCTCAGCATTTCATTCCTTCCAATGCAAAACGTAACTTGGATTAATAGCCAATATACAAATGCGTAGGTATCTTACATATTAAAAAATACATAACATGGTTAACTGGATATTACAATCCTTCACAATTCTTCAACTTTCTTAGCAATTGTACAATTACCTTGAGAGTTAAAATTTGATTGTGCTTCATCAGTACATACATCAGTACATCATAACATCAGTTACCTGAGTCTTTACAATTGCTCAGAAATATTAAAGCTTAACACCAGCAGAATTTGCTATTAAGAGAGGTATTAACTACACAGGAAAAAAAAATTACAGTTTAGTCTCTGGTTTTTGTGCAGAAGTCACAGCTTTGTGTTACAGGTCCACCCGAAAACCACCTCTAAGTGTGCTAAATACTCCAGTTCTCCCACCCTGGCTGCAATTTGACTACTTCAGAACAACCAGAAAGGTATTGCCAGAAACTGGTGGACGCCATACGGTGTAGAGTTAGTCCTCTGTAAGAACTATGTGCTAAAAGCACTTCCTCACAGAGGAGAGAAGTTCTCAGCCCATCTGATTGTCAGAAACTGCTCACCTTAGAGCAAGACATTAGTGATTCCTCCTATCTCAAATGATCAGAGACCCGCACATTTCCCTTCCTTTCCCTTGACCTGGATGTCCCCCAAAATCTGTAGGCGCCCAGGGAGTGAAGGAAGTCACTCTGGTGGGAGACACCAAGCAATCAAGCTGTTAGATGAACAACTCCAAAGATCTGTTCATACACATCATGTGCATGTGATTGTCCATAAGGCGTTAACTACAGTCTTAAGCATACTACTGGATATTATATAAAGTTACATTACTTACGAAAGCGATATACTTTTATGCTGTAATTTTAACTTTCTTCTCAAAACTCCAAGACCACCTTGAGACAGGCACAGAAACACCAAATGCTAATAAACTGTCAACCTACTGCAGGCATGGGATGTTTAACAACTTGAGAAAAAAGAACAAACCTCCCCCCTCAACCCCCCAAATACAGTCAAATAAACACTGTTCAGCTTAGGTGTCAACCCTGTTGACATAGAAACAAAGATAGATTTAAGGGAACAGCATATCCCAAATGCTCATTTACTAAATATTTTGCATGGGCTAATAAGGCACTGGTCTGCAGATGTGTTGAAAGGGGCAGCATACCAGAAGCTCTTCTTTTTCCAAGAACAAATCCTTGTCAAATGCCTGTTAATCAGTGACAGAGGCAGAAGTAGGAGCAGCAAAATGAGACACAGGTAATTTGGATCCAATTGTGTGGTTACACGAATCCAGTCAGGAACCAAATTGGAGTTTCTATCAGTAACTGGAACCTGCACTCAGACAAAACCCCACTAACAGTGGCTCTGCCTCAGTAATAGGCTCCCAGCACCCACTAGCGACCTGTCATTGAAACCTTTCCATTGGCAGAGCTGCGGTTTAGCTGTCATACTTCTTTCACATGGATATTTTAGGAATCAGTTTAATAGCAGCCTCCTCTGGAGCTCAGCACGCATTTCCCATTTAACTCCTAATTTTAAGATTGACACTAACGCTCATCTGTACATGGCCCTATACGAAGGACATTCAAACTGTGCATTTTATCCACTCCACCTTCTTTCAAAGGAACTAAGCTTATGTGTGAACACATGACTACATTACACAACAGAGATGTGCAGCAGCCAGTGCTGGCAGGATCATTGTGCATGACCTGACCTGCACTGGTCAGAGCTGGTAAGACAGACAGGCCAAGATAGACAACAGCTCTCCAGGTAAACCAATCATTTTGTTGGGAAGTATCTGCATGTGTTAGTGGCTGAAGCTCAACCCTGCAACCCTAGGAAACAAAACCTGGTTATATAGAGAAAAAGATAAATGACAGAAAATTAGTAACTTAAAGAAATATAGAGAAATTCATAGTACAATCAGCAAGATATAAATGCATTTTACAGCTATTTACTGTTAAGGCTCTATTGTTACTTTTTAAAAATAAATTGGTTTAAATTTGAAAAGAAATTGGTTTTTAAGTTATTTAAGTTATTTATTAAGCTATCTCTGACCTTAGGAGCCATTCCATCAACTGCAGAATATCAGCATCACCTTTGAGAACTGTTCCCCATCCAGGCCAGATGACAACAAAAGTAGTATAAGCCTAGTTTGCTGATTCATGGAATGATCTCATTAGATCTGAGCCCAAACTGCTGCTTACAAGATGAGGGAAATAAAATATAGTGCAACTACAGTGCAAAGATGAAACAGCAGTAACTTGAATAGATGAGCCAAGGAAAGCAGTTATATCAGACTACTTGACTCAGAAGATTGCTGGACCACATCAGAAACCTGTTTAGTCAGGAATCCTTTTTGGATTATTCAGTCAACTTCTCCCTTGAGAGAAGTCTCTCAAACAGAAGTGTTACCCTCTTGCTTTGTGTCCAACAAGCATGCCGATTGCTGAGTGAATATTGTTCTTGTATAAGCACATACTCCTCACAGAAGACATACTTAAGAGTTTAGGAAAGGATGCTGCTTCTAAGAAGTAAGGTCTAGTGCAGAGGGGGAAGAGCCATGTTATCCCATAAACAAAAGAAGAAAAATTATATCTGCCCAGAATAGCAGGTGTTCTTTATCTTTTTTAGGGCAATCAAAACTAAAACACCCTGCTATTAGTAAGACCAGTTTCACTTCAGCTTTAACCTGTCTTTCCCACACTAGAACTGGAAAGGATCCAGGGAGACAGAGACTTATTATTGAGCACTTACATTATCTGAAGGCATTGTATAGTACAGGGGGTATCCTTAATTGCTTACATGCCTTTAAAAAAAGTAGTAAGACACACAAAATGGATACATACTATGGGGAAGGATGTTCCCACATTACCACTGCATTGCTAAACTCCTGCCGTCTTCCAAATTCCTAGGTAACACTATCTTTGTGCTTAGTTATTATAGTTTTCTAAAATGTACTTTGTGTTTAAAGAAAGAGATGAATGAGAAGGAAGGAAAAAGAGAAGAGGCTGTTAAAGTATTTTAACACCTCATCCATAACTATGATAACCTCAGTAGATACATCCACTAAATCTCATGCCTATGAGATTATACCTCAGACCAAATCTTATTTCAGGAGCACTCATCATCCTCAGATCCACTTGCTGAAGTGATTGAGCATACAATTAATGTTCTAACCTACATTTTCCTTTCATTCAAGAGGGCTGGTCAGGGATAGCAGGACAAGGCAATCAATAAAAAGCAGTTCATTTGAAAGGAGAAAAAAAATCAAGAAGTGTCTAGATTATTTTCTTGGCTTGATTAGCTGGTTCATCAAACCAGTAACAAAACAACAACAACAAAATCCCAGTAGGATTTGTATTATAATCTGTAAATAATATGTGCATATGTAAAGAACAAAATTTCCAAGTTCTATCATTTCTATTCCACCTGCAAATATGTACACACAAACTCATATGTATATAGAAGATAACCATGTATGTCAACTTCTAGCATTGCAAGTAGTATCCCCCAAACATGTCAAGAACTATGTAAGCAAAGACATGTGAAGTCCAACTCCCCCAAACCGTATTTCTTACTAGTGTGAGGATTCATGAAGTTAGTGACCCTTCCTACAAAGCACAGGAAGTAAACCACGCTACTCCAGCAGCCTAGCAGTCAGCTGCTATGAAGCAGTCTGAAAATAATGGATATAAAACACATAATCAGATTCGTAACACCTTTTGTCTGCTTAACTACCAGTATACAGAATTACAAGAGCACCTGTATTAGAGTTAGGGTATCTTACAAAACAAAATCGAGACTACATTGATGTTACAAATACTGCAGTACAGTCATAGATCTAAAATAGATCTGCAAGTTTTTTTAAATGTATTACAGAATCTATTTTTATTTTTTCCTTAGCTGCTACCATTGCAACTGCTAAACATCTGCAAGAGCACGTTGCAGGATGCAGTGTGTACATCAGTCATCCACAACTCCAGTTTTGAAAGAAAAATATGTTTTAATACACAGAAGAAAGAAAAGAAGTATCAGTTTTAAAGATATCGTCTCTTCCCCCTTCTAAATCTTGTATAACTGCAGACCTTTAATTGATGATATGCATGAAGCATTTCTGTAGCTCCCAACAACCAAAGCACAGAAATCTGAAAAAAACAATTAACAATAAGCAATAATAAGGCTTGGTCGTTTCCCCATTTGAAGTCATATACAATCCCGCTGTTTACATCAGGGAAACAGGTCCAGTTGCTTTTGCTCGGCCTGCTTTAATAAAATGCTCTACATGAAAAATCCCTATTGTACCATGCTGTGTGGATTAATCCTACACAAAACTGCCTGATCCTACTTTCTACAGCGGAGTTTTGAAATTGATTTTAATTTTAAAAGGAAAAAATACATACCTAAGTAATTGTTAATAAAATATCTTTGGAGGTCTCTCACCTACATTCAGGCTAGCAGAACACATTTCTAGATAAAAATTTCAAAAGCAGTCTAACGAATACACGAGAATTTTTAAAAGTACTGGTTTTCTCATATGTATGTATAACTAACACTTAAGAATATGATCCATTGCAAAATCAAAAATTACTTTAAGTGAATGAAGAAAAATAAGCAGAGTAAGTGGATACAAACTACTACATAATTAGAGTAGCTTCTACAATGCTAACAGCCACATCAGAATTAGCAGAAATGTGAATTTAACTTGAGGCTCAAACTGTCTCCCTGACTAACTGTTCCTTCATCAAAACACAGTCCTGCTGTGATGCATATTGCAGTTCAGATGGCAAGAGATGCAATATCACACACCCACTTGCAACACTCAAAAGTACACATCATACGATTGCAAAGAAAAAAATTTATTGATTTGACATAATCTAAATTCTTGTAATTGTACTCATTACTCCAGTTGTAACTATATTGCAGTATTTAACTCAGTCGTTTCAATTAACTTTTCACAACCTCAGATTTTCAGGCAGATGACAACTTTCGCTGTCGTGTTCAATAAATCTGTAAAGCAACACAGAAGTTAACAACAGTCCGTGACAGCTTGTTTTGCAAAACAATTCTGATCCTCTCAACCAAGCTAGGAAAACAGGCAAGTTCGAACCAGGGAGAGGGAGTGCTTAGGAAATGTCAAGTGATACTTGGCAGATAGCTGTTTTATCATTTTTAATGTATCTTTACAGCCCTTCTCTGGCATGTAGTAACTACCGGTTTTCCTTTATCTTCCTTGTCTACCCTTAATAGCATGCCTAGGAAGACAACACTGAAAACACGTAGGTGTTGGCATAAGGAATCGTTCTTTTGTTCTCTGCTGTTGAGGGAACACCACCTTTGTCAGGCGGCGCAGCAGCGTGCGCAACTGAGCACCCACTTGGCTTCAGCTGCCTCCCCGTGACAGGCGGCCCCTGCTCAGCACCCGCGTGGAAACGCTCACAGAAATTATAGTTACTGCTGACCGATCGCTAGTCTGACGTCTCGTGTTTAAGTATACATATATACGTATTTATGTGTTTGTGAAACGTGGGTTTTGAGTTCAGCAGCCTCGAAGAGCGGTGAGTTTGGTTGAGAGATGAACAGTGTCTGGCGCGTTTCATCACTGAGCTCCCACATCCTGACGGCCCCGGGAGTGTTCCGATACTCGACACGGACCACTCACTGATACCATTTGCACTGGCCACGCACAGCGCTGCCCAGCCCCGCTGCCCCGGGCTGCTCTCACCAAGAACTGCCCCTTCCCACCTGAGGCCCACGCTGACCAGCCGCCGCCGGCCCCCAGCTCCCGGCCGCCGCTCCCGGCCGCGCAGGGCATACAGCGCGCGCTTCGCCCGGGGTAACTCTCTGGAGAGCGGCCCTGTGGCGGGGGCACGGGCAAACTCTCCTGCCGGAAACCCTTTCCGCTGCGGTCCGTCGCCACCGCGCTTCTTGCGGAGCTTTCCTGAGGGCGGCGGACAGAACCCCGCCACAGCTCGTGGGTCGCGGGCAGGCGCCCCGATCCGCACAGGTGCCGGAGGACCCTTCTGCCCCCGCCCGCCGCGGCCGGCGCAGGTGGCGGGAGGGCTGCGCCCATTCCCGGGCAGACCTCGCCTCCTAGCGCCCGCGCCAGGCCGCGCTGCAGGCAGCGGGAACGGCGCGCCGGCTGCCTCCCGAACATCCCACCTTCCTGCATCGGGCCCGCTACGTGACCGACCGACGGGGCAGGGAGAACGTAAGGGCACGGTAGGGCCGGCAGAGAAGCAGCGGCGCGGGAAGACGCTGGGCTGGACAAGGCTCCTCAGCTGCCCTTGGGCCCGCCCAGCCCAGCGAAGCCCGAGGTAGCGCGGGGGGCTCGGCGTTACCTTTCGAAGAGCAGCCGGATCATGAAGATGCAGAAGGCCAGGGGGAAGACGAGGTAGAGGTCCTCCGCCTGCGGGAAGGCAGCTTCCTCCGTGCTCTGCAGGTCCGCCCAGGTGACGTTGTGCGGCAGCCAGAACCGCTCGTTCCAGAACCAGGCGAGGATCCCTGCCATCTTTGCTTTGTCTGCCGCGGCGCCCCTCGCTCCGCTCCGCCCGCGGCGAGGCGCGTGTGAGCGGCTGCCGGGAGAGAGGAGGATGGAGGCGTGTGTCAGCCCCGCAGCCGCGGATGATGCTGCCAAGCGCCGCCGTGCAGGTTCCCCTCCCGGCGGGGGCAGCGACCGCCCCGCCTGTCACACGGGCGCGCCGGCCTCCATTGGCTCCCGCCCGCGCCTGCCGCTGCTCGGGGCCCCGCCGGGCGGTCCGGAGCCGCCCTCCCCCGCCCCTTTTCCCTGCCAAAAGACCGCACCGCAGCTCGAAACCGAAGTGGTGCGGCCCGAGCGAGCGGGGACCCCGTCCCAGGGACACTCACCACGGCCGAGGCTGCCGGAAGCAGCGGTGTACCCACCGGAGCCCCACCGCCCTGGCGGCTTCGTGCCGTGTCACCCACCCACCCCTTCACCGCCCAGCCGGGCTCACGGCGAGCCTGGAAGGGCTGTCGCCCGAGTGGAATAGGCAGGTGGCAGCAGCGAAAAGCCCCCTATGCACTCTGCACAGCCACGCGGATCGGGGTTGGCTGCCGCAGTCCGGTCCCCGCGAGTGACCCCTGCCCGGAGCGCTGCTCCCGGCCCTCCCGGCTGAGGTGTTTAACCGGGAGCGGGACTGTCCCGGATGGAAGGGCTCTCGGACATTCAGTGACTTACTCTGAACGCGGGTACAGCAAACAGGCGTAAATGTGGCATGGAAAAGCGTCAGAAAGCACGCGACTCATCAGCAGCAAGATTGAGGTTAGGGCTGTGGCTTTGCATTCCGGGCTAAAGAAAACCTTTTTGGTTTTACGTAGGTTTTTACTTCTGATTCCTTATCTCGTTGGCATGCCTTACTAGAGATACACTGCAAGAGGAAAACTACAGTTGAGTCCACTAAACTTTACAGCAGGCTTTAGTATAGCTATAGCCACAGGACTGTACACATGGTGGTCCAGGCACACACAAAATTACTTCAAATAGTAGGTATACCGCTCCTGTAACATCACTATTTTGTCTGCCCTTCCTCCGTTTATTTTAGATGGCTTGTTTTCTTCCCTGTATCATCCTACTTTCCATCAGGCTATTGAGTACTGAGACACAGACTTCTGCCCATGCCATACTTCAGAGTTTTATCATCCTGCTTTTATGTGTTACACTAACTTGCTCTTTTCACCCCTCTAGCTCTATTTGCCCTTCCTTAAAAATTAATTGTACAGCTTCTCATGTTGGTGCTGACATTTCTGTGCTGAATAAAATCATAAGTCAAACATAATGCTGTGAAAAACATCACATCAATTTAAAGGAAGCAAACGACTTCTGTAAATGGAGATAATTTCCATCTAGGACATTTCAGAGAAGTTTCAGGAAATGCTTTGGCAGGATGGCTGATGAGCCATGCAGGTAAACCTGCCAGTGAATGTTTCTGTTTTATTGATGAGACAATTTCCTAAGTGTCTGTATTATTATTCCAATTCAGTTCTTGTAGCTGCTTCTTGGGGACAGAGTACAGACACCTAGTCCTTCAAATCGTCTGGAAAAAAGTGTGAGTTCTAGCACCACTGCCAGATCTGCCTGCCCCCATCTCTTCCTTCACTTTGTCTCAGGATTATTCTCTGACATGAGCTGTCAAAATCCAGGGCTTTGCTGTAATTTCAGTTCAGAGGGAAAGCAGACCATGACTTCCACACCCGTAATGAAGCTTTCCTCACAGAAAATTAAGATTTTTTGAGCATAAGAAAATATTTCTTCACTCAAATCAGCAAGACTACTTTTATCCAGTACCAAAAAATTACCTATCCTTCTTCCTTCCAACTTCTCTTCCTTGTTCTCACAGTCAGATTCCACCCTTTTTCCAGCTGACCTAGAACTCCCCTAGAATTTCCCCTAGGAGCTTATCTTTCAGCACGCTCTCACAAACACCTGAGCTGGCTCCTGCACATACACATATGCCTCTCAAATCGTCCAGATCACTCCATTTTCTGAATTGATGTGCATAAGTGAGTTTTAAACAGAGATATGAGGGCATATCCTCAGAATAACCTCAGATGCATCAGCCTTGAAATTGATGAAAAGCTAAAGAGCTTTCACTCTTTTTTCACTCTAAAGAGATATCACTTTAATATCTGTCAATACACAGATAAGCATTTCCTTCATTAATAATTGTGTTTGAAACAAAGGTATTTTTAATCAGAAAATCAGTGTCATTATCCCACAACTGAAGGCGACCTGTCTTTTTGCAGCCTATTTCAATATTCCAATCAGTTGAAAAGTACATTCAGTATTTATGTCTATTTTCATTCCAATAAAGTAGTTATTTCCCAGTCAGAACTGAGACTCACAAGTGCTGGTGCTTAGCTTTGCTTATGTACAGATAAAAGAAAGGAACAGATCTTTTCAAAATGAACCTAGCAACAGTAATAATCTGATGATGCATAAGAGGTTAATTCCTGCTGAACAATTAGTGTAATTGACTTCTGTGTCAGACTAAAATTATGCTAGACCAATAGATCTCTAGGCATATCTGAAAACGAATGACTGTTCTGAAATGTTTGGAAGGATGACCAATTAAAAGCTTTTAATTGAATTCAAACTGTAGATGTAGCCAAGATACAACTATGGAATGAGGATGCCTGAATACTCTGCTTTGAAGGGAGATATTACCACAGTGTTTTTCCTGCCCCCTAAAGTTGTAATATCACAAAATGGAGCCAAACAGAACTTTAAAAACTGTGGTTTCATATGTGGTCTCATATCTTGAAGGAACTTACTCCAAGATAGTGCTAAAACTTGTCTGTCCTAAAAGAAGGTAAAGGGCTGAACTTGAGTCTGGTTCCTCAAAAACCCAGCCTAGGCACTTTGTAATTACTAACAAGAGTTAGTAATAACTAAACAAAAACAGATACACAGATTCCCCAAAACTTACTGAATTTATGTTATTATTCCAAAAAGGAAAAGAAAACTGACAGACTACACATTGCTAGTTCAAGACCTTGAGCCATATTGCTGGCCACCTGGAGGAGTTTGTCCACCAAAACAGGAAGAGCTGGCGAAAAATGTCTTGATTTTAAAGGATTGCTGAAGAATTAAAAGCAATCAGCCAATTTTTAAAAAATCTCATTTAGTCTACTGTATTTCTGGAGTAGCATCAGGCTTGCACATTGGCAATGGTGACAAGACTCTGGACCAGTCCCTTTAATGAACTGGGTAGTAGAGGTGCAAATAACACAATCCCCTGAGACTTCTTGTTATCCAAATCTGAACTGGATTGTTCCTAAGCAGAAGAGATGGCTATGGTTGATCCTTATAAAAGCATTGGTGCCAGTCCCATTTCCATAGGTTGGTATCATTAGACTGCTAATGATGTGCCGAGCAGAAGGGCCAAGAGCTGCTTGGATGTTGTGTGACTGCTCTGTGCCCTCCTGGGGAAGATGAAGGACCATGGGCACAGGGGAAGTGGTAGTGCAAGTCATGGCAATGAGCTGTCATTCTTCTAACTTGTCTTCTACCTGCTGGTCCCTGCAGTTCTTGTGCTCCCTTCTAGCTTCTTGTGCTACTAGTTTTACCAGCTTTTCTAATTATTTCACCTAAGAATCACACTAACAGAGCAGCAGTCTTCATTACAAAAGCTATGCTGGGCCAGTCGCATCAGTCCTGACTCCTACATGGGGTTGTATTAGTCTGAAGAGACTAGTCTGGCTTCACCCAATTACCAAATAACATGCCCTGAATTCAAATCACTAGGAGAGCTCTGTGTAATGGCACTTAAATTACATCAATACAGAGGCATCCCCAGGTTACATCACTTTGCAGCCTTCCAAATATTTTATCTTGGCAGACAAGCAAGTTTTGTCACTTGGAAAGACATGCAATCGTAATTAGTTTGGCCGCTATGGAAAGATACGTGTACAAATATCCCTAGCTGAAAGAAAGGTTTGCAAACCTTGGGATGGTCTTTGCCTCGTGCTGGGCTCTAGTTAAAGTCAAGACCTGAAGCAGAACTGCCCTGTGAGGACTGTTCAAAAGAGAGAGGAGGAAGCCTGACTCACTGTATGTCTCCATGCTTCCTTTGTCTTCATTGTTCACTTTCATTTGGCTTCCTGCTCTAGATTTCTAAAGAAAGCATGCCAAAATGTATGTCCTAATTATGATACCATCATAATTCACTTGATTGCAATGTTGCTTAACTACCCGAATGTATTCTAAACTGAACTAGGCCCACTCAAACTACAGTAAGAGTAGTCAGGGTCTTCCATACCAATTTTAAATAAATTATCTCAAAAAAACCCCTTGTAATGACATTTGCACAACATTAAGCAAAGACTGGCAGCTGGAAAAAGTGCCGGTTTTATCTTAAATTAGATACACTGTGTCACTCTTCAACTGGCCCTTCGGAAACATCTACCTCATGCCTATTCATGTGGCCAGGTTTGGGCTATAGAGTCATGTTAGAATTTACGTAGTAAAGGGACTTTTCAAACCTGCATGACGTCAAAATTTACTGTACATTGTATGCATCTTGTCTCCCCAGCACCCAGACATGCTCTGTGGGACTGAACACTTTCAGTAGCCAGGCCTTGTTTCCATGCTCAGTGGCATCTGGGCTCTGACCAACCACACTGGTGTGTGCCTGACTCGCCAATGAACCTGCAATCTGGAGTCTCTGCCAGCTTTGTGTCAGCTATGAGGGGACAGACAATACCTGACTCTCCGTGCAATGAGAGTGCTAATCTAGCATAAAAAGTTAGCTACTGCAATGCTGAGGGAATTCGCATTGTCAGTGTGAGCTTCTGCGAGATCAGTACCTCCCATCTCGTGGTTGCAAGCTGTGTTCCAGTCCTGGCAGCCTGGGAGTCATTTGCTGTCTTATTAAACCACAGTCCCAAAAACTCCAGAAATTACTGTCAGAACTAAATTTTCCTATTTAGTAGTCGTTTTCAGACAGTTTCCAACATAATTACATTCTGCACAGAAGAATATTCACCTGTTCATCTCAGTTTTTTCTTCAAGTTCATTTAACACCACTGTCACAACGTCATCCGGTAGTTACGTGGCAGCACTTTGTGTTCATATCTAAATTAATCCAATGCTATTTAGTATCATTGCTGGATGATTTTTTGGGTGGGATTTTTCCCATTGCATTTTACACCAAGAGAAAGAAAGAGATGCTGAAAATTTGGTCTCAGTTGCTCAATTTCTCAGGTGTAGAGGAAAATCCTAGTGTGATCAAGGCTCCTCCTGCTCTGTAAACTGAGGCTGATTCTAAAGTGACTGCATCACAGACATCCTCATGGAATGATACAGAAGGCTGCAAAATTCCTGATTCAGCTTAGTGAACCCAAAAAGGAGTACTTGGAAAGACATGCAGCTCGAAGTTTATAATCTGCATATCTAACTATATCAACATTTTATCAAGCAGGACTAAAAGTGGTTATGAGAAACTTATTTTTAGCATACATACATATGTAGGGTTGAGGTAATATTCTTGGGGGATATTCCAAACCTAAAATTGTCTTTGCCTCTTTTGACCTAGAAGCCAGAGTTCTTAAAAGCATGTAGTGTTAAGAAAAAACCCACTAGGTATTAGTGGTTTTGTGGTTTTATGTCATTTGTGTACAATCACAGAATGGGTCAAGTTGGAAGGGACCGCAGTGGGTCATGTGGTCCAACCTCCCTGCTCAAGCAGGTTCATCCTAGAGCACAGGATTGCACCCAGAGGGTTCTTGAATATCTCCAGTGAAGGAGACTCGACAACTTTTCTTGGCAATCTGTTCCCGTGGTCACTCGCACTGTAAAAAAAGTTCTTCCTCATATTCAAATGAAACTTCCTGTCCATCAGTTTCTGGCATTTCCCAGCATAGTCCAGGATACCATTTGCCTTCTTGGCCACAAGGACACACTGCTGGCTTATGGACAGCTTGCTGTCCACCAGGACCCCTAGGTCCCCAGTCTGTACTGGTGTATGGGGTTATTCTCCCGCAGATGCAGGATTAAGAGATCCTGCATTTGCCTTTGTTGTATTTCAGTTCTCATCTGCCCATCTCTCCAACCTGTTGATGTCCTTCTGAAGGGCTGCACAGCCCTCTGGGGTATTGGCTGCTCCTTCCAGCTTTGTGTCATCAGTCAACTTGCTGAGGAGGCATCTACCCCTTCATCCAAATCCCTGAGAAGTTAAACAATACTCCACTACTGAGCCTTTGGGGACCACAACTAGTGACAAACCTCCAACTAGACCCTGTGCCACTGATTATGGGATGTGCCATTCAGTCAGTTTTCAATCCACCTCACTGTCCACTCATCCAGCCCACAATTCCTGAGTTTGCCTATGAGGATATTGTGAGAGAAAATGTTGACGGCCATGCTGAAGTCTTTCAACACTGTTGCCGAAGGCCTTGCAATCCATTTCTGAAGTCAGTGGCAGTTTTGTCTCTGACTTCAAAGGAAAATTATCAGACTCATAGAAAAGGCAGGGATCGAGCTTATTTTCTCTCTGTCATCAGGTTGTTGCTATTTTGCTGTAACTAGTGTGCATTTAAACTTCATATAAATTGAAAAAAAAAATAGGAGACAGCTATTTTAACTGATTAGATACCGTCTAATGAATTTCTATAAAACTGATCTGAAAAATTCAGGTTCACCAATGAATAACTTTCTGGAAACAGAATTTTGGCAGAGGGCACCCTTTGCCACCTGCAGCACTGTTACACTATTTGAGTCATTTCCCAGTTAATGGTAGACATTGTTGAGGCTGGTGGTCTTCATTCCAGACTAACCAAATTCAGGTATCACACTACATGCTGATGAGCATTGGTGCAAAACACTAATTCTGCCTCCTTACACTCTGGCTTTTGTTGCAGGGCTGAAGAAGCCTTTCCTTCTGCACAATGAAGGAGGCCAGGCTGGAATTTGGGAACTTTGCAAACATAAACTGTATACTGGAAACTACTTTTTGTTAGCTAACCTACTTCATAAAAGACCAGAATAAATACAGCTGCAAAAGCTCAGGAGTTTCCCTGGTGGATGAGGTCCATATCAAGACAGCTAAATTAAACAGGAGTACTCTGAACCAAGCAAATTAAGGTAGCTGAATAATATCAATTAACACTGGCAGAATTTCTTTAAAAAATTTTTTTTTCCCCCAAAGTTTCAGTCAATACAATGACTTTTCCTTGGAAAGGATACTCCATAGGGAAAGAAATGGTATAACTTAATTTTAATCATAATCTTTTAACTAACATTCTCATCACTGTCATTATTTGCTATTGTTTATCGATAAAAGAGGCTTTCATTTACTAAAACCCTAAGTAATTAAACCTCAGGAAGAAAATGCTGCTTCTAGAAATAAGAACTCATCACAGAAACAAATGAAATAATGCAAACCACAATGCACTGATTTCTAACTGTGCACTTAAGGGTATCAGCAGAGGATTAAGATGCAGCTGACTTGGCCCCAAAGCGTTGGTAGGTGGAGTAGGAAGGGGAGTTAAAGGGACATAGTTTAAGCAAGGTAAATACTACCATTCTTTATCCTGTTGCACCTTCCAGTGGATTTGATCACCAAGTACAACTTACTTTTGTTCTGCCCTCGGGAAGAGAAACACTCTGACATTATTACAGCTGAACCCACATCTCTTCAGTGAGGTCAGTGCTCTCCAGTCTCGCCACAACCAATTCAGGTTCTTCAGTCTTCTCTTTTGGAGCTCAATTTATGCTGCTTGTGATATGCTGTGGCCCTTACAAATGGGGAACAGAGCTGGTGCCTCACTTATGGAACAAGATGTGCCTGCACCATAATGAACTTTTTCAGGAAACAATAGAGCAAGGCAGGCAGTGTCCTGTAGCTATATAATTTCAAAAACTCTTCACATGAGCTGTGGTTAAGCAGAGTCAGACACAGAGAGCTGCACTGAATTCCAAAATATACTAACCCCCAGTTTGCCTGTCTTTAAATAAACGCCACTTACTTAAAACACATTAATGCTGTGTCGTGTTTTTGAAGTCCTCTAGAGGACAGCTTGGAGGGCAGGATGATGGGACGGGACGGGCACAGTTCTACCACTTTAATGAAAATATTGGATAGTTTCTACCTTGAGTTTTCTCTGAAAAGCAAAATAAAAACTCTCTGGCATGTTATTTTGGGTCATATGCTGTACCTTCCTGCTATGTGAATGTTTGCATCCTGTTTGAAGTCAGTCAGCAGGTACAGTCACAATACAACTGCTATAATCCTCTGCTTGTTCCAGTATGTATGTAAGATTTTCCCTGTGCCATAACAGCATGTTTGATATATTTATTTCACTACAATAATATTCCATAAGTCAGTCTGAAAGTAGAAGGTCCAAAGAAAGTCTTGGGATTAAACCCTCAACACATCTTGTAAGATTTATACACTATAGTATAATGACTCAGGCTCTGTAGTATTATAAAATGTAGAAAAAATCCCACTTCATAAATACTAGTATTTTGTCAGCATCTAGACACTTAAGTTTTAATGGCTTTTAAAATTAAAGGAGATATAGTAAAATAGGAAAATCTTTCCTGCTTTTCCTTTGGTCAATTTAGTTTATTGTGTTGAATTGTGTTTGACCAAACCTATTACATGATATAGAACAAACCGAGGAGGAATAAGGAATCATAACACTGAGCACTAAACAAAGTGCAAGCATCTGCAAGGACGGGCTAAGCTAATAACAACGTGGATAGTCACCATGTGAGGGAGCACTTAATGTCAATTTGTCAACTCCTTTTGACCACACTTGGCAGTGGCAATTTTCTCCTTTTATTTTTGCTCTACCAATCAGTAACTGTAAAAAGACCAACAGTCAGTGCTTTGCAGGTGTTCTTTTGTAACAAGATAACATCAATTAGGTATTTAAATCTGTAATTTCTGTTTATTTCATTGACTTTCTGCATGAACATTTTCTTAATGCTTTCTTTCTGCAGACTTTTTATTACCTTCTAAGCCATTTGTTCTTTCTCACTTGCCTGCCTCTTTTCTGTTCTTTCCTGTGTATGTGGTCATTTTCTCTCTCACTTATTATTCAAACTCAATGTTCCGTAAATTTAAGCCATGAAAATATGTATCTTTTTACTGCAGTATTATTTGAGACAGTTACTGTGTTTATTAGTGCACTACTAGAATTATGATGTTCTGTTTGATTTCGTGCTGGTTTGATTACTAGATTATCCTAGGAACCAAAAAAATACCAGCAAAGAGTATAGAGGTAGAGGCTGTTTCAAATAGAAATTAAGAGGGTACTAAATATGCTTTTAAAATCACTCACCCAGAAATATTGAAGATAGTTGTCATGTTTACCAAAACATTCTCAGCATGTTTAGTCATCCCATAAACCAGCATAAAGCAAGGCAAATACGAGCAAGGACACATCTAATACGGATTGGATGTGAAACAATATTACCAGATTTTCAATTTTAGGATGGAAAAAGGTACCAGCCATAAGGAATGCGTATTGCCAAGGAGATAAAAGGATTTGTGTCTTTTAAAACCTCATCTTTCATTTTTTGTCTACGTCAGCATTTGCTGTTAATTCTGCAAAAAGCTGAGGTAACAGAGAAAAAGAGTGACTGAAAGGTGCATGAGAAAGGCTCCCAGCAGCAGAATTTTGTTGCCACTGACTTCAGAGGAGCAGAAAGCAGCACTAGCAGGAGCCTGAAGTCTGATGGTAACTCCGATCGACTCAAGGATCAGGTGAAGCAGATACAAAGGGAACTGCACCTGACAATAAATTATTTAAGGGTGATAAGGCTTCTGTCTGCCTGGCAGGAGTAGAGATCAGTGGCTTGTCCACAGCACAGCACTTACCCTCAGGGACACTTCATATGCTATTTCCCCATCTACTAGCTAAAAAACAATACAAAATTACCTTATTGAGCCATGACTTGTGAATGAGATTTGCTACTAGAGCAACCACTGAGTGCCCATTTTTGGGTTGTCCATAATACTGGGTGACAGCTGACAGGATGTCTGTGTTAGCTGTATAGAAGTACTGTAATTGGAAAGCAGATCCACGTTTGATTAGCAGTTCATTGTTCCCCTGTTGTAACAGAAATGATAACACATTTCAGGTGAGTACCATGGTATTTTCCAGCAATCTGTTAATAGCAAGTTTCTTCTCATCTTGTCTGCTGCTGTTGAAACACATCAGGATGGATATTGAAGAAAAGATTCTTAACAATCTTTGCCTTCCCAGGCTAGTCATTAAAGGCCTTAAAAATAAGTATGCATAATTCGAAGATACTTTGGTAGTTTTACAAGTAGGACAAATGCATCTCTGTACATGGCTCAAACTACACACCTATGCCAATCAAATGCCACTATTCTTCCCCTGGTGCAGTGACCGATACCGTGCCAAAGACCAGCTGTCTATTAGCTTTGACTTTTGAGTTTACTATTCTTCTAACCTTAATATTCCAAATCCCTAAGTCCTGTGACCTTCTATTTTTAATGTAATTCCATCTTATACATATAACTCTACAACTGCTTCTCTGCACTGATCTAATCCTATCAATTTTGCCACTAATATGGCAATTTTGCACTCAGATGCCACTAAGATTAAGTCACTAGATGTATTTCCTTCCATAGACCTACTATAGGATTGTGAGATGGTGACTGAGATCTTTTGTCACCATGACTTCTGGCCTTATTTCCCAACTCACTCATTCATGCCTTCTCCATCATTTCATTTAGCTATAGGTTTCTGGTTCTCCTTGATTTCAGAGCTTCTTAAAGGAAAATTATATCAATTTTAAGACCTCTCCTTCTTTAAAAATGAGCTATATGTCAGGAGGTGCACAAAGGAGTGTAATGTTATAAATAACTCAGCTGGTTGGACAAGATTTCTAAACCAAAACACAGCTTAAGCTGTGTTTGTTTAACCAAAAAGCAGCATAAGCATCCCAATTGTTCTGAAATTCTATTGTCTCAGTGAAGCCCTGCTACCTCCCTTAACCTTAATTTTTACATTTTAAAAATAGCAGAAACAGTATGCAGCACTTTTTGTCTTCAAGGACAAACAAGGGACTGCATTCCTCTTTTTTGAGGCTGAATTTTAACTAATTTCATGGGGCAAAAAAGAATACTGTAATGAACTTATTTGCCAACTTGAATTCTGAATTACCTCACAGCATTCACCACAGCTGGTCTCTCAGAGCCTCTGTTAGTTATACCTTTTTTTTCTGATATCCTTGAGTAGTGTGGCTGATAACCACATCAGGATTTGAGCAGTTCCAAATATTCTCCTAGTCAGCTAACCACATGCATCGACAGCTCTCCTCATTTGCCTGGTTCTGGTGACAGCTGTGTAGCTCTGAAATGCAAACCAGAAACAAAGTATGTGTGATATTGTATGCAATCCACAGCAACTGGAATCAGAAGAGTAGGATCCTACTTTCGCCATGTGCCTCTAGAAACAAGGGGGACAGCATGGAAGCAGTAATTTCTGCTCCCTGTTAAAATATTTTGGTCATCCTATCCTGATCCATGCCTCTCTGACTGCAGACAAGGTCATTAGTCCTTCATTGTCAGCTTCTGCTCCAGGCCAAAAGGACATCCTCCATAGTCCTGCACCGATTCTTGTACTTGTGAGCTGGCAGGCAGCAACAAACACAATTTAATGAGGAAGGGCTGACACTGTGTAAAGAAGAATAGACATAATGCATATTCAGAAATGTGCAAGGAAGACAAATGCACAAGAAATAGGAGCTGGAGAGCTGGTTGGTTACATGCCATTTCTGGTTACATGGTTACATGGCATTTTCTGCATAACTGAAAATTTATTGCACATATCCAGGATGGTTGTATCCTGTTCCCAAGCCCCCAGCCTATCAAGCCTGGCTGGGCAGCCCTTGCAAGTCTGAAGTCAGATCTGAAAGAATCAAGAAAACACACCATCAGTCCTAATGGCTTGAACAACAGAGATCCAGGACTGTAGATAAGGGTTTAATAAAAAGAGGAAAGGCACTTAACTGGTGAATTTATATTAATTACAGGCAAAGGAGTTAAGGATACAATTTTCAGGTCATTGCATCTCTGCTATTTCAATGGCTGTAGGCACTTAATCCTCATCTATCTTGACTGCACATTGTGTGGATTAATTGGCATTTCTGCATAAACTATAATATATGAAGTGTGCTAGTAGATTTTGAGAGTCTTTAAAAAGTATTAACTGCTTAGAAAATTAGTAATATATGAATAACTTAGCTCTGAAAGTCATACTACATTTAAACATCAATTTGAAATCACTTCAAAATTCAGCAATAAACACCTACAAATTACCCTGTCTGAAAATCAGCAAAAAGAAAGGCCAGAAGCTAAGGAAGATTAGCAGTTGGAGGAAAAAATAATTGACTTGCCACTCCATTATGCTTCAGGCTTCTAGACTGGGATTTACTCACAGAAAAATCTGTTTAATGCACCTTTGAATGCTTTGTCTTCTGGTGCCATAACCTGGGAGAGAGAAGGCTGTGGCTCATCAGGCAGCTGGGAGGGACAGAAATGATATCTTGATTGACTTCTACCTCTCACTGCTACAGGGGTGGCTGGTGCCCCACCACAGGGGAGGCCCTGGTGGAGCACCTGGCTTTGGTGCAGCATAGCCCACACTGCCCTGTCCTTCCACGTGACCCTGGGCTCCCACGGGTGCTGCCCTCCTGCCTCCCATGCTAATGGCAGGTGGGCCAGCAGGGCATGGTGCAGGGGGTCCACTCCCTTTTGCAGCTGATGATGAATGAGGAACATATTAATTAAACGTAAACAAGTAGAGTCACACTCTTCCAAACAAAACTGCACACTGCAATGGCACCTCTGTGAACATGCCAGGAGGGAAACATGCTGCAGGGATGAGCAATAGCTGCAGCCCACACTCTGCCCACATGCAGGGTGTGGAAGGCACAGCGGGACTGTCCACAGTCAGTCATGTTGGTGGACCCTTGTAGGTGTCACTACATGTCAAAGTTGTTTTTGTGACAGATTTCCCCAGGAGAGAAGTCATTTTACTCCAATTGCTTTGCATCCATTCACATAGCAAAGACACAGTCTTCTCCTGGAGCATTCCTCCTGGCTTCACACTAGCAGACAATATACTGAAGAATGTGCAACATCTACCATATGTTACAGTTAACCCAAGGGCTAGATGTCTGGGAGAGCATTATGCAAAATTGAGGCCACAATTAAAAAAAGCCAAACCATCAACCCTTGGGGGTCTGGTGACCATGTTCCAGCCAGAAGGCTAGGAGGCTGGTAATGATATTGTGTAACTCCCTGGAAGTCTGCGTGATGCAGCCCTACCTGTAAGGCAAACTCTGCTGTTTGGAAATCTGGCCTCCTTGTGCACATGCTGTGTGGAAAACAAGTGTTGCAAATAGTCAGCTTTCTGACATGCAAGAGTTTCAGGCAGCGGCATTTGCTGGCAGCAAGATCATATCCATCTTGCCAGTCTGGGAACGGGGAGAAATGGATACCCCATCATGAAAAATCCTTCAGTTCACTTGGCAGCTGTTATCCTTATGTACCCTGTGGCTATGCTTACTCTACTGACACTCTGCTAGAGAAAGCTTGAATTTAACATGCACTGTTTATTAACACTTTTTCAAATCCTAGTGTAAACCAAGCTGTGAAAAGTTTGCAGTCATGAGCTGGTTAAAATTAACCCTAGCATAAGGTCCAGGGTTTAGCTTGAAAAGCTAACAGCAGATAAACCACAGACTGTCACTGTACCAGAACAAAAGCCATCACTGGGTAATTGCTCACCATTTAAATGCCACGTTAGGAATAGTAATATCTGGATGAAGTGTATTCATTCTTCTATGACTGCTTTGTTTTGAAATACTAATATAAGCTGAGCAAATTTTATTCTGATGTGTTTTAATTGGAGACATCTGAAACACAAATAGTTTCAAACTACTTCCTTCTACCTGCAACTAGCCTGCTCCTCAGCAAAGGGGCTCCTCACTTAAAAGGAAGACTGTCCCAGCACCCCCCCCTCATCTGAAATACGAAGTAATCTCCCTGTGGAAAAAAAGCAAAGATACCTCAAAAAGTCAAACAACTACAGCCAGAGGTCGCTTCCCTTTGACACAGTTTTACAGAGGCCTCTCCTGTTTGAGGCTTCAAGATACCTACTGCACAAGAAATCCTTCTTTGTTGGGAGAACCTCCTGTAATCCCTTGGCCCTCTGTACTATGAGGCCTGCAGGAGGACAGAGCAGAGGCTCTGGAGCAGAGCTGAGCTGATGACTGCAGGAGGCTGAAGGAGGACATGTGTCAGAGAGACAGGTGGTGAGAATCCAGCCCAGAGGGTTCAGGGCAGATACAGCCTTTGCAGGTGGCCTGGGAGGAGGCTCTGCAGCTCTTCTGACACATAGTGCAGGCCATCACAAACAGACTTAAAGGTGCATTCCAGCCTTCTAAATGAGTGTCTGAAATTCATCATCAGGCACATGCTACTTTAGTATTTTGTATCATGATGATTGATTGTCAGTGCAGTTAAGGCCATTAATACATTTCCAAAAGGTAAGGTCAAAAACTTAATATTTTGATGTGTCCCAGAACAAATCAAGAACTTGGCAGCTGAATCAGACCCAGGATTCCTTTTATGTGCCAGAAGTGAGTACAAGGTGTTTCAGAATATGTAAGATCTCTGCAGCCAGCATATGAGGGAAACATTGTGTCTGCTATTCTCACCCTACGAGTGCTTTAGATTTCGTACTGAAATTATGCAAAATTGAGGCCACAATTAAAAAAAGCCAAACCATCAGCCCTTGGGGGTCTGGTGACCATGTTCCAGCCAGAAGGCTAGGAGGCTGGTAATGATATTGTGTAACTCCCTGGAAGTCTGCGTGATGCAGCCCTACCTGTAAGGCAAACTCTGCTGTTTGGAAATCTGGAGATTTTGTAAAAATGTAAAAAATGGAGATTTTGTAAATACCATAAAATACGTTTCAGAGAGCTTTGACCGTAGTTACAACTCTTCTATTTGTTATTTAGAGAAACTCTGGCTATCACTTGTCAGCCTTCATAATTTTCCTCATACTGGAGCAATACAAAGATTGTATTAGCTGTCCAGTATAGTGCCTTATTACTTTTGTATGCCTGTTCTTTAATTTAATAGAACGTTGCCTTGTTCTTGCCTATAAAAGTACTGCAGACAGAAAGCTTCAAGTAAGTTCACAATATTATTTTTATCTATCATGTTCTTATATATCTCTACATTAAAGCAAACATATCTTGTATTTTTAACTTGTCTCCATGTAAGAGTTTTTTCCATTCCCTTGATTCCATTCCCATCTTTTTCTGATTCACCTTTTTTTTCTGAAACCACTCTAACTAGCTCTGTGATATCCTTTTTGACATGTAGTTACAAAGGCCATGCAACGGATGCTGCAGTGTCTATACAAACAATGACAGATTTTTTTCCATCACAGTGTATCTGCTATTCCTTTCCTCCCCTTTAATGACTTGTTTGATCTTTTGGCCACCAAAGATCACTTGTTTGATCCTTCGCCCATTGAGGAACCTGCAGTGATGCTTCATTTTAAGTTGTAAATTAGTTTGGACTCCTCTTAGATATATGATTAGTTTAACTTTTCACTTTTAATCTACAGTAGATTGCATATTTCAGCACTGAGAAATCGATCTCATCTGAGAAATTTCAAAGAGACCCTTTTTAAATATACCCCTCTCTTTTTATAAGCTATGTTTACTCTGAGATAATTTCCTAGATGATAGCCTCCTAGATAATTTCAGCTTCTTTTCTGTTGTGGAAGTAAGCTGGGGTGATAAAAATAAAACAACTTTTTTTTTTAATACTTCTTTATTCACCTTTATGTTACGATTTAACAATATATATAAAGTACAAGAAAATTATGAGTTTGGGGAAATTGTTGGATAAGTTTTTAAGGCTATTTTAATACTGTCTTTTTTGGCAATTATGCAACAAGCCTGTTTGCTGTAAGATTTTTAAAACCTTATTTAAAAATTTATTTAGGAACCCCAGTAAATCAAGTGTTGTCAATTAATTAAAGGTACCTTTTCTTTCAACCTTTAAAAAGAAGGCAAGTAACTTTTTATTAGTCACCTAAATTAAACATAATGATGCTGCTTTATTAATATGTTAACGGGGAAGATTCTGATAGTTTCAGTAACACCAGAGCATATGTGCTTACCCTTCTTGTTTGATACTTTCTGGCCATATCAGCCATGATGAGCCTTCAATAACACTTTTGTGAACAATCTGATCAAAGATTTCTTTGAAACTGAGAATTAAGTGCTCTGTTCTACACAAAATGAACTGTTCAGCAGCACTTCTCATCATGAGTACACTATGAAATACTTTTGTGAAACCAGTTTAGCACAGCTGACTAACAACTGGCCACGTAAGTACTTCTATCAGAAGAGCGAGCTCCTTCTATATCTTCATTTCAGCTTTCAAAAATTTATTTTGGCCTTTATTTTAAATATGTTCCACTGCTGTCTCAAAACAGAAGATTAGCAAGCTACTTAAATGCTTGCAACCATTTATTGCTGTCAGGAGGAAAAATCTGTAAAAAAAAAGAAAAATGATCACTTGATTAAGATGTAAGAATAAGAAAGGGAACCAGAACAAGCTTGAGAGCCAAGGAATATGTATTCATGTTTTTATGTCTGTGAATGGAACACAACATGGCCTTAGACGAATTGCTTCATATCACTGTAGTTCTGCTTCCTCTCCAGCTGTCAAACAGGGATAATTTTAGTCCGCAGGACAGGAAAAAAATGTAATTTCCACAGTAAATAGGTAGTGTGGTTGTGTATGATATTACTGGCAGGGCCTTACAGTCCACTAGGACTCTTGGTAATTAGTTCTGAAAGTTGGATCCCACGTGCATCCAAACGTTCTCAGTCTGTGCAGAGTTCAGGCACCATTCCTAGCTTGATCTCTTGCATTTTCAGTGGAGGCAGGACCTGGCAGCTCAGCTCTTCAGTGTTCTTAAACTACTCCTGGGACCTGCCTGTATGGCCCTTAGAAGTGTTTTGCTGACTGGCAAGCTCCTTGATAGGCTTGACCTCCTGTAATACTAACTGCACATAGTAGCTTGTCAGTCATAACCCTCAGTCGTACCAGATTCCTTGATCGTGGAGAGGCCCCCCAGGACACTCGTTAGAAGCACCATTACACCAAGTGAAATCTATTCAAATAAAGCCCCCATGTGCCTCCAGAAGCATCTGCTCTGGTCAGTCTGTGCTTGCCTTCCTTGTGAGCTGATCTCCTGATTGGCTTAGACGAGAATACTCCCAGTACTGCCCTGCAGAGATCAGCCACCGAGATCAGCCACCGAGATCAGCCACCGAGAACAAAAGCATCTCCAAGAATGTGTCCTTATGCAAGTCAGTTACCACCTGCTCTACACCAGCTGAAAAGGGAATTTTAGCTTCCAGCAGCCTAATTTAGTGCGTATTGGTGCAGGTCTAAGTGCTCAGACCAAGGGTGAAACAAAAGCTGCTGTCATTCTGAGTATCTCAGTGGACTTGTTTAGTCATCAATACACTGGGGACCATGAAAGTGCTGGGAAATGGAGTCAAGTGAGTCTCATTTTCCTGTGCTTCTCTTGCACAGTTTTGGGGGAGGAGAACTCAGCAGAGATCTCTAGAAAGGTAGCATTGATCCTGCTGCCACTGCTGAGCCTTCCAGGTGTGCAGCACATTTCTCTCTGCCAGTTCATGCATAGAACTGACACCAAATAAAGTGAGTTTGAGTCAAAAATAATTGTTTCAGAAGGAGATGTTTTGCATTCTTCCCCATCCTTCCCTTTTTGTGTTCTCACAGTCTTCCTACAGCAGCTGCAGGTAATGTTGTTGGTGTTGCTGCCAGAAGTCCCTCAGGAACCTAATCACTGATTTGCAAAACTGATGCTGTTTGACTGTAAAATTTCAAATACTCATCAACAAGATGCAGCTTGTCTGCAGTGATCAGCTCTGTGACTTGGCGTACCATTCATGCTGGCCATGTTAAAGTGGTATCATTGAATTGAAAAGCAGGGTAATGCGATGGCAGTGAAGGACTTGCCCTTTATATGTTTGACCACTCATTCCAGAGTTTTGGAATATGGAAAAGCTGCCTACAGGATTGACTTAACTAATAAGAAGACAGTTCCTCCTGTGAGGAAGCAATGATTTCTATAGTAATGTGTAAGGGTTGGATGTATGGAATGAGCTGCAAGATAACTACAGCTTGTTGCAAATAAAGGACTTTAAAACAGGCAGCCTCCCAGAACAAGCTTCTTTCTGGACACTGCTAAGAGCAGGGAAAACTGCCCTTGAACATGCAGGATTTATCACTGGAAGCAGGACTGCCAAAAAATACAGCCCACACGAAACTTCCATCTGGCTGATGACACTTATTTTCTTGGAAGCTTTCTTGCTTATCTTGTTTATTCTCCTTTATAAAATGCATTAAAACAGGGAAATCTAAAGCTGACTTTGATTTTCACTTGCCACACTGTCTGGGTCCTGCACCAGTGGTATACCACATCCAAATGAAAGAGACTTCAGTGATGATTCTTTATCAGTAATAGGTTGATACAAACTTTATAGCTGTATACACTATTTTCTATGTATCTTAGGAGGATGCAACACTGCTTTTGGATCCTATTAACATGGGAAACCAATTATAGTTTTTCCTCCCTCCATAAACAACAGGACAAATACACTTCAAGTGACTTTTATCACCACTTTAACCTCTTAAAGGTTCATGTGGTTTGTTTATTTGCATGAAGAGTGCTTGTTTTTCATGTGTTATAAAACTGTCACAGGTTTGATCATCACATGGAAAAGTCAAGAACTCCAGAGATACAATACTGGTCCCAGATACATTTTTTGATTGTCAGTAATTTGAAAGAAAACTTCTACTAAAAATAAGACTTGGGTATAAATTGATGAGATGGTCTATCTCCCCAGATCCCTGTGTTTCCACGTGATGCTTTATGGCAATGCAGACAGTTCCTCATACAGTACAGAAGATATGTGGGGACTAATAACTTAGTATTCTATTAGCTTTTTTCACCCAAATATTAATTAGGTCTCACTATACACCTCAGGATACCTCAGTACAATGAAAACAACTCAAATATACTGTAAGAGATGTTTTAAGGAAGTATCTTCAGCTACTATTGTTTTAATATTTTGTTGGAACCATCAGGTAGTATTTCCTCTTGGAAGTATTTGTGCATGACATGCATCCACTTATCCACTGTGGAGACATTTTAGGAAGAAATTTTTTGCTGTGAAGGTGGTGAGCCGCTGAAACAGGTTGCCCAGGGAAGCTGTGGATGCCCCAGTCCTGGCAGTGTTCAAGGCCAGGTTGGATAAGGTCTTGAGCAACCTGGTCTAGTGTGAGGAGTCCCTGCTCATGGCAGGGGAGTTGGGACTGGATGATCTTGAAGGTCCCTTCCAACCCTTAACATTCTATGATTCTGTGACTGCCCTATTGGTCATACAGTTCATGTATAAATATGTATCAAGGACACCTATATTAATTCATGTGTGCACTAAACCCTGTATTTTCCTGATGACAGAAACATCTTTTCATCTTCAGTAGATGTAAGATTGAACCTTATTATCTATGCATTAAAAGTACAATGTTTTTTGCTGAAGATGTATCTGAGTAAAAACTTGAGCTTAGTGCCATTTGTGTCAAATGAAATAAAATCTTCCACTATCTGGATCGTTCAAGGTTATTATGTCCTACAATGGCAAAGTGCTATTTAAGGAAAATTGCTCTTTTTTTTCCCAGTATAAAATAAGCTCATTGATCTCAATATAGATATATAGCCTGAAAATGTATTTGATTTGAAAATCACTTAACGTACAGTTGTGAAATTCCCTGCATTCTCTGTTCTGTGGCACTGCAGTATTTGATCTATATTTAATGTTTAATATTTTTAATTAGGATCTCATTTCACTGGGATAGATCCTAATCCAGAGATTAAATGGAGCATACTGCTGGGAGAAACTCATAAAACCACAGAAATGTGAGTGGTGCTGCCTCATAGCTGGGTGAGTTCCTCTTGCACCTCTCCTATTGAATTAGTTTTCACAATGAGTACTTTCTGGATGCTGCTGAGATGCCCACATGGACAGGGAAGGGGAATTTATACCTTGTTAGGAGCAGCTGACTATCCCAAAGGAACAACATCTTCCGCATATTCGAGTGGGACAGACACCGTAATGTGTTTGACTTCACCCATGTAAAAAGCTGTGGGGAGGAGATTTCCTATTCTTTTCACATACAAACCTTTGAAATTAATGCTTACCAGGTCTGACCTACGTTCAGTGGCACTACTTGCATTTGGCCATCCATCTGGACTGTTTGTATTTTTCTTAGTCTTTTTCTAGCAAATAACTTCTGAGCACAGCAGGTACCAAACCTCACTCTCCCTCCCACCAAGTAATGTCTTCATATAGGAGGACTTGATGACTTATATCTGGAAGACTTAAGCACATTGGAAGTAAAAGCTGCATTGGCACAGACTTTTCCTGGAAAGCAGAATTTTCTGGCCACCTTAGGAACAGAAGGTGAGCTATCAGCTAGTTTCCTTCTATTTTGTAGTGTAAAAGGACTTCTGTTTCCTTCAGGACACAATAAACCATTGATTACTTTTGGTAATAGACACATTGTCTTATACACAAATATATTCTTGCCAAGACACCAATATTTTTCACCAATATTTTTGTAAATAATATGATACAAACTCCTTCATTACATCAGTTTTACACATTAGAATCAACAGGACAGGGACAGATAAGAGGCTAGGTTTTTTTTTCTTTAGCTGCTGATGTGCTGCTGCTATCACTTTTCAGTTTTTGGTGCCACTGTTCAGTTTGGAAACTCACGACTAAAATGTTTACATACCAAGATATGAAAAATTCCTGAAAAATACAGGGCAAGTAATCAGCAGATTTTACTTCTCTTGCTTGGAGCAGCCTTTTGAAAACAAGGTGAGAATGAGCTAAGAAGGCAGATGATCACACTGTGCTACTAAGGAGAACGAGCAACAGAGGTGGCTAAATCATCCTTTAGATCTCACCTATCTCATCTTTAGAAAGCTTCCTGGAGAACTATACTTCACTAAATTAGTAACAAAAACTACACAAGTAAATAATAGTCCTACACCTTACATGCTGCATCAGGTAGAGTTTTGCACCACATGGTCTAAAGGAGGAACACTTCCAAATAGTTCTTCAAGTAATAATGAAGTAGAATTTGAAAATCTTGCTTTTAGCTGAATTTAAACACTGTGAACTCTATTTTCAGCTAATCTTTGGGCATGAGATTAAGCCTTCAATTCCTTAAAAAATATTTTAAAAATCATCAAGAAATCTGCCATCAGATATACACTCCCTTGTATTTTGGTTTTTGCTTGTCTATACAGACTCGGCATTGGTTCAAGCTGTTGTCTCATATCTGGAGGACAGCATTTTCTGCAGTCTCCTTGTCGCTACATTTTGATTAGCCAACATTTTCTGAACTCGGATGACCTTTTCAATTTGTAATGAGGCATATAAAGTGGATAATTGTAGCAGAGGGAGAGAGAAAAAGGTCTTTTTGGTGAGAAAGTCTATCCTCCTTTAAGGACAGACTGCAGCCTCAGTGATGGATGTATCAGATTAAATTGTCACAACAATTTTATTTTTCCAGGCATCTCCAATTATTTATTTATGTAAGGGAGAGGTACAATTGTAGAAAGGGAGTAACAGATTTCTCAAAAAAAAAAAAAATCAGCTCCCTAAAACTGTTTTTTCTTGTGGATGTTTTCATTCTTCCCTGAAACAGTTAAAATATTTTAATTATTAGTGAAACTGTGAGGGTTCAGTGTTTCTGTATAGCCACCATATTAAGTATCAAGAGCAGGAAATCAAAACAAGAGGTAGGAATGACAGTTAATCAAGGCAGAGACAATTAAAAATCCAGTAGCACCAGTTACTTTTTTATTCTGATTGATCACTTTTCACTATGAGGGAAGAGAAAAATTCTCACCTTTTAATTTGAAGGAGGTTTCTAGGAAAAGGAAAAGCAAGAACTCATTAAATCTGTGAATTAATTACCAGAGTCATAGAGGTTGATCAAAGCATAGAAAAGGAGGACATTTGAAACCCAGTGGAAAAGCATACTAATCTCTCCTTGACGTGTTACCATGGATCAAATTGGACCAAAATGGTTAAAAAGATAGGAGTATACAGACAAAAGCTTGCCCAAGAAATCACATGAGTAATGATGTTAACCTACAGGAAATAAGGGATTTGCAGTGTGTGATGTCTGCATCAGTTTGGGAGCTACCTGCTGTTACTTAATGGAAGGAAAATATTTCTTGAGTTTTCCCTTTGTGATTTCAAAGATCATGAAAAAAATCTGTATGTTTTGCATGTAGGAACTCTTGTGATGAAGTAACCTATCTACTGCGCTGGAAGAACTGGTATTTCACCAATGTCCAAATAAGAGGTCTTACTAGTTGTAGATTTGTCTCAAACAATTTTTCACTGCTGCTCCTTTGAGACCACTGCTTTTAGCTGCATAGAGTCATCATCTGAACGCAGAGCTGAGAACCATTCTTCAGCTCCAGTTTCACAACCATTTTGTAAATTTTGGCACTTTGTTTTTAGTTAAATCCTGAGGAAGTCACTGAAAAAAACAAGTATTCCATGAAGCTGTATGACTTTTGAATGGCTAAAACAGGGTTAGAAGGAATGTTAGTGGGTTTTGCAGAAAAATACCAGGATCAAAGACCAATTTAAAAAAAAAACATTGAGTCAGTAAGAGATTCTGAAATACAGTCTGCAAGTACTTCCATAGTCAAGAGATTGGATAAATTCTCTTCATTAGGTGTTTGCCAAAATTGCAGTAGTTATGAAAAGTACTGTGCTCTGATCCCCACAGACTAGAGCATCCTTTTAAATATCCAATTTTATGGAAAATGTCAGTAAGACAGGTGGGTACCATACTTCTTGCTTCTTTGTGTGCTTAGGCATGGTGCCTCCCTATGTTCTCTTTGCAATTTCAATATAAAATGTGAAGTTCATATGTAAAATTGCTTTACTGGAAACTTTTATCCAAATATATATATCCAAAATATAAATATTACATACTTAGAAATTTTGTTTGATACATCAAGTTCATACAAACAATTATCATTCCAGTACCATAGGAAAAGGGTCAGGAAAAATGCTGGAGGTCAAGCCTTACACATCTTGCCCAGAGAAGTGAAGAAGGAGGGAGGGAACTACCTGCTTGAGTTCCCAGGAGGTCCCTCTTCATTTCTGTGGAGGTCAGGCAGGTGACAGGCATCTGACTGCCACCTCGACCTTTGAGCTAAGGAGTAAGTTGATTCGCACCCAAAGGTTTGATTTTCATGGCTGCAGTACAATGAGTATTGGTCTTAAAAGTAATCTGGGGGCTTCAATTAGTTTGTGACCGTAATAGCTGGGAAAGACTATTGTAACATGATAGATTTTAGTTGAGAAGAGCATCTAAAGGCTTTTGGGTGCCCTCTGAACTAAACATGACTAGACTGAGGCTTGGAAGCAGTAGAAGGCTTGGGAGATACAAATACCTAAGTGGCAATTGAAGGTAGGAGTGTTTAGGCAGCAGGAATGAGGTCTCTGGATTTTAATGGGAAATTCAATATGTGCAAGATTGTCTGTCACTGTATAAGACATACAGAGGTTAGAAAAGTGCAACTACAATGATTAACTGAGTTAGAGAGCATTATTCTGTCACCTGGGTGTTGAGAAGGTGAATTATGTCTGAAGAAGACCCATGTGCATCTTGTAAGAACCTCACTCTAGTAACCTGCTTTGATTTGATGTGATCCCCTCTGCCTTTTTAAAATACCTGTGTTATCCATCCCCTGGGTTACTTTCTGTTTGCCTTCCCAAATGGAGCCACTGCTGGTCAGGAACAAAAGAATTGCTTTGAAACATGACCTAGAACCCAGAGTTCTCTTAAAAAAAATTCTGGGATATCCCACCCCAAAAAATTGTATTCCAAAACCAAAATGCAGAAAAATGGCCAGAGACAGGTTTTAAATAGCCTTGGACCAAATTACAGTAATACTGTTTAAAATAAATACACGCCTTAGAATGATAGAATTGTTAAGGGTGGAAAAGACCTTTGAGATCATGGAGTCCAACCATCAACTATGACTTTGGAAAATGAAGTGATTTCCATTTTCTCTTCTTTCCCTCACTCTCTCCAACACTTGAGTCATAATAATGATGATTGGAACAAAAAGGGAAATACTTTTTATTTTTAAATGTTATGACAGTCACTTAAGTTGCCATAATGATACTGCAGAGAGATTGCCTGGTTGATTCTAAGATTTGTGGCATACGAAAACTTTGTTGGGGCACTTCTTTCAGTAAAAGCTATAAACAGACCTAGAACTTACACCACAAAGAAAAACTGGGGACATAATTTTCAGAGCTGATAATTAATTAAAAGTTACTACTTAATTCTCAGCTCCTATTTAAGTAATTTATCAATTTAAGTGTTACATGGTCCACAATTTCTGCTTTCTGATAGAAGATTTTATTAAATCAATAATGAAATAGATACAAATTTCAGCTCCATAATTCCAATTTAATTTGGTACAATCAGAGAAAAACACATCCCTGCTCTGTTCAACAGTGCCAGGTTGGAAGCCCTTGCAGCTCTCAGCAGTGCCTGGAGCAGTGCTGATGCCCCTGTCTTAAGGAGACTGAACGAGCTCCTCCGGGCAAGGGCATTCCGTGGGAGCAAACTGCAGCCGCCCTGTGCCCCAAGCATTAACTCCCACAACCACTGGCATATCTCAGCAAGCATACCATAGGATGGTGGTAATGGAAGGGCATTGCTTATTGTGTATCTGTTTTATACTTGTCTCACTTGCCTGTGCCTAAGCTTGTCCCTTCCCCACAGAGGCAGGACTGGGCTCTTCTGGGAGAACCCAGTATCTGTGCTCTCCATCTCTCTGGGCTCTGGGGAGTGTTTGAAGTGCAAGGGTAAGCTCTAGACTGGGGTGTCTTTTAAAGGAAAAATCAAAGCATTAGAAGTAGTTTAAACAAATAATTTAAAGCCAAATACTGCATTTGAAGTAAGGTAAATTGTAAAACAACTATTTAACCCTCCAAAGAGAATATTGGGAACAGAAGGTGATAGAGTAATTCCAGTAGCTTGCAACTTCTCTGAGTGCCTTCACATTAGCAATCCATCTGATTTTGTAGTTCTCTTACGAAGAGCTTTGTTAACTGCACTGGATACCAACTAAATTATGTTGCACATTCATTATGTATGCACGTATTCACCAGGGAATAAAGCTGCTGCAGATACACTGAAAACTTATTTGAACAAGTAAACCTTCAGTAATTCTTTCTCCCTCTGTTGTCTCAATACAGACTTTTATAAGACTTGTTTCAGGCATGTCAAATGTAGGTGTCCTTTCTGATCGAAGGAAAATATTTTAGATGGCAGTTCTCAGCATTCAGATTCTGCTGTTAACCTATAACTTCTATTTTTTTTCTGAAGACAAGGAAAAGACAAGGAAGGGACAAGGAAAGATGGCTTAAAAATCAGGTAACATGGTGATAATAGGATAAAGAGTATTATTAAATAAATAAAACAGCAGTGGACTGAATACACATTGGGAGAAACATTATATTGACGCACATTTTCTGACCAATGTTAGGAAGTGCTAGGAAGAGTCAGGCATAGCTTTGAATTTTCTGTATCCCCATGTGTGAATGGAATTCTGAAAAATTTAACTGTAGTTACACAAATGGCCACTGAATTTTTTTGTTTGATTACCAAAAATTAAGCACAACAACATAACTAGTACAAAAATGTTAACCTGCATCAGTTTCTCTCCAACATTACTGCACTTGTGAGGTCCTACACTTTAGGCCTCTGTTAGATATGATGGACCCAAGTCAAGGAGCACTGCTTCATCTTTGACTACAGGCCCCACCAGCAGCCCCTATCCTTTGCAAACCTGAACTCCAAGTGGACAAAACTGAGTTAAAACAAAGCCATGACTGTCAAGGCCTTGAGTACATCACCAGGCAATGTTGCCTTTCAGGGATTGCACTGCCTGTGCTCGAGGCCCACTCTGACACACCATGGCTTGGTGACCTGAACCAGCCTGCTGTGAAAAGCTGTGAGACCTGCACTACCCCCCTGGCTGGGGTCTTGCCAGACTGCCCCCTGCCACTGGCCCTGCTGCCTCACCAGCACCCATGGCTCCCAGATCACCCTGTCCTTGCTGCTCCCTGATTGACACAGATGTACACAGTCACCTTCCAGAAGGCTTCAAGTCTGGGAATACAGCCAATGCCAAAACCAAACAGAAAATGTATTCTCCCTTGTATGCACCTAAACGCACGTGTGCTCGCCCCCGGTCTGTGATAAGTCCCAGGAATAAGCCCATGGGTAAAAGCAATCATAGTTTATGGAAGAGGAAGGAAAGCTATGTAAGGAATAAGGAAAGCTATTGTAAATCTATAGCGGGACAAATATGAGGGATTCCATCTTTTATAGAGCATTGATCAACCTGCAAACCTACAAACTGACAGCCTGCAAGTGAGATAGGTTTATTTGCCTCTGATTACAGAGTGTCCCTGGCCCTGTAACCCAGGTGAGAAAGATCAGTTCATTCTCTCCTTACAGTTTGGGGGCACTGCTGAATGATGCTCTGTGGCAGTCTCTGCAGAGACCTTGAAGATTGATAGGGTGGTGCAGCTTGCGACTGTGTTGATTCTGCAGCCAGAGGAAGCCTGTCTGCCTGCCTTGCAGTATTACTCTTCCTCCATTAAGTAAGTGGTTCTAGCATCCAGGCTAGCCAGCTTGGCAACTTTCAGGGGCACAAGGTTAAAATGCTTCAAAACCTGAGAAAACATTAGCTCTTTCTGTTTTGAAACCTCTCATTTGAAAGTAATAGTTCTTTGTGTTTGTCTGACTTGTCTCTACAAGCAATATGAACATATAATTCATCAGGAGAGAGGCAATGTCACCTGAAACTTGCTGAGGAATATAAGATCAGCACTAATATAAATCAATACAGGTTACTTTCCTGATTCATAATGTATGGCAGGTTGCAATTCCCATGGCTGAAGGCAGCCTGCCCAATACATTTATCTAGTGCTTGAATCAGTGCCCAGCTCTGCAGAATGTAAGATTTTCATTTAAAAGTAATAGTGAGTTTTGAGGCTTGTTGAGAGATATCACATTGTCATTGGAGCACACAGGTCTTTAAATGTGTTTGGACGTGTGCCCTAAGCAAACAGTCCTACTGGTGATGGTGAATGAGCAGCACTATTTCCAGCTCGGGGTCATCGCGGTCAGCAGGGACAGTTTCCTGAAGGGTGTCATCATTCATATGCTGGTGCATCACTTCTACTATATCCAGTGTGCCTTACACAGTAGGACTGAGTCCTGCACCTCTCATGAGTCACCTTTACATTCCCTGCAAATATACCTGGCAAATGCTTTTTCCCTTTCTTTTTATTTTTTCCAATCTGAAATATTGGTAGGTTTGGGATAAAAAATACTTAAACTGATTTAAGACCTTCCTCCTGATTTTTGACTAGTTCATATATCAATGCTTCACAGAAGTTACATAGTTGGATAAATATTTTGCCAGGATCTGTAGGCAGGTTTGAGGAGGACTGGTACTATCTGCAGTGCAAATGTTAATTCAAGCAAACATAACCAAAACTATTTTATTTGTATTGCGGGAAAATCTTGTGCAAGCCTAGAGCAGTTAATTTTTCTTACTTTAGAGCCCAGAATCTAAAGCACTACTTAAAAGTGTAAGTCTTTAGTATTTGATTTAAGACATTTGGAGGACAAGATCTGAATCAAAAAAGTAAACATATTTTGTCAATATGCTCTTGTTCTAACTGTTCAATACAGCATTCATACTGCAGAATTTCTCAGAGAGTATCAATAAATATGCACCCAATTTGTCTGAAGATAAAGCTTTTATGTTGTTTATTTCATTTTAAATAGTAGCATTTTACTGCAGCAGAATAGATAATTCTTACAAATGTTACAACTCCTGCATATTTTGAGTTTACATATTGCACTGTTTCAAGCAGCTAAATATATTTGTGTATAAATTCAGAAGTACATCAAAGAGACAACGTAAACTTGTCCCTTTACGTGGGAGACAACAAAAAGTCCTTTATCTATTTTCACTTGCTGGGAGACTTGGAAGCATTAACAAAACCAAACTCATATTTTATTCTTTGTTTGACAAGGCAGCAAAGGAAATATTAATTTCTTTTGCCATTATTAAAGTCTACCATGTTTCTGCCTATTAGAGAAAAACTATCAGATTTAAAAGCAAATACAAACCCCACTGAGTCTTCCTTAACCACGGTATTAATACATTCTTGGAACACGTTCAGACATCTGCTTGCTAAAAAGCTTGTGGCAGAGAAGGAAGTTTCTAGCCTTCAGTTGGGGTGGTGTAAATGGCCATAGGAAAGTCCTTAGCTGTTTGTAATGCTTAAAATTTCTTTCTGGGCAGATTTAAAAATACATGAATATTTGAAAAATTTCATGTGATAAATGGCGTCTACTTAGATGGCTAACAACTTTAAAATGACAGTGATTCTCAGCTGAAATACCGCTGCCACTATTGATACTGAAAATTAATTTGTTCTGCTTGTTATATATCAGGAGATTTGGTGGTCTTGCCTCAGTTCTGCAGCAAGCCATTATTCTTACATCTCATTTTGTACGTGTTTGGTCTCACACCTTTCTGGGAGCTGGGTAAGGTGACATGAGTTCCTTTTTCCTCTGACTGTCTCTGATTGGAGATGACCTAACCTGTCATCTCTGATACCTGTTTCCATCTCTTCTTCTGCCCCCAGCTTTTTCCATTAGAAGTATTCTAGTTGGGAGTTTTCCATCAAAAACATCTGCAGGTTACGGCCAATGATTCATTGTTAGAACTGTTAAATTATACCTTGCGCTATTAAATAACAGGGTATGGCATCAGAGAAACTGAAACTGACACTGTTTCCCTGCAATCATTTTCAATAGGGATGGTATTACTTCCAAGGGACTTTCAGCAATCTACTAAATTAAGGGATAAAGATGACCAACTTTACTGTGATCTGCCCAAACTTGTGCCACACAGACTGCAACTTAGAGTATTTATGTAGCTAAAAAAGGCTGACTTTGTCAATCAGCTGCTTAGCTGTGATACTTCTTTAGCATATCTGTTTCAGCAAATTGAGAATATTGAATTGTATATTTTTGCCATCAATATAGACAGGTCTATGAAAGATTTTACCCATGTCTTTTTGTTTACTTTTTTTTCAAGAAATACTCTTTTGTCTCCACTGAACTTGTGGTGTGGCATCTCTTGTTTGCTTTTTAAATCCACATATAGCCTATAATTTTTCATACATTTTAATCCTAAAGATCAGCACTGTGCTATCTTAAAAAAAAATAACGTATGAGTCAGATCTTGCTCCAGAATAATTAGGTGGAGCTGGGCACCTCCTGTCCCAACTTGTGCTAATGGCTTTAGTTTTGTAAGGTGTGCCCTTAAGATATATTTTTGACAATCACAGCCCATGTTTTGTTCAAGTCAGTTTTCTGGTTTTGTTTTGTTTTGTTTTTATCTAATCATTATTTATCTGCCCGGCTTTTACTTTTCTTCACTCATGGAAGCAAAGCCTTTCAGGGCTTTTATGACATTTAGTGCTACTGTTAGGACTACCTGCCAGTCTTCATGGATTTAGAGCTCTGTCACCTGGATTTAGAGCTCTGCCACCTGGATTTAGAGCTCTGCCACCTTTTCTCCCTCAAAACTGTGCTGGTTCTCAGTGCCATGTTTTCCACTCTCTGCAGATTTCTTCCTAGGGAGGATAGCTTCAGTTGTGTCATCATGTCAGCAGGCTAGCCAAATTCTGGACTACTAAAAGACCAGGAATGATGTTTCTGTTCACACTTCCAGCCACAACCCAGTCAACTGTAGGAAACCAGGATAAGTTCATAAAGGCACACAGCTTAGACAGCTTGCATATTTCCTTAGAGTATCACTTTCCTTTGGTTAAAAGGTATGCATGCATACATTTCAAATATATGTGTAGCATATTGCTCAAGACTTTGTAATGAAAGTTTGTAGTAAACTTACTTTAATTAAACAGTGTCTGAGGTGCATGACATGTTAAAGAACTTTTAGTTACTGTAGGAAATGAGATGATATCCCATGAGTTTTTTGGTTTGTTGTGGGGTTTTTTTTCCCACTAACAGTACAGATGCAGATGAAAGCTCTGTTTAAGTATCTTCCTGTTGCCTTTTGTGCTGTTGGATCACAGAATCAGAGAATCACAGAATTGTTAGGGTTCGAAGGGACCTCTGAAGATCATTATCTAGATAGTCAGTTGTACCAGAGCTTCCAGATAACCCATTCTTTCCATCAAATACCACTCTTGCCTTTTGGTTGTTACCCTGCAGTATTCTCCCTGGACCTTACACATGCCAGAGCGAGCCGTGACTGCTGCCCTGGCTTGTAGCATCGTCTTCCCATACAGCTCTCTCTGGTGCCACCCAAAGATCACATCCCAGAACTACACCCCTCCAGCTGATGCTCTGGCTAAGTGGCATTACCCGTATCAGTGAGTACTTTCATACCAGCACTATGCCATGTGTTGGTGGTGTAATCACTGGTAAAACAAAGCTGTGCCTATGCTAGGACTTGTTTACCAACAGAGATAATTTGCATTTTAATAGTACCATTTCCTAGTATGTTTTTCGGTATACTGGCAAAATTAGGCTTTTCTATTAGTACAATAAGCACCCCTACATAAACATAAAAACCAGAACTAATCAAAGTGTGGTTTCTGCAGCTATAACTAGTTTTGTAGGTGCAATTGTACTGGCCAGAGTGTCGGGTCAGAGCGCAGACTTTGATTGCTGTATTTGCAGGGGATCCATTACAGGATGTAACAGCAAAGCCTGCTTAAGCTAGAGTAGGTGATGTTTGTGCACTGTTGATTCTACTACTGGCAAAGCTGGAAACAAAATTAGAAGTTCTGTCTTGGCATGTTATACCTGGTGGTATATACTAAATGTAGGGCTTTTATGGGTACATCATCTGTGAATAATGATGCCTGCTGAGTGTGTTTTGTATATTTTAATGATATGCCAGTAAAACTTTAAAAAGGTTGTGCCTAAACTGCCTAATTTCTGTTTCTTGTCTATTAAAAACACAATGTTGATTAGTTTAGGTTTCTGTTATTCTTGGATAAACTCGATTTTTAAAGAAATCATAAGAACAACAAGGGATGTGTTAGAAAATAATGTAATTTATAATACTTCATTTAAAGCCTCCTTTTCTGAATTACACAAATGATGCAAGATCCAAAGCAATTGTTAAAGGTTTTTAAAAGAAGACTAACATCTAAATTTTTGAGTCAATAAATGATTTTTTAAAATACTGTGAACATTCTAGGAGATACAGAGAGGAGAGAAAGGAAGTGTTTAGGAATTTTAAAGCACCTCACTGTTCTGAGGAAGAGAGATTTTTCTTTCATTTGAGCTCTATTTTTAATGCCTTAATTGGTATTTTAATCTTCCTAGAGTGGAGGCTACTCATTTGCTGGGTTTACTCCATGTTGCTGGGTTTTTGTTTCAGACATTATTCCATAGCTTGTCTTAATCCAGGAAGCTTTATGAGATTTAGCTGATACACAGGAAAGGATGGTAACTTCTGTACTTTCCCCTTTGGGTAGTTTCATGCAGTGTTTCAGCACTTTATTAGAGTAGAGGGAATTAGAGCAGTAGGCAATTTTCTGAATTAAAATCTGAAGCTACACTGACAGTACTTTTGATCTGTCATGGGACTCTGGGAATTAATGGTGGGTATGGCAAACACTTCTAACAAGAGAAACACTCACGACATCTTGATGCTAAGCCCATGTTGCCAGGGCTCTGAGCACACCATCTGGATTTGCAACCTCTTTCCCTACACCTAGAGTTTTACTGTCTGTACTCAAGCCAGCTCAGACACGGAGCTGCTCTGTAACCTCGGATCAAGGTGCTGTGAAAACAGCCATGTCGCAAGACAGAGCTATGAGAAGCCTTGCCTGGGTCCTCTGCTGTGTTTAAGCTCAGACCTTTGCCTGTGGTTCTTGCCTGAGCAATGCTGTGGCTATGCTTGGTCCTTGTCCGAGCCTACCACACTGTAGTAGTACCCAGTCTTGCACCCTGGTGGTCCTGACCTTGCCTTGATAGCTGAGCTCTCTAGCTGCAGCTTGGACCTGGCCAGTTCTAGAGTCCCCTGGCAGTCACTGGACTGTTACCTGACTCTGGATGCCATCCCTGGGCCTGTCCAGGCTCCTGAATGGATGTCTCCTGCTTGGTGTGGCCACTGGCCCTGCTGCCTCACTGGTACTGGTGGCTCCCAGCTCACCGGCCCTCCCGGGCAGCCCAGCCCCTGCTGCTCCCTGACATGACTTGCTCAAGCAGAAGCTCTTCATTAAACAGCTTTCTTCCTCAAGGATGACCTAGACTGAGGAGCTCTGCCAGTCCTGTAAAAGCCGAGCAAGCTGCCCTGAGAGAGAGGAGCCTGAGCTTTTTACAATGCTCAAGGTGGACCGAGAATCTTGTTGAGTTACTTGAGGGGAAATTTAGCCAGCAGCATTGGACAATTCAATTTCTCATTTGTAAATCATAATGTTAGAGATCAATTATAAAATATGAACAAGGTTTATTTTGGTTTTAAGTGCCATTTTGATTTCCCAGGAAGCACTGCTCATCAGACCCCAAATTTTCCCAGGGAAAAAAAAAATTGGAAAATCTAAATGTAATCATGATTTTTTGTTTAATGGTTGAATTTCATATACAGGCAAACTTATGGCACTTAGATTACAAAATTATTTCAACTTACATCCCCAAAACTAAAAAAAAAAACCAAACCTTTATAAATATTTCAATCCAAAGAACTCAGCACTTTATAAACATTGCTGGATTGAAGCTTGTAGCTTTCCAGTAAAATACTAACTGTTTCTTCCCTGATCCTATAAAAAGAAAATGAACAAAGGCTAGGGTAATTTACTTGACTAATGAATAGCTTTTTATAATTAAGGTATTGTTTTGGTCATTCCATGACCATCTAACAAAGCTAAAACTGTGCTCCTGCTTAAATGGTGGCATATCCTATTCCCCACTACTGGCAGCATTTTTCTCCCTTGTTTATCCTGTCTATTGCTTGTTTGGCTGCCCAGTGACTAGCCAATGCTTTCAGATTAACCAAACCAGGAACTAGCTGTCAACCAGATTAGATCTCTGATCTTGTGAGGCTGTGTGAAATCTCATCCTTAGAAAATACGTATTACACTCTCAGTTTTGCTACAGAGTTCTTTCATGACCTTTAGCAAATCCCTTAAGCTTTTTCTGTTTCCACTTGTGAAATCGAGGTAATTATATTCCCCAGTCTTTTTGTATTTGAGATTAATTTATTAATATGCATGAGATGTTAATAGCCTACCGTGATGAAAGCCATAGAAGTTCATGGATCAACTCTTTAACATAGTTGAGTTTTATTCATTTGCAACTATGGAGAGTTTATTCCTGCTAAAAGCTTCAGTAAGCCAGACACCTCCACATCAACTTAATTACATCAAACTCTAGTTCAAAACCAACAATAATATTTAGTTCACTGTCATTTTCATGGTGACTGTATCCTAAATTAATTTGGATAATCACAGTGAAAATTGTGATTCCTGAAGGTTCCAAAGGCATTTCTTGCAAAAAGGCTATTGTTGCCAATACACGAATAACTAGCATGTAAATATTCTAAATGGATACAAAATTCTGAATTTTGAATGTTTGAAATCTATAATGATTGGTGTGCCATCATGATTTAGGTAATTAGCCACTAGGGCTCATGGTGCTGGAATGAGCTAGTAATATTTAGCTGGTAATTTTAAAGTTTTGGGTGGTTTGGCAGCAACAGCAAGTTAATGGCGCCATGTGTTCCCATGGCCTTGTTTGAAAAGCTGGATGGGTGGATGTGAAGGCTTAGCTGCCATAATAGGGGTTCCTACCATGTAAAGCCAGCTGTGACATTGAGGAAAAGCTCTGTTGACACTGAGGCTGCATCTGCTCTCCAGCTCTGCAGAGAAACTCACCCAGGCTCCATTATTTTTTTTAAGTTATGTCTTCAGTATGCCTGTCAAGGTTCCTCACTTTCAAAGGGGTTGAGAAAGATATAAGCATTTCCTCTATCTGTGGCCTGAAAACCAGGTTAACAAAAAATACCTAAAAAAAAAGCTTTAATAATAGGCACGTTACCTATTTAACAGTGCATTCACTAGAGGAGAAAGGGAGGCTGAAAGCATTTAGTCTTCTCCCATCAGCACCAGCTGCTGTTGTGTGTCATATCTCATGACATTGTTTAAAGCACAGCTGTCCTTCACTGCTACCAAATTAGGGGCTTTCAAACCTTACCTATGTAATTGCACAGGGCTGTGCGGCTGTATGCGATACTCAAAACTGCATTTTTAGGCCACTTTTGAAAGACAGGGTGGTTTTACTTCACTCGTTTCTCTGAGGTAGACTAAGTGACAGTAGAGAGAAGAGTTCCTTCTTGCTCTGGTTTAGTCTGTGGTAGGTTATATTGCTGTTTTGGTTGTATCTGCTGCCTTTCTATTCAGAAATAAAGTAGCTTGGGTGGATGCTGTCCCTTGTCTATGCTACTAGCATACATACCATTCTTTATAAACCTCAGTCCTCATGCCTGTATTTGATTTAATATGTATCTTATGCTTATCCTACATGTATCTTAAAGTATGCTTACATTCAAAGTTAATTAGTTGGTCTGCAAAGTTGTTGTAAGCACCAATGTTATCTTGCCTAAATTCTGCAAACCTAGAAATGGAGTCTGAGTTATTTTGCCCTAAACACTTTTTTGTCCCGTCTGCAGAGAGTACTGCGGGAAACTTTCAAAAAGTCTGAGTGTGGCTTAACTCTTCTGCCATGGTGGCCTACGTGGTTTTAAATATTGCCGGTTTTGATTGTAACCTGTCCTTGTAAAGCCTTTATTCACTTTGGAATCAATCATTTGGGTGGGACTGGCCTCAGTGACAGACAATCTCATGGAATCCTACGTCTTCAGGCACTCAGAAAGACCAAATCACATTTAGACGGGACCATTTTGAGCTGTCGTCAATTCGGAGAACAGTGATCTTTACGTGAGTCCTATCTATTTCTCTGGAACCTCCACACCCAGCAGGTTGCTACTCTTCCGAGTGTCCGGAAAGCCTTGCGGAGAAGGGCGCTGCCTTCTGCCGGGGCTGTAGGGCCCTTCCCCGCCGCCTGCAGCAGGGGGCGAGCGGCCCCGCGGCTCCCGGGCCGGCCCCGGCCCCGCGCTGCCCTCGCAGCCGGCGCTGCGGCGAGACCTTGTCCCGAGCCGTGCGCTGAACGCACGGAACGCTTCCCACGGCTCCGGCTGCTTATAGAATTGCTCTCCGGGAAGGGTCCTCCTGTAAAAGCTGCTCGTTTCAACGAATTGCAGAGCGAAGGTGCACTCTAGAACAAAATTGTAGGGATTAGTTGGGCAAACTGGGACAATAATCAGGACAAAAATAATTATGATGGTATCAGATGTTAACCAGCAGTTTAAACAGCGATATGGCAGTAGCATCACAGAAATTCATTGCTCAGAAACTAACCACCTCCAACCTCCTCCCCCCCAACAACAACTGAGTACAGATGGAGAAGCTGGCTGTTTTCCATCAATAGTGAGTAACCCATTTTCTCTGCTGATTGATTTGGCCTGTGCTGTTGCTCTTTTACTAGTTTTTTTTATGCTATTCCTGGCAGAAAGGTCTTGGCATTAAACTTAATGCTGAATGACAATTTAATACTTCCTCTTCCAAGTCTCGCTGACCTTTACTTTTGTGGCAAATAATTTCTAATTTGTATATAGGAAAATACTTCAGTCACCTAGCTTTTAAAAATGAGATTGAAAGGAATCATTAGTTTAGCACAAAATGTGCAATATTTTTATTCTACTGCTAGAAGTCTCTATACTAAGCTAAACTGTTGCTTGTGAGAAAATGGAAGTGCATTGCACAAATACTTGCAAGTTGCTGATACCCCTTCTGATAAATCATTAAGCAGTGGCTAGGACTTCCTTCAGCTTTCTCAGCAACACTACAAAATAGAAGTAACTTGCTTTCCTTTTTGGAATAACCTTCAATTAACTGAGTCCTCACTGAATTAACAACACAAAAAAATTTAGCTGAACTAGAGCTGAATAAAGAAGCTAACAGGTGTTAGTTGTTACATGTATCCTTTATTGACTTTAAATCACACTGCATCATACTTCCTAAAAGTTTGTGAGGTTCAGTTCTTTTAGACGGTGCTATAGCTTTCCTGCTTGCATACTGTATTAGTTCTAACAGCCTTAAATTCATTCTGTAGCAGAAAGTAAGATTTCGAACTATACGGAAATCTTGTGTTACCACTCTTCTTCTCAGAGCTCCACAAATCTTAAAATGCAAAGCACTCGAAGTAGGAGTGAGACTGTAGACTACACAAGTAACTATATTCTAAATTACTCCATAGTAAATAAAATCCTAATGATATCATTGAACACTTGACACTACTAAGAGAGTAGAAGAAAAAATCCATACTATTAACAGCATTTTCTTTTAACCCCAGGTTGTTTTTTTAAAACTGTATAAGCACTAGAGAAGTTTAATTATGATTCTTATTTGTTTAAATAACTTGGTTCTGGTTAGCTAAGGGGAGCATTTTCAACTTAGTCCTTCTCGGTGGCATGAGCTGAGGCAGTGTCTGCACCGAGGTGACATGGTGCAGCTGTCCTACTCATCCTGGAGAGGGCAACTCGTCATATGGTGATTTAACCACTTAGCAGGACTGCAGCACGACCACCGATGAAAGCACATGCTTTCTTCACGTCCTCAAATTCGAATACAAGTCATCTTGCAGCAGCAGCGCTCTCAGCAGTGACACTTGCACGTGAGCTGTGCTCCAGAGCAGCCTGTGTGCTTATGCTATCGGCCTAACAGGTGCTTTAGCATCCGCCACGCGACTTGGCTTCTCTCCAGTTCTCCCCAGCCCCGCGCTCGGCGCCGGCGGGGTCCGGCAGCCCGCGGGCAGGGCTGTGGCCTGCACACGCTCAGCCCGCCGCCCCGTGCAGGGCTTCGCAGCGCTTCCAGACGCACAGAGCATCCCAGCGAGCAGCGGGATGAGCGGGGAAGGACGATGGGCAGAGCTGCTGCCAGCAGCCAGGTGGGTAGGTAGATTAGAAGGCGCTAAGGAAGGCAGCGACCACTGGGGTGCGCGGGGCCCCTCCCGCGGGGCGCATCCGCCAAAGCCTCCGCGCTGCTCCCTCGGACGGGGGCGCGTCAGGGGGCACCGCGTCGCTCTGCCGGCGCCGCACCGACACCGCCCGGGGCCGCCGGGCCCAGGCACCGCGCTCNCCCCCTCGGTGCCCTGCCTCCTCCCTCCGCCGGGCGGGCGGCCGGCTGCGCGGGCAGGGCGGGCGGGAGGCAGAGCGCGGCTGAAAGGTGTTGCTGGAGGGGAAGTTTGGAGAAGGTCGCCGGGTGCCTGGGCGCTCCGGCAGCATCATGGCGGAGCAGGGCGAGTCACCGGTCCACGTCCAGCAGCCCCAGCCGGCGCCCGCGCCCGCCGCCCCGGCCGCCGGCTGGCCCATCTGCAGGGACGCCTACGAGCTGCAGGAGGTGATCGGTCAGTGGAGCGGGGGCGCGGCGGGGCGGAGGCGGGGAAGGAAGGCAGGGATGCCGCGGCCGGCTCCGGGCCTACCGGCGCTCGCTCTCCCGCAGGCAGGGCTCGCTCACTGCGGCGGGCGCGCCCGGCACTGCAGCGGCGGCTGCTGCGAACTTTATCCGCCCGGCAGTGGGCAGCCCCGGGGGGCGGCGGCTCCTTCTAGAACCCGCCGCGCCCCGCCCGGTGCGGCTCGGTGGAGGTACCGCTGCCCTGCATCGTCACTGGAGCCTTGCCTTGCCGGTTTGCACTGGGACCCCGGCAACTCCGCAGATGCGCTCTGTGTGCTTTTTGTGTGTCCGTGGATGCGCACATGTGCGTGCATCCGCTTAGATTACTCTGCATTTTTTCCGGTACTTTCATGGGGGAGGTAAATCTCACCCGTAGATCTGCTGCTCACGTGACGACTCTCTCTTTATCAGTATATATACAAATGTATACGTGTACATATATATTTAAACTATTTCCTCTTCTCCCTCACTGTTTCATCTTGCTCGCATCTCCTTGTGCCCCTCCGCCCCATGGCCGTCGGTGGCAAGTAAGGCCAGCGGGGGATTACAGCTTCGTTTTCACCCCAGCCAACCTGCTTTTGACCCCGTTTGCCATGGAAAGTTTAACCCGTCTGCTGGCCCCCTCCCATGTCCTTGTAGGAAGGGGACTTTCTTGGTTGTGTGCTTCAGCACTTTGTTCACGTGTCCAACTAATGCAGATCAGATGTGTTCAGTCTCCTTTCCCTTTATTTGGATTAGGTTATTTTAAATTTTACATTGTGAAATGCTAACTGTTGTTGAAAGTATGTGTGATGGAAAGTTTTTCATCTCTTGGCCTAGATGCTGCTTGTTGCTAATGAACTTCTATGGGAAAACTTGCTTTTATTTGTATGTAACGTTTTAAACTTCTAGCAAATACTGCAGATGGCAAAGACCAGCTCTAAGACTGATTGCTGTTTCTTACAAATGAGGCCACTGAAGTGAGAAAAGTCCAGGTGACTTGCCTGCTGATGCTGTTGATTATCTTCAGTATTATACCAATTCCTAATTGTTGTCAGGCTGACTAGAACTGCATGTTATTGATCTGGAAGTTGTGTGTATACTGGACTTTGTCATTAAGCTTTTTATTTTCCACAGGCAGAAACAAAATAGTTGAGAAAATTACTTCTTCCTTAAAATGGGATGGCTGTTTGTTGACCCAGGTGGTACCTTTGTGTTTCTGTTTGTACCTCCTAGGCTGTGAATAGGGACTAAGGAGGGGTGAGGGTTCAGGTGTTCAGGTCCCTGGAGGTGGCTCACTTGGATGAATATTGAGCAGGTGTTGCCTGTGGGGACCCCCCAAAAGTATGGGTTTACTGGACAGAGGACTTTGTCTTCCACAGTCTGGGGAATGGATCAAAGTTAGCCAAGTAGAAGTGGTTCTACTAGCATAACGGTGTATCTTTGCTGAGGAGTAGATCCCTCTTCTAAGGTGAAAAAGGCCTTAAAGGCGTTGGATTAATCCTTGTCTAGGGTGTAATATGAGTCATAGGAGTTACTGAAATACTAGTTGTTTTTTGTTACAGTACCTGTAGAATGCCTGTGTGAGAATTTTCTTTAGAAACTCCTTTCTACTTTATTCTTTCTGCTTAAAAGCATGTATCTTTTGATATGTAAACTGTAATCCTAACTGCTAATATATGTTTATATACATCCACTGAACAAGTGGATGCTAAATTGGACTAGCAGATACCGATCTGTACCGATCTGCTAGTTACCGATGGGTGGTCTTAAATATTGATATTATTTAAATGAATGCCTAGGGAGTAAATTGAGGTCAGGGTATATTGAATCAGATTCTTGGACACACTGAACTTGCCTGCCTTAATTTCACTAACCTTAGGTTTCTTCCATTACTTTCTTTCAAAGTCGCTAAGATTTATTTTGTACCACTTGACTAAAAAATCTTGTGCTTAGTCAAATACGTCTTTTTTTCATTACACCTTTTATTTGTTCTCTTAATTTACAAGAGACTATGAGATTAAATTGAGTCTGGATGCTATTAAAAATAGTAAAAAAACCCAACCAAACACACCCCACCCCACTTTCTAAAAAAAACCCTACCAAACCAAGGCCCCTGTAAATTCCACGTGTTTGACCACATGCTAACATAATTTCAGAGCTGTAGGCTGAATGTTGTTGGTTTTATTGAATGGGGTAAGGGACTCTTAAAGAATCTTTTTTATTTGTGAGGGAGGAGAGAATGACGCAGTCTGAACTTGGTTCAGCAGCAACCCTTTTCATGGGCTGTGCCAGGGTTAATTGCATTGTGAACAGGAGTAGTTACCACTTGCTGAAACAGAGCTGGTCACCTCTGGAATGAAACAGAGCTGATCAGCTTTACGTACTTCTCCCTGAGGAGTTGGGTAGAGTCAGTTCAGTTCAGTTCAAACAGCCTTTTCCCAGTTAAATGAGAAAAATAACAATACATTGAAGCACTGTTGTGGGTTTGCAGGAGGAAAGATAAACCAGTATGGTATGTCACAATGCTTTCCAACAGAACAGACTTTAGATTCTTTGCTAACTAAAGCACAGATGCAGAATGGCTGTTTTAGGGATGTTTAAAAGTTTTCATGGGGATTATAAAATGAAAGTAATTTTTAATCTTGTGGGCTGTCTCCATCCCTTGGATTTAGTAGTTGGAGAAGTTCTATTCTTCTTCTCTGTGAGTACACGAAGTTTTCTTATTGCTCATCTGTGTCTAGCCACATGCTATGCTGAAAACCGAGGCCACATGGTATGGATTTCCAATGAAAAAGCTTTTTTAAAATTTTCTGTCTACTGTATCCTCCATGATGGCTGGGAGATTCAAGTGCCTGCTGAGGAGAAAATACTAGCTTTAAGGAGTGCTTCTTACGAGATGTTATTCCAAGTTTGCTTTATTTTTTTGGTGGCTGGGCACTTCTCTGTAAACTCTTTGTCTGCAGTTTCATGATACATTTAATCTGCTCTAACAGGCAGCTGCTGAAAGGATCGCATTGATCTGACAGCGAACTACTTCTGCCGGGTCAGTTTTCTGCTGGATCAGATTCCCTGTTTGACTTGCTGCATGGCTTTGTGATTGATAGGTTTGATGCAAGGAAGAGGCTCTTCCGATTAATGCCTAAATGCTTATACTTTCTGGAGTGTGAAAAAAACATTCTAACTGCTCTCTATAAATATATAAAGAGGAAATTTTTGCATTAATTCAGATTTATACAGGCTGTCCATATACAAAAGCATGTAGAAGGGGATTCCTAATTGTTAGGACAGGAGGATCCAACCAACCTTCTGGCAGTAGTTACAGAGATAAGAACTGTAATTGCTATTAAAGTAGAGCCAGATTCAATTTAGTGAAGACCTGGGAGATCTCTTTCTAAGATTTTAATCCATTAAAATGCTCAGTGGATTTTAATATGTGTGGAGGGGGTGTTGTTGGTTTTTGTTGGGTTTTTTTTGTAAGATGAATATGACTTGGATTTAAAAAGAGCAGCTAATAAAAGCAATACTGTGAGAGGTGTTCTTACAGAGTTTGGGTTTATAACCAAGTATTCAGAATAAAATAACTGAAATAGATTTCTCTGAATTTGTCGTATGCATATATGAGGTTTTTTCCTCAAAAGCAATATAAATCTTCACAAACATTTAAATGGTAATCAACATTAACACTTTATTCAATTTTCAGTTTTTTTAAAATCGTCTTTCTACCTTTCAGATTGTAATGAGCCCTACATCATCTGGATGAGACAAAGCAGCATTAAATCTTGGTTGGTTTTTTGTTTTATTTTGGGTGCTGGATTTTTAAATTTTTTTTTGTTTTGGTCTTAATAAGATCAACTTGTGTTTGGAAAGCTACTTTGGAGTTGATGCTTCTCTGCCAGATGTAACTTGTCATCCTGCATTGATGGAAGGTGGAATCTGTTATGGAGAAGCAGTGGATTATTTTGTGATTAGGTTGGGTGCTAATTTTCATGATAAAATTATATTTTTTTTCTCCTGCTGCAACTGACTTGGAAAATTAATTTGGCTCGGAAATAGCCAGAATTAGATTGAAAGGGTTACTTTTACGAGATGGATTATCTATAATGGCTACAAATCATTGAAGATTTACCTTAGTTGAACTTGTGTGTTTGTCTAGTTTTTTTTCTAACTTTGAGCTCAAAAATATCTTGTGGTTTGTTGCCTCATAAGGTGCAGCGTTGCTAAGTCAAATGTGTTGGGATTTTGAGTAGAACAAGTTACCATGTGAGACTGTTCTGCTGATTTTATGGTTCTTATTGTAAGCAGCCTGTGAACCACTCTTGGTTAATGGCTCTGGGGTCTTTGGTGGTGTTTCCGGGGTATGTTATTTACTTTTTTTTTCTCCCTTGCAGCATGTATTGCTAATGGCTCTTTGTCTGACAGAGAGTAGACTCTCCTATATTTGTTGTTATCAGAGATCTTTGTGTAGAGTGGTCTCTGATGATGATCCTTAGGAACCCATGTTGGTAATGCTGTACGCTGTTTTGAAAAGCCTTTCTATAGTTAGAGGTAAAATTACAGTTCTGTGTTGTTGTTTGTTAATCAGATGCTCATGTCTCATTCACACTTTCCAAAATTTCTTATCCCTGTCCTTAATCAGGATTTTTTTTAAACATTTGGAGGGCTTTCTTTTGTGGTAGTTTTTATGTATGTGCTGTAAATTAAATCACACTGTGCTCAATGAAATACCACACTAGCAACTAAAGCTATGGTTAAATTTCATATTTGCTCTGCAAAACCTCCAAAATTCTTGCATGAGAAGCTGCATAATTTGATAAGTAATACTTAATGCTACCTAAGGGCTTTGTACCAAATTTGTAAAAAGAATGGTGTGCTTGCCTTAATTCTGCTCCAAAGTAAATTCTGTTTCTTACCGATAAATCTTAAAAGTTACTACAGCAGCCTAAGCGTATTGTACATGCAAATTTTAAATACAGCCTTTGTAACATCAATTGTAACTTAACACAACTGTAGCTTGACAGGAAGAGTTTAATTTTGTAAATTCAATTTTACGTTTTGGGAAATAATTGGTTGAGATTTTCTGTCTGCTAAAAACCATCTGTAGAAACTGTGGAAATATTAAATCCCTATTTAGTATTTTAATAAGGAGTGGCTTTTAATTCAGTTGCCAGGGTAAAGGTGGTCATGGTGCAATTTAAAAACACCTTGTAGAACATTCCCAGTGCTGTGCTGCTAATCAGGCTGTGCAGAGCTTGAAGCTGTTAATTATTTTCTTTGTCTCCACATGGTAGTATTGGGGAAGGGACCTCTGTCTTGGCTTTTTTTTTTTTTCTTTTGAATGAAAATGAACTTTCTGCATTAGAAATACCCAGAATGGAGCCACAGCTGTACATTGCTGTAGTTTTCATTGGTTCAAAGAGGTTAGAGGTGAAGTGATTCAATGTTCAAACTTTGTTATATAATCTAGTTAATTTTTAAAAAAAATTAACTCATGCAATTGGAATTCAGACGTGTCAAGAAAAAGTTAAAAAAATTAATTGTAAATTGTAAAAAAAAGAAAAAAAAAAAGCTTCCTTTGGGTTTCTCCTGATTGCAAGTTACCAGCATATAAACCTTGCTTTTAAGTTACCTTGTTCACTGGAAGGGTAAAGGAACATACATCAACACGTCAGGCAGTTGGCTGGTGCTACGTAATGGTAATTTATAGAATATACGCTTTCCTGTTCTTCAAATCTGCCTACTTCCCTTTTGGTTGGCTCTCCTCTCCCTGTGCTTTTTCTTTCCCTTCCATCCAAGTTCTTCTTACAGGTAAGGCCCAATACCTCCGGTACCTGGGAAGTCCTGGTTCCACAGGAGTTGCTGAGTGCTAGAAGAGGAGCCTCTCTGCTGGGAGTGTGTAGAAATGTGAAGGGATTGCGTGATTTTGCCCTTGCTAAGTGTGTAACAGCAAGGCTTTGCGTCTTCAGAGTGGAACCACTTCTTGTAACCAGTATTGTGCTTTGATGGTGGGGGCCAAGTTCAGACGTGGGAGAGCTATTTTAAATTGGGTCAGATGTTGTTCTGAAACAAGTTAAGAACTGTTTTACTGTTTTTCTTTTAGTGAAGCATCAGTTTCCCGTAGGTCTGAGACCAGTTGTTTTTTTTCCAGAATCTGTTTGTCAAATGGAGCTTCTCTTTGTTAACTGGAAACAAAACCACGTCTGTTCTGATTGGCTTGAGGGGAAAAAACAGTGAGCTCTCCATGCAAAGGAGATGGGGGTGGCTCATGTAGCGGCTACTTGTCTATGTCATATTTCATTTTTATGTGCCCTCCCTTGGTTCTCTCTTTCTCTTCCCCCATTTCACCTTCCAAAATAGTTTGGAACTGTAAGGCAGCAGTTGATAGAAGCTTTTTTTCTTCCAGTGATAATAGTAACTCTTGATGTTTAAAAAATGGGTCTTAAAATTCAAATTAAGTTAGCTACTCTTGTTAACTTATTGAGTTTACTGAAGTCACTGGGATACTGCTGAGCAGAGGTTGCAGAGGAGCACTATGCTTGCAGGACTTGGAAAACAGATATGTCACTAGGACATTTTCTGGTGCCCAAAATGAAAAGTGAGTTTCTCCCACCCCCCAAAAAATCATACTTAATATATGTTGATACTACTTATCCTATGTAAGTAAATAATGAACTGTACCGAATGAGTGGATTTTTCCTTATTTCTGCCTTTTACAGCACAACCTTTCCAGTAGAATGAAATCCTGACAGCTCTACTAGATTTCACTGTTTCTTGTTAAGTTTGAAGGTCTTTGGATATGCACAAGGGTTGCATGGTTGAAGGTTGTCGGTGTAAGAACATTATCATCCAGCAGTGTCAGGATGAGGCGACACTGGTATGGAATAAAATTCTTGAGGAAAAAATTTTCTCTAAAACTTTACCTCTTCCTTATAAGAAGGAAAAAGTCTATATATACACATATATATATATATCAGTCTTTACATGCACTGTTTTAGGTTCTGTGTAGTTGTGGGATCAACTCTGTAAATGAAACAAGCAGTGTTGAATGCTTGTCTCTTTCCCTTCTTTGATGGGGTTTGGCTGCTGTCCTCCCTTGCCGACCTTAGGGTTGTGTGGTGGTGATGCAGTTTCCTCCTGCACAGTGCTTCTGGCTGGAGACCATCCTTTGGTATTGAAGGGGTGCCTGGGAGACTAGGATTGCTAGACTGAAAAGATGGGGGGAAAAACCCAACCCTGCCCTGAGGCAGAAAATGTGTTAGTGAGAAAAAACAAGGGTAGGTTACAGGGACAAACAAGCTATCAATCATGTACCTAACAGTGCTGGAGAAATCTAGTTTTTCCTGAAACTGCTGTCAAGTCAGAGTTACTTTGAGAGTTGGTTCAGGAGATAGATATGTGGGGAATGGTAGTAAAGAGGAAGCACCTTAATCTTCATGGAGAAGTGTGCATGCTTCTTGGCATTTATGCAGGCTTCAGTTGACTGGTGGCTGTTCTGTAGAAAATATATATGGCAGTGGTGAGATGCTGAGAATGCTGATGAAGATGGTGGGTTTTAAAGAGTCCCTTTGAACTATTTCCAGGTACATTTTGCCAGGGTTGCTGTTCATGGCAGTCCTGCGGCTTGCTTGCAAGAGAAGCTCAGTGAAAAGTTTGATCAGTATTCTCCATTTGTCAGCTGAAGTAATAATTTTGTGTCATTAGTGGAGTTAATATTTTCAGTCCTTTGCCCACGGTATTTGACTAGATATGTGGCTTTACTCAATAGTTCAGTGAAACTTCAGTGTGATAAATTAGCTGTCTCTGTTAATCCTTTGTCTTTACAAATAACAATTTCTGAATCATTTTATTAGCCTGATTATTCCTGTGGACGTTTAAATGCCTTTGAGGTATTTTGACTGTAAGTTAAATATAGATGAAACATGAGAATGAAGCTATAAGGCTGGTGTAATGATTATGTTACATAGCTTTTAAGCTGAGCTATGCTTATGCACTTAGAGAAATTAGAATTAGAAGCAGACTGAAAATTTGAAGCTTTTCTGTATTCCTAATCATGCTTTCAGAAGAATCCTGTACTTAAAGGTCTTAAAGGTCAAGATCCATGTCAAATGTCTGTGTGCCAAGTATACCTGCTTCAGGGTAGTGGTGCAAAAATAGTTTAACAGAGCAGAAAAATACTGTGTATTTGTTAATCGTGGTTTCTGTTTTTTAGGAGTAACATGAACAAGATCACAAGCTTGAGCTATTACTTTGGACTTCTCAGAAGTAACATACTTGGATTCAGAAGCATAGTCATTTAATTATAAAGTTTTTTTCTTTTTTTTCTTCTTTTTAAAGAAGCTTTTTCCTTCTCAGGTTTTTGCTTTGAAGACATTTTATTACAGGGACTGAATTTGGGCTTATAATTTATTCCCCTTAGTGTCTTGTGCTTCCAGACTCTAAGCCACTTCAGAATAATAATACGAACTTAATTAGAGTTAGATTAGAATCACCTAATGAAAATTTAATGATTTGATAGTATTTATATTGCTCCAACTCTTGCGTTGTTTCATGAGAAGCAATATATGAGAAATAGGTAAGTTTTCTGCGTGTAGTGTGTGGTCACAGTAGACTCAGATTCTAGGAGGCACGTTTTGTTGGGGTGAACTAGCTGCAGATGTTTTGTAGCTCAGCACTGCTGTATTAATTAGAGATCTTTATGACACTACAGTAGCAATAATGCCTTTGTTTTGGTAGATTGCTGTTCTTCATTCTCGGAAGAGAATGATGCAGTATGTGGTGACATCCGGAAGACTTGGAAAACACTGTGTTCATGGTATTAGGATTGTTCCAAGTGACATACTAAATGAGAAACAATAAAATATGCTGACTAAATTGATACCAGAATTTGTTTATAGTGCTACTTTAGAAATTATTAGTAATTATTTTTTAACAGCTTTTTTCTAGGCAGGAGATCTGACTCAGCATAGCAAATCTTCGATTTGCACTATTTGTATCAGGGAGTTCTGTGGAGTTTTGATGGTATCCTGGTAAGGTAACTTTTGGTTTCACAGTGAATACCAGATACCAAGTTCTCCCATAGTTATGCAGAGACATTTTCAGTGTGAGTTTTGCATTCCAGATGTTAAGACTTGTATGCATATTGAATAATGCTTTCTATATTGATGATGAAACAATGGGGAGAATGAAATTATCAGAATCCATGTTTCTTTTCATGTGAGGATGAATGGATAATAACATGGCAGATAAAATCCATAAATACTTAAGTAATATCCTTCACTCTTTTTCATGCTTTCTGTTGGGAAAAACACAGAATGAGTATGGATTTGTTGGATACATTCATGTGCAGTCCTGTTCATCCACACATGTCCTTATCACATGGCAGCCCTAACACGGTGTGTACATCAGGAGCTGCCCCCTGCCCGCAGTGTGCCGGGCGGGCGGGTGTGCAGCACAGCTGTGCCCCGGAGCAGCGGCAGCGTGGGTCAGAGAGCCCACTGCAAGGTCTGTGGATGCTACTCTTTGTTTCTTCTTCTCTAACAAATTTGAAGTGTGAGTGAAGTTGGATTCTTTTTCATTTTGAAGGAAGCCAGAGTGGATCTGATTACAAACCAATTTTTTCCACAATTTCTCCAGTTTTTCCAAAACTGGAGAAGGCCTCATGTGCCTCAGAGCTCTTCTTCCTCTCCTCTGTCTTCTGAGCTAGTTTAACAGCTAGGTTTTTTTCATTATGTGCAAAGAAAAGTATTCCTTCAAATCTCTTCAAATAATGAACTGTTACATGTCATGTTACTGATTTTTCAATGGTACATGTATTGTCTAGTTCTTAAGTTTGGTGAATTCACAAGTTACCTTTAAATGCTGATATGAAAGTGAAGGCATTTTAGGTATTCATTAGGTGAGTACAGCTAAACACCCTCTTTCCTCTCTGATGTGGTACATGCTATTGGTGGTATTGTATTCCCAATTCCTGATCTGCAACTTCTGTAATTTGTAGTAAAATTAATATAGAAACAGAGCATAGTTTATTTTGCCCTTACACATAACACGTTTCACTTTTTTATTAATATGGCAGCTCATATGGAAGATAATGTGATTGAAAAGAGAGATCATTCCAGGTATAGAACTTGACTTTTCACTGCTCAGTTCAGTTTCATAGCCTTTTGTTCATTAAGCTCTTAAAATGCTATACTTTACGTTACTTCATAATCACAACTTTGGAAACATGATAGTGAAGGGAGTGTAAGCAGACTAGGTGTATAAAGTGGTTGCAAGATACCTCAAGCAGATCTGAAAGCCATGGAACTTGTGAGGAAAGTATAATTTCTGCAAACTAGAGTGGAGATACTTTCTTTGCATTTCCCATTTGATGCCCATTAATATATTGTGTGTTTTAAGTAGTGTATTTTATGAAAGATTCAACATTTTTTGGGGTCATAATGAAATGTTTTTAGCTAATTTACTTGTTTGGTTTAGGTTCAGCTTTCTCTTTTGCGGATCCTTGGCAGAATGATGCTGGCACTAAAATGTAATTACAATTTAAGCTTTATTTTCTTAACAAGATATTATGTTTACTATAACACAGAAATTATGATCAGGATGGCACAGGATTTCTACAAACAGAATGAGTTTAGAACAATTTATAAGTAGCATAATACAGAACTTATAATATGACAACTTAAAATTTCTAATTGACTAGATCCTAACTTAAAATTTCTTACCAACTAAATAATACAGAATTTATAATACAACTTAACTTACTATTTCAAATCACCTAGACCATCTGCAGATCGGGTCAAAACCTAGTACACTGTTTGCTGTATCAATATAACAATCATAATCTGGACTGGAAGATGATATGAAAGATATGAGTCAGTCCTCAGAGGTAGCAGATGATGATGGAAGCATTTCTGACCAGAAGAGTCATGGGTCTCACTGTCCACCAGCAGCTCAAGTCCAAGTTCCCTTCTCAGGACTTGTAAGTGCTTGATGTTGTGGGCAGTTCTGGTATCCTGCTGTTACGCTTCCCAGTGACGGGTTCGTCACCAGCCCTGGGACCTGGGATGTTCAGTGCTGGTGAGGAAGGGAGTAATTGCCGTGATGCCCAGGAATCTTGAAGCTGGTAGGGAGAAGAAGAAGAAATCTGTTTGGTTTGTCTGCTTGGTTCACAGGACCTTCAGGGCCTGAGAATAAGGGGGAAAGGAATGAATATGTGACCCGTTCAGTCGCAGAGAACACCTGCGTGCCTTATAAAGTGGTGTTAGTTACGCTAACCACATTACAAAGGGTCAGGAGCAGGGTCTGTGGTCACACCAGTCTTATCCTGGCATTTCCACAAGGCAAATTCCAGTTCCGATAACTCCAACGTATGAAATAGTGGTGATTGTGGATGTTTTTTATATAGACATTTTTCAGCTATAAATAACACTTCTTATGCAGATAATTGAGATGTGGAGCAGAGCAAAAGGAATTTATTCTTGAGTAATGTTTATAATAGAGGGGTTCCCTAGACAGTTCCCTTTCAACTTTATTTAGACGACTCATCTATTTTAAAGGACAGGTCAGGGAGAAAATAACACCTATTGAAAATGGCCTGCATTTGTTTAGGTTTTCCTTACCAGCTGTGATGCTGACATTTCCATGGTGTGGATTGCTTATGTATGGGAAGATACTCTCATACCCGATCTGGAAATGATCTCAGTTCCCTGGGAGCCCTATGACTAGCATGTAAGAAGACGCAAGGCCATAAAGTACTTAGTTAAAAGTTAATTTTTGTGATGACATACACAGATGAGCATTAAGCTGCCTTGGCATCACTCTACTTTTCTCTGCAACAAGTCTGCATCTTTCAGTGTAAGCTATGAATGCGTGACTCGAGTATGGGCAGCTTCATATTCAAAGACAGGCAGAAGGAGAGACATTCAGGATGCACTTCTAAAAGTTGATCCTCAACTTTGTTGGCACACTATCTTACCCAAAAGATGTGAATTCCTTTGTAGGTACTTTCTTTTAAAAAGGGCACGAATGTGTTTTTGTTACGTGTTTTGTTATTTTTGTGATTGATAAAAATTTTCCAGTGTTGAAATGCTCTGCACTAAATACAGTGTAGTGGATAGGAAAACTGGTAAAGGAGCTGGGATACTAAATGTCTTACTACTGTAGCTTCAAAGGCAAGACAATGCAGTATGTGCCATGACTATACAGGGTAGCAGGATGTGTTTCTCTAATAGTGAGGCATGGTTTTACTTGTACTGAACTTGAACAGAAAGTGTCATCTTGAGCCAGCACTAATTTGTTGTTTCTCCCATATTCTTAACAAACGCAGCAGTTGTATTTTTGGTGGTTCATTTATTTTACTTACATTAATAGATTTGTACTAAATAAAGCCTGTATGACAAAGAAAAAATGATCTCAGACTGGGGTTTAACATCAGCACTTGCCAGTCTCTGTTAGGAGAGCTGGGGAGGGAGCAGAGGGAGGGCAGTTGAGAGGTGGAAGGAGGTAGTGGGCATAGTCTCTAGTGTTTGATCCTCCCTTTCTAACTGTGTGCTTTATTGACGGGTTTACTTGAATGCCTCAAACATAGTTAATGGTCATCCTTGGACTTTTTAGTCTGATCTCAGTGTGTTGATGGCATTGTATCAAGCTCACAAGTGCTGAGCTCTGTATGGCTCTAGGCAGAAGTCTCCTTAACAAGAAAGAGTCTCAAAGCAAAAAGCCATCACTTAGGCTGATACTTGATTTTAAAGATGAACAGTCACTATTAAATAAAAGTGTATCAGATCTAAATATATCTGGCTTCACTTTCTAGCCACAGATTTCTTAAATACCTTTGTTAGTGATAGTAGAACTCTTAAATTTCTTTTAGCCATGGCTGGTGGTGATAGCTGATTATTCTTCATATAAGAGAGATGTTTCAGAAGAGATCCTGCAATACAGTATGTCTGTACTGTCTGGTGGAGGGAAGTAAGACTTGTATTTTCCAGATCATTGATAGAGCTTCTCTACTTTCTTGTACAGTTTCAATTTGTCTTATTTCCTGAATAATTAGTTTGTGATTGACACTTACTTGCTGTACTCTGATGATAGAACCCTTTGTGTTCAGGAAAGTACTCCTATTCTCATGTGCTTTTGGCAGAAAATTTTATTCTGTTTTGCAGATTTGACAGGGAGCTATGACATAGCAAACCTCAAAATACTTTCTATAGTTTACCTAGGCAAAACATCTGTTATAACCAGTTCTTTTACTATTTTGGCGAGGAAATAAACAGAGTAGCTCAAAAAGCTAGGTCATTCCCTGCTGTGGCTCTTTTTCCTGCATGTGGGGGTTTGTTGCTGATTGCGAATCCCCCTGCCTTTTTCCTTCTCTATGGAGAATGTGATATCTGGTTAATGCTGAAGCTTGCTGTATCTTAGCCTTAGCACAGGTTGTCTTAATGCTTACATAGAACTTTTCTATAATGTATAATCATTTTGACATCAACATGTACGCTATTTATGACTTCATTGCAATCACAGAAATATCTGTATAGCATGTTTGGAGAGGTTTTTCTGGATTTTTTATGCAATAGGCTTTTAAAAAGTAGTATGGGATAAGCTGGATCTCAGACTTTGTGTAACCTAATTTTCCACAAAAAGGTGAATAGGTGAAGATAACAATTGAGTAACCCAGTGGTTCTGTAGCCATAATAGTTACGGTTTTAAATGTCCAACTGCAAAACAAATAAATTCAATGAGGAATTAAAGAGATAATTGTTGAATGTTGAAAATGCAGAAGTAGCAGCTCTATTTGTGGGCTTAGATTTCATGTAACACTTAGTGTATTTTAAGTGAATTATTGCATAATTGCTAGGATAAGCAAAGTAGTATCCAAGTGAGTTATAAGGAGAGGGATTTGATCCCAGCATGAATTAAGAGCACAGAGTGGGCAGTAATTGTTAGTAAATTGTATTTATATGATTATCGTGAAGAACTCTTAAGAACTCAAGTGTTTGTCATGTGAAGATGTAAAGGGAAATAATGACTCATTTTCTGTGAGGAAGCTAAGTTTCAGAAAGATTTAGACTTCAGTATGGAGGTGTAAATGAGCTTTACTCAGCTGATTCATAATTTATTTTTCATCAGTGGAAGTAATATGAAAGAAAGTGAGTAATACTGAACGTTGTCTAGATTATTGTGGGGTAAAAGCTAGAAACTGGAAGGTATTAAACATTCTTTTTTCTCTGCTTGTTAACCAAAAGTATTGCTTTGCCACCAACAGAATATATTCTTTTGAAGCTGAAGAGACTGGTTCGGCCCAGTGCTGCTGTGGAATATTCTGAAGGGCTGATTGGTTCATAACACATTTAGTAATGCTGGAAATATGCTACACAATATTGCATGCAACATACAGCACGTACAGCACAGCTTTCCAAGCTTGTGTATAGGCACAGGTGCTTTGTATGTTACATAAAAAAACTCCACACGTATTCATGAGTAGAAACCTAATCTAGATTTTTGCACAGTTTTTGTGCACAAATGCATTGTGCTCCATGCAAAAGGAATCCTGCAGTTACACTGTATAGGAGTTACACTTAAGAATTACCTAGGGGACTGTTCTTCAGAAATAGAATGTTGTAGGAGATTAAATAGAAATGCTCCCATTGTTGCTTCATCCATTTTCGTAGATTTTTTTATGTTTACTACTGGCTTTTTACAGATAGTTACAATTTAGTCTTGGATTGGAGACTGGTTTAAAGTTTGTGTCTACTAATCAGCTACATGTAATAGGAAATTTGTATATGTTGGGGGAGCAGAAGAAATGTATAAAAATGCATGTTGTATAGGTTGGTAAGATTTTATAGATTCTGAGATAAGATACTTAGTCTTCTCCATTTGCCCCTGCTGTCCAACCCTTCAGATACCTAGTCAACAAGAAAACCTACCATTATCAACAAGTTTCATCCTCCTCTTCAGAAATTAGAACCACTGTAGTACTGGGTAAGGTCTCTTTTGTTAGAGTGACCTAAACTGCAGAGATCTTTAAAAGAGGTTTGTGATGAAATACTACACAAACTGTACACTGAGCCACTAAAAACAAGACTTGGTAAGTCATTATGGTCTTTTGAGGTTACTGACTTCTTTTTTTAAGGAGAAGAAGAAAACGGAAAAGAAATGTTTGTGATTTATTTCAAATATAGTTACTATGCCATGATAAGGGGGAAGTGTCAGACCTTTATAAATAATGGAATAGATGAAGTGTCACATCCTTGTATGAAGGATGTGTGCATGTGCAATGTGCAAGTGATATAGTCCAACCATCTCACCTCACCGTCTGTCTTTTTGAGACTTGACTAGTGGAGAGTAGTTAAAACTAAAATGTTTTTCACTTGTTGATCACAGTTTTTCAAATATCCTTATTCTCTTTGCCAAGTCAGGTTCTGCAAGGGTTAAATTCGCATTAAAAAAAAAAGGAGAGAGGAAGAAAATGTCTTTACGTCAAGTTTAGAACAACTTGAAGGAACTTGTTCAGATAAGGCTTAATCCCAGATGAGTATTTGTGGAGTGTTTATATGCTCTCAGTGAAGTATGTGCAAAGTGGAATGCAGAAAACTGCTTTTAGGTTACATTCTTTCAGATGAGATGAAGTGTGGCCATATGTAGTTGCTCTTGAGAAGGTTTCTACTGTGTGAACCCAGATAGTTAAAAGCAATTCTAATGGCTCTGTTGTATTGAGGACGGGATGATAGGGAGTGCATGCTCTGTAGCATGAAGGGACAGTTTGGCTCTAAGGGCATGCTTACACTAGAGAGGATGGCAGCAAAAACAACAGGACAAGACGAAACTCTGACCTGTTGTGTGTTGTGAAATGGGACTAGTAGGCATCTTGATGCGGTCTGAAATCGCATTATTTCACTGCTAGCTTTTGAAATTGGTAAAGAAAACTTGTCTGTAGCAGAATGACTTTTCCAGTAGTGGAAAACCCCATTGTTCTTACAAAGCTGGTTTGGTTTTTTTTGAATCTGAGCTTTTGTTTTGTTCTTCTGCAGGAGACAACTGGATGTAAAGGCTTCATGGTTTATCCAGCCTGAGCTTTCATTATACTGTATCAGTTTCCTAAATAGAGACTGGATGTTAAACCGGCCTGTGCTTTGGTTATGGTGTAGTTAGTATTCTCTGCTTTAAGGGTTTTGGAAGACTCATAAGGCACAATGTATCTGAAGAAGCCCTACCTTCTGACAAGGAATGGTTGACTTAATCTATTCAATTCAATCATTTTCTATGATCCTAATTTGTTTTGCTGAATGGTTGTCTGTGACAATTTAGTTTGACTGTATGATCGTGCATTACTTCTGTAGTGTGTTAGCTCTCAGCAGAAATGCTTATCTGGTTTCTAGTAGCTGCTCTTCTGGAACACTTCAGGCTTCTACTTGTTTAGTAGATGAGACAAAAAGAGTCTCCTGACCAGATGTGAAAGCTTCAGGTTTTCCTTACCTCTATCCCTGGCTGCTCACCTTGTGAGCCAGAGAAGGAGAGAATATCTTTAAGAGGAAGGAGGCATACAGCTGCTTAATGTCTGGCTCCTCCTTCAGTACGTGAAACTGCTTTTCCAGTGGGCTTTATATGTATGTAGGTCCAACTGAGAATGAAGACTGCACAAATTGACTTTACTCTCAAACTAGTCTATTGTGTATTAGAGCATTAAAAAAGCAGGAGAAAGAAGAAACTAGGTATATTGGCTTTATTCTAAACCTAGAAAGCTTTTTGCATTGTCACCTCATCTTAGTAATGTGGTGAAGAACATTGCAGTGTAAGTCATCTCTATCTGAGAAGAAAACACAGAAAAATTGACCTTTTTTTTGTATATTTCCGAAATGTTTTGAAGTGTTACTTGCTGTCATTTGACTTGAGGAAGCAGTCAAGATTTTATCCTGGCATTGGGTGAATAATTTCTCTGTGTGCTTGTCTTTTTTGTGGCCTTTGTATACAAATCTATTTTGAAAGCAAGGATCTTGGTTGTTTTGTACAAGCAGATAAAACTACTGGCATAGATGAAAAAGATACATAAGGAAAATCTGGGTCCTTTTTCCTGTAGACTTCATAGCTAAAAATATTCTTTCTCCGGTTTCAATGTGCATTTGTGTAGTCAAAGTAATGAGAGGATTTGTGTCTTGATGTCTACTGAGTGACGAATTCATTTAAGTGATGTAGGTAAGTCTTACCTTAGCTGAATTGTGCTGACTTGGTGGTTTCTTGCTTGGGATGTCTTATTTAATTTTTCAAATCTCTGAAGTCTTTTATTACTTACATTATTGGAATTTTTAAAGGCTTTGTTCTGTAAGCAGACAGAACAGGACATGTCAATATTTGTCTGTGACCACATCCTGCAGAAACATGACTAGTTAGTCCTGTTGAGAGTTTTTTTAGACAGACTTTTTTTAAAAAAGATGAGCTCAGAATTTTGACATGAGATTCATACACAGTTAAAAAGCTTTGCGATTTGAGTGAAAACATCATGTGAACCAACAATACATGAAAATAGCTAAGCAAATAGCAATTAAAACATGTACAATAACTTTCAGTCATGAGATATTGTTGGTGCTGTTTTCAGATGTGCAGAGGGAAAAGCTCTCGATTGTTCTTAAGTCGGTTGGTAACTGAATCCACATTTGTAGAGCTTGACAACAAAAGGCTTTTTGTTCACAATTTGTATTCATCTAAGACATGCCAAATAAATAGAACATAGTTTATAAGCAGGCCAATATAACACGTTGCTCAAATGACTTACCAGAAATCCATAATTTATATTAAAATATGTAGAATTACAGGTGGAAGCTTGTTGGGAGCTTTTAGATTTCTGCATGGATGAGCACAATACAATTATTTGAGAAAGCACATATTGCTATTTTTGACATGGCAGCAAGATGTGCAACTTGAGTGAAACTCCTTCTGGCTATTACTTGCAATCATTTCATTAATTTACCAAGGCAATACTGACTGGGGCAATGCCAGTGGGTGCCTGATAAAAGTAGCAACAACACCTTTTACTCCTGTGATTCACAAATAAAGCATACTAGAGAAAATTATTCTATTCCTTTCCCCCAAATGTGTTCAGTTCCCCTGGGCTTTGTTATCAGCGTATTTGTGTGACCATATGCGATTTGCATGCCAAGTAATCATGAGCGATTTCCTCTGCTGGGCCGTTCAGTAACCTGCATCTTCTCACGGGTGGTGTGATACTTGTGCTCTTCACAAGAATCAGCATACTCCCTGTAGGGTGTTACTCCAGTCATGATGAATAAGCAGGAACACTGGTAGAACTGTAGAAGATTTGGCATGTACAGTTTACTGTTTTTTTTCTCTTTATTGGATAGGGGAACAAAAAACCTGGTTAAACAGGGACTGACCTTAAAGAACAGAGAGAAATAACATTGCATAAAGCATAGTACCCACCTCTTCATGTAACACTTTAAATTTTAGCAACTGTGCAGGTCATGTTCTTGATTAAAACAGATATATCTAAAGACAGAAGTGTAATGGTTCCCAAACTATGAAATGCATTGAGGTGGTGGTTATGTCTTGATAAATAAGGACATTATTTTAAGTTGTTGACTTGGGAATTTTTTGTGGAGGTTGGAAAATAAACTTCCAGGTTTTTCTTTTCCATCTGAGAAGTGTGAAAGGTGTCTTGCTAGTGGAAAGATATGCATATGGGGAAAGCAATGAAAAAGGAAAAACAGTAGATTGGAAGTTTTTCGTCAGGATGAGCTTCTTACGCTGGTCACTGGTTTAACTCCTGTGATATAAAAACTGTTCCTTTTCTGCCCTTTTTCAGGTAGCGGTGCTACAGCAGTTGTCCAGGCAGCGCTGTGCAAACCCAGGCAAGAACGTGTAGCAATAAAGAGGATCAACTTAGAAAAATGCCAAACCAGTATGGATGAATTACTTGTAAGTAAATCGGGGCAGTATGTTACATGGAGACTTACCTTCTGTTTTGACTTTGTTTTTTGCTCGGTCCAAGAGTGAGGGTAGAATTTTATGCAGGATGTGAGAGAAGGATTTGGAAATTTTCTGAAAGACTTACACCATTCCCTAAAGATACAATTTTCTAATGTATATTTTCTAAGGTCACAAAAATGAGATGTGCAAACTTGAATCTTGGGATAATCAACTTGGGGTAACTGTGGGAAGACCCTAAACTCTTGTTTTCTGGAAGCTTGATTTTTAAGAAATTACTGTCTGGTTGTCTGTCTTTTTTTGATACTGAGGAAACATACATTTTCTTTTGGTTACACACCAATTAAAAATGTAAAGGTAAAATTTAGTAGGTCTCCTTAAAATGTCTAAAGCACCAAAACATGTTGGATCATTTTGTAATGATAACTTTTGAGGAGAAAAGGAGGAATGGCTACACTGCCATCTACACAAGGAAACTCTTGTTAAAGCTAATAACATGCATTTATCCGATAGGCCGTAACAAGAATGTTTGAAGAGTGTTATTTGTTTGGGCCACTGATCAGAGAAGAAAGGGACCTGTAAGAGGCCATTTGTAAAGGAACAGCAAGAGTTTTCCTCTGCACTGGTTATGGCAATCCAGACAAAGTCACAAAGAACTGTTGAAACCCAAAACCTATTGCTTTTTAATGCTCCTAGTTAGGTGCGTATAGGACTAATGCGTGCTTATATATAGGCAGCATAACAAGATTTGCAGGACACAAAACCATTCTAAAAGTGAGAACACTCTCTTCTGTTCCACAGGTTATACTACTGCCTAGAGACTGTGGGCTTTTTCTAATGCAGAAATTCCTGCCTCTGAAGGAAATGATCTCCTCAGCAGGGAATTACCAGTGCAAAAGCTATCTTGAATTTGATACAGAGGGTATGGTCCGTCCAGTTTCTTCAGATAAAATGGCTTTTTTACAGTGGAGGACCCAAAATGTTCTTCCCCTGGTGATTGATGGCATTCGCCTTCAGTTTATGTGACAGCTTGTATGCGACATTGTTGTGCTTTTTACGAGGATTGTGGTAGTGGAAGTTACTTCTGAGGTAGTGAGGATTCTGTCAACTGAAAACTCAAAAGATAAATTCTGAACTATCTTTAAAAGAGAACAGCTCAAGGTGAGATGCTGTGCATGATGTATTAACAGCTACAGTCCCCAACAAACATGTCTATAAAAAGATAAATACTAATAATTGTAACATAAAATGGTCAAAATTGGATCTTTTTGGTTAGAATTTGAACTAATACTGGGAATTAAGAATTAAAATGTTACAAGCAAACAAGCAAAACCAGACAAAACTGCCAAAAATCTGCAAGAGAAATTCATGTGGTCTGGAGAAATGACTGCAGTTAGTTACCAGCTTGTAAAAAGTTACCTTGCCAAGTGCTTGAGTGTCTTTACTGTTGACATGTCTCCACTGTCTGTCAAATGAGGCAGTAGGTCTTGAATTTTTGGTCCTATATTGCTTTCTTTTGGTACGAAGACAAGTGTCCATACCATATTTTTTATTTTTTAACGTAAGTCAGTTTCTGCTTTTCTGTGCTCAGATTTTTTGTTTCTTTTATTTGTTGATCTGTTTTGATCTGAACATGAATTCTGGTTTTCCTGGTTCCTGGTTAGGAGACTTAAAGAAGCATGTACACATATGTGCATGCGTATACATACATAATTAACTTTTTTCTGTGAGGGTCAGTATACTTAGGACTCAGTTCTATTAGAGAAACGTCAAAATTTTGTTTGAAAAAGACCCTTTTTCTGGAAAAAGGCATAATTGACCTTCAAAACTCTTGTTACAACTGTACTAACATTTTCATTTCAGTTGATAGTACTTAGAATGTTCTTGCGTTTTTGGCAGAATTTGAGTCTGAAAATTTTGAGTCCAATCAGTTTTTAATCACTTATTTTTCTGATGAAACAGTTTTTTATTGGCACAGGGATGTTCTAAAACTCTCTGAACATGCTGTTTTTTAAAATGCTGGTGCTGAGTGCTTATGAATGCTGTGCACAGGCACCCTTCACAAATTCTCAGCTGTGTGGCCTTCAGGGAAGTGGAAATGCATCGAGCCTGGTGCCCATGTAAGCAGACTTAGGATTTGGGCCAGTGTCAATTAAAATAGAAAGGCAGTGTGGGAGGGAGTTTAAATGTTACTGAGGTTACACAAACCGCCAAACTCCTGAAATTCGATACTCTGTTTCCTGCAATGTCCTGTGTTCTCACTATTGTAATCTAAGTGTAACTTAACCCCTTGGGCCAAGGAAAAGGTCCTGTCCTTAGCGCTGTCCTGACTGGGTATCTTCCCCGTTCCTCTACCTCCAGTATTCCAAAACAATCAAAAACTCATGACTACAAACTGTAGAATGGCTGTTTGATTGACCAGATTTTCTAGGCTGTTTGTGTTTTTGCTCTGGATTGCCCTTGGCGGCAGGCTCTCTGGAGGAGCCCCTGGCCTGTGAGGGGCCGTACCTGGGTGTCTGGGGAGGAGGCCCTGGGGACACACCCGTGGGGTGGTGGCACCTGCCTGGCCACCGGGAGCTGGGCCTGGCCTGGGTGGTGCAGCTGAGCACGGAAAAGAGCTTTCTCGCAGTTGCTTATTAACTGTGTCACCCACCTGCCCTTAGGCTGAAAGACATTTTTATGCAGCTGCTCAGTGAAACTGGATCAGGAATAACCTGGCTGAAAGAGGTTAGCTTTTAACCTCGGCATATTTCCTGGTGCAGCACACAAACGCCTGTGCTTGTGCGAGGCAGGGAGAAGAGAAGGATTAGGGAGAGACTTGAATTGCTGTTACTTCTTTGCTGCTGTTCAGTGTCTGAGGTGACATGAGTGTGAAGAAGGCTCCAGCGTGTTCTCCTGGATGTTCCACTGCAAGCTGTTTCCCTGGCAGTGTATTTTAAGTGAATGCTTTTCTCTCTCATCTGGGCATATCACAGGCCACAGCCAAATAACTGAAGTCTGCGGAGGCTTACTATTCTATTGTGATAGGAGCTTTCTAGAACTGCAAGTCTGAAATGAATTCTTTCCTGACTAAAATTTCATCCCGTATCTCTCATGAGGTGCTTTGTGTTTGTTTTTTTTTTTTGTTTTGCAAAGACTCTTTGGAAAAAATGTCATGAAAGCTGAGACACAAGGTGCTTTTGGCCATGGTTACTGTGGTAGCTCTGTCGTTGCCCACGAGTTGATGCAGGGAGGTAAAATATTCAAAGCACTTTACAGTTAAAGATAGTGAAGCTTATCTCAGTCAATTAGTTACATTTCTGCATTATTAATGTCTGAGAAAAATAGATGAGGTGCATTTTTGACCAGTGGTGTCAGGTGGACTTTTTGACTCACTGTTATATTATCATTATAGGAAAATAATAAAGCAGTGTAAGAAATTAAATAGTAACCAGGAGTGGGAGAGTTACAGTTAAGGTTTGGAATGGGAGGCTGAATTAAGAACCTGAGGCAGTAATTTGACTTGTGTTTAGGATGACATGTCTTCTGGGAGAGGGAAATGTGCCCCACATGTCTGTCTTCTGTTTTCCACCTACTGTCTTCTGGGGGATGAGGGGAGCTGTCTCACAAATTGCTCTTATTATTCAGGCTTATTGACTCATTATCCAGGCATTCTTCCTTCTGTGGTTCAGGGTTCAGAAACTGTCTAAGGAGGATGACTTTGGATGACAAAGCTGACGTGTGTCAAACTACAGCCTGACTTAAGTAGTCACCAACAAGCATAATGAGATTAAATCCCAGTCTTTAATACATATAATTAACTTTTTATTAGAAACCAGCTATGATTTTGAGTGCATTGCAAATAATAAAAAACCTCTTTGAAACAATTGCTGAAATGAAGTTGAAAGCTGAAAATGGCATTTGTGGCAGCTTTAATGAACCTAAGTGGGATCTGCATAGTGCCTAACTTGCACAAGTGCAGTTGAGTCAGAAAGAAACACTGTCTACTTCAAAGCAGTTGCTTTTTAGGGAGGGAGGAGAGGAGGAAGAGATTTTTTTACCTGGATTGGTTTCCGCACTGCTTCACCCTCCAGGAACATGTCCTCTAGCACCAGGGATGGATTGGGGCTCTGTGGCTGGAGGTAGAGAGGAAGAAGTAGGTTTGTGGCAGCTTAAGTTGGTCTGAGGCCAAACCCTCTGGTACAGAAGAGGCCTCATGCTCCTACGTAAAGGATTGGAAGAAGAATGAGAGCGGCCAGAAAGGTGCTACAGAACAATTATGTGAAAGAGTGAATGGAAAAAGGACTCTGCTTGAATTAACAGATACAAGGCAGTCATTCTTAATGTGTACAGCTGTGGCGTGTCATAGATGGTGTTACTTGGTGGTGCCACGTTGTGCATCTGTTGGTGACTGTGTGTTCCTCTAGTCAATTGTTTCCTATGACTTTTGGTCTGTAATACTGCTTTTTCTCCATTTCTGTTTGGTTGCGTGGCTGTGTGTCCACCTGTCCATCCCACAGTAGCTGAGCCAGTGGTGCTGTGTCCTTTGTCCGATGGCTTTCTTCCTCCTTTCCTACCTGTTCCCATTCTGCTCTTCATATCCCCTTTGAACAGAAAATGCAGTAGATTGTGATCTTGCCTTGCATTTTGTTGTCCAGCCTGTACACTGTCAGCTCTTGGAGACTACTCATTCTTCATTGCTTAGTGTGAATTTGAGACTTTAACAGTAATTTCTTTGCTGTTCTCAGAAGAAAAGTGATGTAGCTATGCCTGTATCTCCTGGCCAAACTTCCCTCGTGTTCTTAGCAGTAATGTTTTTTCTTGCATGAAGATCTTGAGGTAAATTAAAATATGTTAATGCCTTGGTGCATAGTCTGTACATGCTTTAGTTCTGTTACAGTATTTCACTATGGAAATGAATATTAGCAACACTGATAGCTGGCTCTGTTGTGTTGGGCTTTGTATTTCTTACAGAAAGAAATTCAAGCAATGAGTCAGTGCAATCACCCTAATGTGGTGACCTATTACACATCTTTTGTGGTGAAGGATGAACTTTGGCTGGTTATGAAGCTATTAAGTGGGGGTAAGTTACTGGTTTTACTTGTTTAGCTGCAAGGCAATCGTAGGGTTTTTTTTCCTAATGTACCACCTTTGAGTTCATTGACCTAAACTAACTGGTGAGAAAGGGGTAGGCACTACATAGGATGAACCTCAAGATGTAGGCATGTTAAGCAGGAATGTGCAAGCTTGCAAAGTTTGTGTTATCTGTATTTATAGGACAGGCTAAGAATTACTGAAATGCAGTACTTAGAGAAACGGAATTTAATTTTCATTCTGAATCAATATATCAAAATTCTCTGTTAAGGTTGTGTAGGGAAAACTGATTAGAATTAAGTAATTTCTGTCAGTGTGATCTTTTATGGAGTTTCTCTAGAATCCCCTGTATTTTTATAAAAATACATGTATTTCTGATTTCATAATGAGTATTACTCATTTCTTATTCAAGCAAGATTCATCCTAGGCCAAGTATTACACATATTGCATCCTTTTTATTGCTTAAGCTAGCCAAACACTCATTGCAATTTTTATGATGATGGTTAATGGTATAAAATTCTTATTTAGTTCTGGGAGAGGAAAAAAGGGGCTAACTTAATGTGCTTGTAGTTTAGAAAAGATAGGCTCCAAAATAAGATGTGATGGTCCTGGTTGTTACACAGTGTTATTCAAGATTAGTCTTGATGGCAGCAGGCTACTTCACCATGATGCTAGAAAACAAGGATGGGAAGTGCTCATAACACTTGTTGTGTCACATTTGGTTGAATTGTTCAGTTCAAGCAAAAGCAAGCATAGAGCATGAGAGAAACCAGTGATTCGTGACAGGAATTTACTGTGAGCTGTCAAATAATGCTTGCATAAAAATGTTTCCATTAAATACCGTGAAATGTGTAATAACTGAAGTTCAATGTCAAACTGTGTGTCACTGGGAATGTTATCATTTGTTTGCATTTGTCTCCTTCCAAACTTGCAGCTGCATGTTTACATCGTGAACACATGAACCATAATCTAAACTGGATAATAAACCAAGATCTTTGCAGTACATATCTGTTCAAATATGGGGTTCTCCTGAATTTTTAATAAGTGGTTGCTTGGCAAGCTGTTAGCATATCTTTCTAATGGATCATTAAGTGTTACGGTATTTTTGACAAAAAGCAGTGCTCTGTATCTTGTTTGGATGGGTTAGTGGTGTGCTTTATTCTAAGAGCTAGTTACATGAAGCTTTTACACATACATGCAAAGATTTAAATTTCAATAGCTTAAAAAGAATGAAGAAATACAGCTTCCTAAAGAATCTGATATGATAATGCTTTGTATATGCTTTTTTTCTTTCCTGGATCTGTAATACAGGTTCAATGCTTGATATAATAAAGTATATTGTCAACAGAGGAGAGCACAAAAATGGTGTGCTGGAAGAACCCATAATAGCAACAATTCTTAAAGAAGTTTTGGAAGGCTTAGACTATCTACACAGGAATGGGCAAATTCACAGGTAGGAGCATATACGTAGTGAAAAGCATTTCCAAAATTGACTGTATCTTGTTGATTCTGGTCAGCTGCAGTGGCTTGGCTAAGCAAGTTGTATTGTCTCTTTCACATACCGGAAATGTGATCGGGAGTCATCAAGTGATAGTGCTTGGGCAGATGCTGTAACCTTGGTTGCAGTTTGTCACTAATATTTAGTATTTGCCTGGATCTTTATCTTATCTCTCTCTTCTAGTATGGATAGGTTTGTGCTGTGATAAGCATGCCAGAACTGTGGTCTGTAGTCCTGTGCCTGCTGGTGCTCCAGCTACCTAATCTGATTCTAGTTTATGGGATGCGGTTTGTGACTTGGTTATTGCGTTGCGCAGTAAACCTGTGATGTTGGGTGCCTGGGGACTCCTGTCAAAATGTGAATGATTTTTTTTCCTGGTAGTCAGTAAATACCTATTACAACTCCTCAGACTTTTTTTTATGACCACATGTGAAGCTGGGATTGGTACTGTGGAACTGCATCTTAGTGTATATGCACCTAATGCTTGCTGTCTTCTGTATATTCCCTTTCCACTGACTTCCTCCGTGTAAATTGTGCAGTTCCCTTGGAGTGCTCCAAACATATTTGCTGTAGGAACCCCAAGGTTGTTCCCACTGTTCCATTGTTGGAAGTGTGTTCTGACCTTCCTATTAATTTTATTGAGGTGAATTTTTCTTTTAAGGAAGGTACCTGCAGTAGATTCTCTGTTTCAAGCTGTTTTAAGCTCTGTTTCTTTTACCCCAAAACCAGGTTTGCTGCAGACCGGCCTCTCAGAATGGAGGTGGTACAGATGTAGCACAGTAATTGTACTTTATGTATACTTCTTATGTCTCATAAATGAACTGTCACTGATTTAAATCAAGAGCTATTTCTTCCTTTTGCAGAGAGAAAATTGAGATAAATGGAGAAATAAAGTACAGTTATTTTGACTTCTGGTCTGGAATGCCAAAGATCTGCCTCAGACCTTAATTCACAGTATTCTGTTAAGCTGATATTGTTGTGAAGGGCACATTCATGAGATTTTAAGGATAACAGGACTCTTTGAGGTCAGATTTGTGAATTCCCCTTGTCTATTCTTAAAGTACCTTAAGATAAAAAGAGAAATCTAGATGATACATCTGCGATTTCTCCTTTTTTGAGCTGCGCAGAAGTCCTGTTGAAGTTGAAACACTGTGCCTTCAATTTCCTGTGTACATTATAGGTGAATGCTGTGGTATAGTTCAGGGAATACTGTGTCAGGTGGCATTTGTTAGTTGGAGATGTTTTCAGAATTATTCAGGGATCTTGTTCTGTTGTTTCAATACATTATTTTTAATATGTTTTTATAGATAAATATAAATATATGAGGAAACAGGTTACATTCGCTTTCAGTAATAACATAAATTCAATAAAACTTGGAAAGATTAATTTTCTGAAGTCTTGTTATGATAGATTCTGTATGACAGTTTTAAACTGTGCATTAAGAATGAGATGCATGTTCCTATTAAAAAAAAGAAACAAACCAAACCAAAACAAGCACAAAGTTTTCTTCTGAACATTACATGTGAAGAGTGTGGGAAATGGATGTTGTTAACTCCTAAGCACATACTTAATTTTGAACCCATTCAATGCCAGGTAATTTTTCATCACTGTATCCTATAGCAAAAAATGGCTGCGATTCCTGAGCTTTAATAACTTAATTGAGTAGAAATGTACAGTACATTTACCTTTCTTGAAGATAGGTCTCTTCTCTGCAGAAACTGAAGAGGAGAATTTTTTTTCAACTTTCTTTTTCATTAGTGGGGCACTTGGATGTGAAAAAGCATTAATTCTTGGTTTACAGCTCTGAAAGCTTTCAGTTTGTGAGAATATATTTGTAAAAGGTGGTAAAACAGACTTTGGACCTAAATATCTATTTTCTTAAAAACTATCCCTGAATTCTGCTCATTTTATGCTAAAGCTGAATTCTGGTCTTCTTATATGTGAAAATTTGTGAGAGTTTGAGTGCTGCGCTCTGTTTTAATGTTACTCAGTTACATTTGACACTTCAGCTTCGTTTTTCTGGGTTAAATTTGAAAAGGCTATCTTGTGAAACTATTCAAGTATGCAATATTTATTTGTTTGCATAAAATGTGCAGTATGCACTTTCATGCTAACCCCTGTTTGTACATTCTAGAGATTTAAAGGCTGGCAACATTCTTCTGGGTGAGGACGGCTCTGTACAAATAGCAGGTAATGGTGGTGGTAGAGTAGTGGATAAATAAAAGAAAAAGGTAACTGCAGTTGGATCAAGGGCAACTCTCATCCAGGGCAGAAGTTTTTCTGTTGGCTTTTAACTATTCCTTTTGGGGTGCTGTAGCCACAAGTTACCCAGTTTCAGATTTCAGGATTCGTGAATAATGATACTTGACTCAGAAATTATTCAGTATTTCTCTCTGTCCCACCAGATATATAAAAGAACTTTCTAATGTCCTCCTAATGTTTCCATTTGATTCACCCATGCACCTTAAATGGCTTCCAAATAGTAGAAACTGATAATTCTGTTAATTTCTTTTTTTTCTACAAGTCATTGTAATAATTCTTGGGGATCCAACAGTCTGTTGGATCCAACAGTGTACTGCCCTTCATAAGGACTTTGACTATAATTAAGTAGTCATGGAGATGCATGAGATATATCTCGCTGAGAATTATTTTTGGCATATCTGCCATTTGTCTGGCAGTGCTATCTGTTGGATACGGTTTAGCATCTTAAACGTCCTCTGAGTGCACTGATGTGCTTCTTGAGCTGTAATCTGTAAGAATCAAATTATTTGGTGTCCTAAGAGCAAGGCTCATATCCCGTCTCTCAAGATGGTATCAGATTGTCTGGAAAACAGAGGGAGCAGGTGGTGATACCTGTATGTTCCCCCAGCACAGTGCCAGGCCTTCCACAGTCTATAGTGGGTGACAGAGCACTGAAAGCCCTCAGTAATAAAAATGACTGCAGACAGAAGTTGTAATTTTTATATAAATGATGCTTTCAAAATACCACGTAAACATGTGTTTTAAGGGCTTTAATATGCCAGTGTCAAATAATGATAAAACTACATTTTTCTGTAGTTACTGGAGGGCTTTTTTTTTCAACCTTAAAATCAGGTAACAATAGGAAAGCAGTAGGAAATAAATTGAAGTCTGTAGTAAACTGCTCTTTATCAGTATAGCTGGCTTGTAAATAGTACAGTTGAAAATACTCTTCATATAGCTCCATTCAAAATTGACAGTATTTCTGCATATGTTGGGAACCTGCTCTTTCTTCCACTTACACGCCTACCTCTCCCATACGGCTGTCACTGATGTAGTAACAGGGGTTACCAGAACACTGAGCTTTGGTTTTTTTTTTTCCTTTCTATTTTAGAATTTGGAAAAAGCTATTCATGTCCTGGTCTACTATTAAATACATATAATGGCTGACTTTGCTGATTGTTTTTGGTTTGTCAAATTCCTGTAAGAATTTAAATTACATATAATATTCCCTTTTATTCAAATCATGTTCATATTTAGTTGCTATGGAGAAGAAGCTTCTTGTCTTTGAACAATAGCAGATGCTAAACCTTGGCACAAAGTGCATCTTTGAAAACCTTAAGTGACAGATGTACTGGAGTCCTTTGCAACCTTATTCAGGAAGACACATACTGTGAGGTTAAAGTCGAGGATGTTTTTGTGTGGATTTCCCTGATAAAACTATACCATCTATTCCACAGCATTTCATGAACAGTTTGTCATGGAGCAGAGGTCAGCTCTACAATGGAGAGTTTCTATAAGTATAGCTTTAGGAACTGACCTTATTTCTAAAATGTAAAACTTTTACATTGTTATTGGTAGTTTAACAGATTTCAACTTTTCTCCTCTTTCCCAGATTTTGGTGTTAGTGCATTTTTAGCAACTGGAGGTGATGTTACTCGTAACAAAGTAAGGAAAACATTTGTTGGTACTCCCTGTTGGATGGCCCCTGAAGTAATGGAGCAGGTATTTCTAATGCCAGTAAAAAATTTAAAACATTTTGTCTCCTAATTTTGGAACTTGAGACATTACTACCTTGTTTTTCCCTTCTGCTTCTGTTTCAGGTTCGAGGTTATGACTTCAAGGCCGATATGTGGAGTTTTGGGATAACAGCCATTGAGTTAGCAACAGGAGCAGCACCTTATCACAAATACCCTCCTATGAAAGTAACAGTCACCTCATATTACTTAATGCTGTTAGCTGTATTATTAATGCTGCTAGTAGTTAGTACTACTTCATTTTCAATAGCAACTCAGGATATCTAAATAGATGTATTCTGTGGAGTATTTTTCCTCTTTTATTTTCTACATTTCAAACTGGTTTTGCTTACAACACCTCATTTTTGGGTTTATTTTAGGTGTTAATGCTAACGCTTCAAAATGACCCTCCCACTTTAGAGACAGGTGTAGAGGACAAGGAGATGATGAAAAAGTATGGCAAATCCTTTAGAAAACTAATCTCATTATGCCTTCAAAAAGATCCTTCCAAAAGGTAGGTCGTTTTTGCCATGTAAAATAGAATTATTTTTAAAATATAGAGACTGCTTTAAGTTACAGTGACATAATCTTTAAGTGTATGATTTGAATTTTGTAAATAGCAGCCTTCAGTCACCTCCATCTGGGGAGAAGAAATTGCCTCTTGACTTTTCCTTAAGTTTGCTTCTTCTGATTGTTAACTTAATGTATTTATACTTAAACACAGTATTGAATTAAACTCCGATCAAACAAAAGTTCTTGCTTTACATCTTAATTGCTCATCTGAAGCAAGATGTAAATCTTGATACTGTGCACAAGTCTAACAAGACTGTTCAGACTGATCAGCAGAACTCTTGGTAACCAAATAGATCATTTTCTTGGCCTTTAAAAGAAATTAAAAATAAATAATTTTGTGTTGATTTTTCTCATTTTGTGACATAAACTTAGTGCTGCTTTTAACCAGGATATTTCCAGAGAAAATTACTTACTAAGATGTATTTATTTTTTTTACTGTAAAGTTAGGGCCTCCAAGCTTGTTGAGTTTTCGTCGTGTTTATGTAGGGAATTACATGTCCTGGTATCTTTGCTGTTTGTACTTTCTTGCTATGTTTTTTGAATAGCCAAGATGATGAAAGTATTAAACATTCCAAAACCACTGTTGAGGTCCCAAGTTCCCTGAGTGATTAATTTATTTATTCATTTTTATGCAGACCCATTTTTGTCAGCTTTTTTTGCTGAAGAGTTGTAGGAAGCACATTCTAATTAACATTATTTCCTAAGGTATTTAGTATATCACTGTTTTCTAGAGTTTCAGAGCTACTATTTCTGGGGAAAGGTTGTTCTGAGAGAGCAATCCTGATGGTATGTGTCATTTATGGTGTATACTTCCTGAGGTAGTGCTAACCTAAGTCCAGGATGTGGTTGTAGGGAGTCAAATCGAAAACGTGAGAGCAGGAATACTGGAGAACAAGTATAATTAAGAAAAAAGATTGTGGCAACATATTTATTCTTGAAATACGTGAAAATTTTTGTTTCACTCAAAGATCATTTGTGAACTGCTTTCAGATTCCCAAACCCCTTACCCTTGTTGGTCTTAGTAGCAAGTCCTGATGCTTTAAGTTTGGCTGCTTACAGATAAGAATGAATAATAATAATTATTATAATGAATAATCAAGCTCTTGATAATCAAGCTTCTTTTAGTTTCCAGTATCCAGAAATTTTCAGGGCAAGATTGAATTGGTATGAAGTAATGAGAAGTGAATTAAAAAGTTTTTCTTGTCTCCTTGAATACATGATGCTGAGTCACCTGACGTAGTAAAGGCGTCAGTGTTGAAACATTAGTGTTTAAGGTACTTACTTGAATTTATACATTTATGAAAACACATGCAATATATTCATACTCAGGATTGCCTTGAGTGGAACAATTAGACCAGCAGATAGATGCTTAGATGTGTGTGCCAGTTACTCGATACTGGTATAGAGTATTTTATACTGCGGGATCATTACTATTTTTCACATTTCTCACAAGCCAGGATGTAATTTTGCACAGAGATCCCTCCAGCAGCTGTCATGTCAGTTGTGGGAGAAGTCCTTGCTCTTTGTGGCAAATTCTAGGACTGGCATTGCACTGCTGTTGTGTCAGACTGTGATGTTTTTCTCTTAGGGATCTGTGTGTGGGTGTTTCTCCCCAGTGCCAGGGATGCTGCTGAGTCCTCAGCTGCAATTCATTGCCACAGCTTGTGTGGAAAAACAGGGCCAGAAGCATGTCCAGACCAGTTCAGAAGTGTTTGGCATAATTAATGGTAGAGGAATGGAGAACACTAGTTTTGATAAAACTTTACTAAAATGTAGCTTTTAAGTGTGCATAGCCATGTTGTGAGATGTGATGGTACTGTACCTTGAGAACTTTAAAATTTTGACACAGAAGCTGATTTTTCTTTTTAATAGTTTCCCTTCCTTTTTTTGCTCATCCAAGATACGTGTCTGAATTACTACTGAGCCTGGTGGTCTCCACAGGACCACTAATCAGAACTCCTTTATTGTAGAGCTTGGTGCTTTGGAGGTGAAGAAAAATGCGTGCTCTATGGAACCTACTGTCTGTGTCTAAACTGAATTCTTTTTGTAATGCCAAGAGTTGTTTCATTATTTCTTGCAGGAGTGAACTGATATATACATACAGACTATTTACTACTCCTTTTTTGCTCACTTACTTTGCAGATCTGTCCTCGAAGAAATAAACTAGGTCAGATTTGGGGAGTTTTTTGAGATTGAGATTTTCCAAATGGAAGCTTTCTCGCTGTCTTACCTAGTTTGTGCTATAGTCAATCTCTTGCTGGAATTCAAATGGAAAACTAGAGCAGATGTTGCTTCTGTTTATTCAGAAATGATGAATCTTGAAAATTTTGACTTTCCTAAATTTAACTGTGTCAAAATTAGTCCTGGATGATGGTATAGGCTCCTAATGAAAATGATGGAGGATTTATATCCCAAGAGACGCTTTGCTTTCTCTCCAGAGTCTGCTTCAGTACCAGAGTCTGGCTTTGGCTAAATAAGTAGCTTTTTGGATCCCTGCAGCTAGGGAAATAAAACCTGCTCTTGGAATCACTTTGGTAGCTGTGAGATTGTGGTTATCTCTTGGAAATGCTGAAACAGACTTAAACAGAACTGAAAGTAAAAATGAAGTGTGTCAGTTTTTACCTTACAACTGTTGCTTTGATTTGTATTTGTCTGTTTGATTGGAAGATGATCCTGATGACTCTCTTTGGTTTATGCATCATGTTAATAGTGTCAGCATAGTTTCTTGTGAATACCCGCTGACATCAGTGAAGTAAAAGAGTGCCAATAGGAGGTACTGATGCTGCTGTTTGGAAAATGTAATTATGCTTTTATTGCTGTGGAGCAAGGTTTTACTTGTATTTGTAGAGTCATTTGGGGAAGAAAACAATACCTGACTTTTATTTGTGGTTTTTTTTAATATTTTTTTTTTAATTTTTTTGTCTTGTTTTTTTTAAAGGTTAAATGCATTTGTGTTGAACAAAAAAGGGGGAAAATTGACAGCTTAAGAGACTGATATTTTTTCTCTCTTTTTTGGTGTTTTTGCCATAGAGAGGCTTAATTTTTTTCATGTGTGGTAAGTGAGTTCGTGTGAATTAATTCAGTAGCTATTATCATTCATTCCCCATTCATACAGTACTAATTCAAAAGTATTAGAGACGTACCATTTAACTAACGTCTTGTACTGTATTCACTGAGAGGGGTCTTTGTTTTCTGTTCTAATTTATTATTGATCTTTCAGGCCCACAGCAGCAGAACTTTTAAAATGCAAATTTTTCCAGAAAGCCAAGGTAAAGCGTTTAACCCTACGAGTAAATTTTGCTCTGCCTTAAAATCTATGTGAAATTTCTTCTTTCCTCGTAACGATTTTTAACTTAACAAATGTTGGTTTTTCAGAATAGAGAATACCTGATTGAAAAGCTTCTCACTAGAACACCCAATATAGCACAGAGAGCAAAAAAGGTGAGTGCATTCACATATTTTTCTTGACTGGTGTGGGAGGAGAAAGCAGGGACTCCTCAGCTGCCTTACATTTTTAGTTGACTGACTGTGCCATTCTTTTAATGTAGTCTTCAAAGATAGTGAATGAATGTTTTCTGCAGCCTTGCTTTCTCTAGGAAGCCCTGAGGCATTTTGACTTCCTTTCTGTCCTTGTCAAAATGATACATGATGTTCGTCATACTTGATACAATTTTCTTCTCACTTCCTCTTAGAAAGCTACAGGTGAAGTAGTTGTGGGTGAAAAAAGTGACCTGCAAACATATAGATTCATAAACTGCAGAATTCATATCTTCATTGATCACCTAGAGAAAGGTTGAAGATACTGTAAATGGTATTTATTGACAACTGCGTGGTTCTTTGGATAATTTCAAATGTTATTCCCAAAAAGTCAGGTCGAAACTCTGCGAGAGTGCTGCTGAATTTTTCAGACCAGTGGAGCCTTAGTCCACAGGTGACAGAATTAAACCCACATCTGTGGCATATGCTGATATTTCTGTGGTGCCTTTGGCACTTGTATAAATGAGCTTACCAAGTCATGTGCCGCAGAACACAAAAAATACTAACTCCTAACAGGTAAGTATTGTAAAACCTTTAAATATGAAGCAGTTCACAAGAGCTAAGAAACAGGGATGAATGTAGACTCCTGTTTGTTGTGTGTGAAAAATTATGGAATTCCTTTTTCCCTTTCTGTCGTGACTTAACTCACCTTGTCTCTTCAGTATGAGGCGCCTGCTCAGAGACTGCTGAGCCTCTGCAGGTGACAGAGAGGGTAGTGTGCTGAATCCACACTTCTAAAAGCAGGCTTTCAGGGGGGGTATTTTGAGGTGGGCATTTCAGAAAAGGAGCTGTTTCAGCCTTTGTTGGCACATCAATTAGGCTGCAGCGACCCATACCAGCACTCGTACGATTTTCTGTTGTCTTTGGGAGTATTGGTTTGGCATAATCCTGCAACACTGAAATGTTCTGACAGCTGCTGGGTCATACTTGGAGAGACAGTCAGCAAGATCTGAGTGCTCCAAGTTTCTTCGAATTTTGGGAACTCGTTGACGTTGGGCTCTGCGGGGCTGGAGTAGGAAGGGGTACTGAGAGGCTTTGTGGCTGGGCTGTTGCGCTGAGCAGGTTCGCACCTTTGAGGGGGCGAGGAGGAGTTCAGGGTTTGGCCGTGTGGTGGCAGCAGTGCCCACGTAAAAAATGATCCAGCTGGAGAAAACCATGCTCTGTTTTCAGTTTACACCTCGGGTATGCAGGAGTGATTTAGACGTGCTGGTACCAGCCAGGCTTCTGCCAGAGCGTGTGGCTCCTGAGGTTTTGTGTCCCAGCTGTATCCTCGGGTCAGCGTTAGAGACTGCATGTTAACTCCTGCATGCACGCACGTATACTTACTTATTTGGATTACATAGCGCTTGGAATTGTGAAGGGAATGCAGAATAGCCTCTTCTACAGCACCAGAAATAATTTTCTGAATTACTTTTTTGAAAATTCTTTCTAATTTGAAAGAGGTGTGAATCTTAAGAAATAAAAAGCTATACAGTGATGGAGACAAATTAATATGTCTTTAATTACATCATAAATGGAAAAACGTTTGGATTTTAGCTGCTGAAAATGCTAAATTATTTATACTTTAAAAAGACACTATATTGAAATTCATTGGGGATTTAAAGTTTAATTCACTTGTTAGAACTTTGCATGTAGCTGCTGTTTTAAGACACCATGAAATATAAATGTACTTTAATAATAAAAATCTGGGGTTTTGTTTAAAAAGCTTGTGTAAGTCGAATTTGGTTGCTTAAATATTAACATGTAAAATGTCTAAGAGGTTGCTCTTGGAGGAAGTAACCCCTGTAATTGAAAAATTATTGTCACCAGGGCAATAGATAGGAAGGAGCTGGTGTCATCACTGCTTAAATTATCTTCTGTAGCACTTGGTGTAAAATGCCTATGACTAATGGTCTGTAGCACCACTGCTAGTACAGATGTCAGATCTGCCCTGTGGTAATCTAATTTTTCTTCCATTTACCACTTGTATAATTGCTTTGCTTTGTTGCCCAGAACTCCAGCCGCAGTTTAGTTTCAACTTTAAATTCTTCTCTCTTGACACAGTGTTACCAGGTTTTGCTTCTGCCTTTACACTTGGCTGGTTTTTTCTAAATGAGTTTGGGTCTGTTTGTGAAATCCTGAAAGCAGGTACACATATGTTGTATGTGTGCGGAAGACTTTTGGTGCTGTAAAGATGTGTTCTGCTTTAAACCTCAGTTTGATAAACACTGTATGTTTAAAATACTGTTTAACATTGGAGTTGTAAGCTAGGTGTTTGTGCACATGTTCCCCCTGTTCCATTGTTTCATTTGCTTTTGATTCTGCTACATTTTAAATTATGTCCTTCTTCCTTCCCCTAGCCTTGTAATCAAGGATAATGCTGAACCACTCACCCAGGGGGAGCGTGTCCTGCCTCCTCCAGTGCAGGACCTGGTTCCATATGTATTGGTACTGACCCACAGCAATGAGTGCTACACCATGCAGCTTCTTACTGGCAATTGTGGGTTTCACTAATGGGACTGCTCACCTGTGAGAGCATTGCTGGTATCAAGAAGAGCTGGAGAAAAGGCTGTGATGAATGGTCCAAGCTCAGTGTGGTTCGGTAAGCAGGGACATGCTCTGAAGCCACACTTTTGTCATGGATATAAATGTAGGAGCCCTGACAGCCCGTGCCTCTGCCTCTTTAGATGGTATGGTGGTAGAGCAGCCTGCCCTGTCCTGCTTGGATGAGGGCTGTGTGCACTGCTGGCATCAAACAGCTCACCAAGAGTTTACATATACTATTTATTAACACGTGCTGAAGGAGTTTTGATTTTGAACTGAACACTAGGTTATTCCACTTGTGATTAGCATTGCTGTATTGGAATAGAGCAATTTGAAATTTGAAACAGCTTTTAGAGCTCCACAGTCAATTTTCACATCTTGTCACACTAAAAAATTAATTATAACTGTAAGTACTCTGTTTGCCCAAAGGCCCTGGGTCAATTTTATGGTTTTATAATCCCATTTTTTAAATTTTTAAAATCTCCTGCATGACTGCCACGTCTACAAAGTCAACAGGGAAAAACATGTATCTGCATTTCATTTTATTGCTGTCTGAAGTGCTGCTAGTAAAAAAAAAAACCTAAGCAATAATTGGACTTGAATTCTATTTCTGGAATGGTGGTATTGCATTGTGCTCTTAATAAAAGCTTTTTATATAGCCAAGAGTTGTACATTAGTGGGAAAAACCTATGACAGCATGAAGGGATGATTAGTGTGAGTGATACCAGTTTTTATTATACCTCATTAAAAATGCCCTTAGGGATGGGTTGGAGTTCTAGCTCCTCAGTACAGCTATTTTAAGGTAATGGTCATGTTTCATTATATAAGAAATCATCAATCCCCTGCATTTAATGAGAAAAATATCATTATATCCCAGATTTCCTGGACAGCTGTAACAGCATGATTGCACCTCAGCAAGACATACATGTGCAGCACTTCCCTGCTTCAGTAATGGATTTAATCTGATAGATACATCCCACCAGTGATGTATGTTAGTACAGATGCACTCCAGCTGAGTTGAAAAGCAGAGAGCAACATGAGCTTGAGCTCAGATTGTTAATATAATTGTATATTAATTTTTCTTTGCACTTAAAGAAAAGCTTATTTAAATAACGTTGACGTATAAAGTGAAGGGACGTGCTATACTGGAATACTTTTTTGGAAAGCAGCAGCTGAACTATAAATATGTGTTTGGCAAGACATTGTGTGAGGGAGGGCCGTCCATTGCAGAGAATTAATTTTTCGGTTTATACAGAACACGGCTACAAATCAAAAAAAAAAAAAAAAAAAAGTGCAACTTTTTTTATATGGTTGAATATTACTAAAAAGAAAAAGGAAAAATTGCCACTCATACCATGTTAGGTAACTATTCTATTTTCAAGAAGTTGTTGGAAGGGAAATTCAATGAAAACACTTTTTCCAAAAATGTAAATTTGACAGAAATTCACATAATCGTTAGTGGGTAATAGAATTGGAAAGTGTTTTAGGGGGCAGATACATGCAGTTGCACCAGCTTTAACATCTCAGATAAAGGAAGATGATTGCTTAGTGTTTTTGCCAGCATGTAGTTGTGCCATTAGATGCAAGGAATTTCATGCAGTATATGGGTTTGTCCATCTTTTCTTTCATAGGGTGCTTTTACCATCTGTGTGGTTGTTTGTGAGGTTGGATTTTGTGCCTTCTCAAATGGATCTAGTTGTTACAGAATAGGTGAGCTCTGAAACAATCCGTGGCTTAGTTGAGTGCCTTGTACTTCAGATATCCATATGCATATCTGAAATACCTTGGATTACTTATGGCAGAGTTTAAAAGCTTGTACATGATTCATCTTAGTTGTTAAAAAGTAGCCCTGTTCCCTACTGGAAGGTGTGGTCCAGTCCATGGGCCATCATGGCTCCACTTGAGAATTCATTTTTGCAGTGAGTCCCTGTCTCTTGTGTCATTGCCCTGATCTGCTCCTTTGCTAATGTTGTGTTCACGACCTGTTGACTTGTTCAAAACCGTCTTGAACATGGACTGGTGTGGGGTTGGTGTGTAATCTCTGATCTTCAGAGAACTTCTCTGATTAGACCAGCAGCTTTAAGTATTTGGCATTTATCGAAGCTGTTGAAACTTGCAGAACTGGAGGAGGATTTTCTTAAAAGTGCTGTTGAAGGACTCGTGATTAAAGAATCAAGACAGGATAAAGGAAGTCTGGGTGTGTATGATGCTGGTGATAGTCTTTGATCAGGAAGTAGCCTTGTAATTAAGCAGGAGCTAATCCTATTTTATTGGCCAGTTTTGTAAGGATTTGGTTTTCTGTTGCTGAAAATGTGCAGGAAAGTGCTGGTTTTACCTGTTTACCTTCTGAGAAATTAAACCTCAAACATTTCACTCGCATGACATCCAACACCAAAATGCATTTCTTGGATTTGGAATGGCTCCCTAAGTGAAAATGTCTCAGTGGAATTAGTTGTTATTTAATAACTTCCCCAGTTTATAGGCCAAATCAATATTGTGTCAATGCAGGCAGCAACAGCTGGCTAGCTCGGGTCACCTTAGTGTCATGGGGTTTTCTTTCTGGAAAAAACATCCCTTCTGCCTGTCTGTTCATAAAGGTAACAAGGAGTTTTGGGAGGATGTGGAAGTGTGTATTACTTGTAATTTTGGTTTTGGGAAAAATATTTTTGGGAAGTTTGTCAGGAAAGTCATGCAGGCAGATGAATTACAAAGAGGATTCTCTAAAAGCAAGGTGGCTCAGAAGCAGCATCCCCACCTGTTACCATTTGCTTAAGGACTGATGGAATAGGTATGTGAGATTTTTTGCTTTTATGTGGAGAAATTAAATATTTAGCCCTCCAAAAAAAAAAAAA
>VZRQ01007241.1:238701-273531 GCA_013397975.1 Machaerirhynchus nigripectus
AAAAAAGAAAAAAGAAAAAAAAAGAAGAAGGGGAAATTAAAAACAAAAAGAGCCCAGGCTCAAGAATCTCAAGAAATTGTAAAGTAAATATGTTTTCCTGGTTAGACTTTGAAAGGTTTTACAAATACAGTACCAAAAAAAGATGTGTCATTTGTTTTGACACTCCTTTTCCCCCTGCACTTGTGCTTGATACTGGTGATATTCTTGTAAATTCCTGGGGAGAGCTGCAAGGGAAGTACAGGTGAAGCAGGACATCCTTGAGTTGGTGTTACCCAGTGATATTATAGGGGACTTAATTTAGCTGAAAAGTGCTCTTGGCTCAAGTAGTTAAAATTATGGCTGGAGCCGAAAACTTCCAAGGTTTTAACCAGAACAAGTAGATTAAGGCCAGCAGAGCAGAAAGAAGGGCTGGAACAGTAATAGTTCGTTTCTGTTTAGCTCTGAAAAACAGCTCCACGAGAAGGTTATTCAAACACTGCATGTGCAGTATGTGAAGAGACAGGGAGTGTCAGGGATGCACATCCCAGCAAGGCTGTGTGGGATTTACTGGCAGCAGAGGGCAGCCACATCCACGTGTGGCCGGCGGGATCCATCCTGCCTGAGCTGTGTCGGGAGTCACAGGCTGCGAGTCTCGCTCTAGCTCTGGGATTTTAAATGCTGTAGGCTGCTTGAATGCATGCTGCTTCGTGATAGCTGACTAAAATAGAAACACTGGGGTTTTAGAAAATTGGATATTACAAAAATCGCAGATCTCTGTTAATTATTTTCATGTTAATTTGTAACTTTTTTTTGAGAACTACACTCAAGTTTTAATTTGATCACCTTAATATTTTTTAAAATGTCTTGAATAAATTCAGGTCTCTTTAAAACCTTTGTGGAATGCAGAATGTGTATTACAGTAATTTCTCTTACGTACATAAGCAAATGGAAACCTTGGAGAAAAGAGAAAGGGGTAGAAATAAGAATTTCACCTTTAAACGGTACTTTCAAGCCTGAGTTTGAAAGTAAGTGAAAGTTGTAGTAATTTCTTCTTTGAATTCTACAGTAATAGACTGTTTTCCTAAATATCCTTTAATGTGTCTCTAATGCTGACAGTGAAACCTACCTTATAATAAGAGTTTTCTACTACTGAATAATGAATAATGAAAGCTCTACATGAGGCTGTATTTGTCTTCTTCTTTTCATCTCTGGTTATTTTAAGAAATTAAACAGCTTGGATGGTAGAAAAGCATGGTGGAATTGGAAAATGATGATTATGAAGGTGGATCTAGTGATCCCTCTAGTGGAAAGTCTTCTAGTACTGATTCACCGTCATGACGTGCATTCATCTGAGCAGCCACGAAAGAAAGCTCTGAAGATCTGGATCTTTCTTCATCATCTTTCAGAGTACTAAGTTACTTCACCAATTTGCTATATCTTTGATTTGCTTTCTTTGATTCTTGCCAGGTATCCTCTTGGCCTTAGCACCTTAATTTGATTGGAAGGGTGGAGGGAAGCAGGCAGGGAAAAGAAAGAGGAAAGCAAAGAGCCTCGCTCTGCATGTGTGAATTAGCCATCAGGTCATGCCTGATAGCCATTTGGGATTCCTTGTGTTTGAGGCGAAGTGATACTTTTGTGGAGCAATGTATCACCTCTGCAGAATTAATTGAAAACGTCCTCCTCAGCACAGGTGCATATTCATGCCTGAAAGGACTATTGTTAAAATGTGAATGAAAGAATTATTTGCAGCTAATAACATTCAGTAATGAAGTTTATGTAGTGGAACTAATAAATGGAGAAATAATATCTGAAAACCAAAAATCAGACTGAGTTACTAAATTTGCACATTGCCCATGTGACTGGAAATTCAGCAAAACTGCAATTTCTCAAAGCAAAACCAGATTCCAGTTTTGGACTCAGGCTGAAAGCAGAGATAATAAGTATGTTGCAGTATTTAGGTAAAACCTCATGTTTAAGGAAAGGAGAATTAGGACTTCAGGGAATACCTGCACTTGTAAACAAGATGTTTTGGTGACAAAATAGCATCTTACTTTGAGCCACTACGCCTTGCTGTCTCTAAGCAGCATTATCCCAGCAGCAGAAGAATTGGTGAAGAGTGGAAAGGGGGAGGGTGTTGGACAAGGAATCCCCCAGAGCGGGTGAGGACATGGCACACTGATATATTCACTGGTACTTCTCGGGTCTTTTCCTCTAGGGGTGCAGGAGTGTGCTCCCTCATCCCCTCTCTCTTCAGCTAATAATGGCTTTGTTTTCCTCTCACTGATAGCTCTGCTCTGCTGTATTCCATTTCTAAATTGGGAGCAGAGGTAAGATTTCGTGGCAGTCTTCTCAATTGATGGCCATGCCCTTGGGTGTCACGCTTGTCATCATGTAAGCATGATACTGGTTGGCTTATAAAAACAAACCAATACCATAAATATTTAAAGCCAATAGTCTTTTTTTTTTTAACAGAGATGTTTTTTGTTGACTTCTGCTGTGTTATCCCTTAAAAAGGGTGCTCTTCCAGAACCAGTAGAAAGCTGAAGAAGTCCTGTTCAATGCAGAATTATCAGTCTCCTGTATTCAGTATTCTTTCATGAAGAAAGATATAATGATCTTACATTTCTTGACTTCAGGCTGACAGTGTAATAGATTCCTCCAGGGAGTATCCCAATAGTTTCTGCGTATGAGTATGAAACACTGCGAGTTCTGTCTCGCTTTTTTCCCAAGTAGGAGGAAAAACAAAGAAAGACTAAGGGTTTTTTCCATGGTGATATTTGCAGCATGCAGAGTGGTTTTAGAGGAGGGGACACTAACAGCAAATTACTGTGATATCTTAACACCTTTTGAATTCTACAAAACAGAAATGCCAGATTGTTTTTTTACAAAGGTAGTGGTACATCCCATTAATAACAATAGCCTGCATAAATTGTGGTGAGAAAAAACAAGGGTTTGAATTGCATAAAACACATTCAGGTTTGCAGAAGTTTTCTGGCTTCCATCAGAATAAAAATAAGACTTCACAATATAATGAATTCAGAGGAGTTCAAGAATAGTCAGCAGTGAAGGGGTTAGGATGTTCACCTGACCTGTGAGACTGGGTTGGATGGGGACCAGCCTTCTCCTGAGGTAGTGCTTCAACTCTTCAACAAAGGATGATGTTAACATGTGGGAATTCATGTGCTGTCTTGGATCTCAGGGGTTTTTGTTTTTGTTTTTTTTTTTGCAAAAATGTGATTACAGTGCAGCTTTACTTATGCAAAAAGAACAGTGTTCTTTTGCTTAATATGTATTGTACAAAGTGACTTCGTGACTTTAACCTCAGGTGCTAAGCTGTGATTAAATATGTAACTGTTTTAAGCAAAATGCTGGTGCCTTGATCAGATTCACAATGATAGGCTGATTTTCTTTGTTGCATTGGAATAAAAATAAATGCATGGGGTGGAGATTGAAATTTGCTTTTTTGTCTTAGGAAACATTCAGGAAAGGTCTGCAAGATGGTGAAAGGTAAAAAAATTATAAAATCTGTTTGCTCTGTAGGCTTAAGCTCTGTATGGAAGGAACTGGTCTAGAGATTTTTTTGAGAAAAAAAAAACAGCGCAAAGTAAGGTGCTAAAAGCAAAACTGTTCAGTAATGTTCTATTCTTCATCATTGTTCTTTCCATAAAATAACTAGCATGGGAACTGGTTTTATAAATACTTCTCATGAAGCTGTATGAGAAGTGAAGCTCCTGACACTTGTGATTTAAAATAAAAAAAAAAAAAAGGGAGGGGAGCACTGGCTATGCAAAAACCCTCACCTTATCAATTACCAAGTAAATATTCATACTTTAATGAGTATATTTTTCTATAAGATCTTCTGGGGTCTGTGTAACAGTGGGAGTCCAGTCTCCTATAAGGACCAGTGTGAGGTGGAGGTATACAGCATCAGTTGACTGGTCTTTCTTTTTTTCTGCCTGAAAGTCAGATTTAAGCTTTTATGAGGACAGACTGCAGAAAATGAAAAAGGTGAGGTTTTTAAGTAACCACCTTGTCATTATTGCTGTCTGGGGCATGTGGTGTTGGGTACATCTTGACTACTGTACTAGCATATGTAGCTGAAGGGCATCAGTGGTAAAAGAAAAGACAACTTTATCTCCAGAGAAAGCTAAGCTGCAGTATTTCCAGAAGGGTATGTGTTTAAAAAATAAAAAAGTACAGATTTCCCTCTCTAGAGATACACAAATGCAAAAACCAAACAGCAGCACTGATTATTCTCTAGTTAGAAATTATTAGGAAGCAGTGTCGGGGTTGCACAAAGACTTTTGCAGATGCGCTTTAAATGTAGGGAATCTACACGTTTGCTGCTCTCCAGGAATTCAGGAACAAATGAAATTTGTGCTCTATGTTATCTGTATACAGAGGGTGGCAAGGCACCTTCCATGATACTCAATACTAATGTTTATTAGTGCCATCAATTTTGCTTACGCAAATGCATCTTACTTCCCATGCTTTCAGGTCACCATACTCTTTCTGTGGAGCAAAGTTTAAAAATGCTGGTTTAAATCTATCCAGGACTCCATCGCAAATATTCAGTCACCAGAGCTTCAGTAGGAATACCTTAAATAATTCAGATAGTGGGAAAGACAATGTTACTAGTCAGCCATCTTCCTGCAAAATGAGGAGAAATACAGTAGATGCATAATATTGCTCTTACTGACAAAATGGTTTTGTAATGTATTCTCAAGATCATGTATGAAATGCAGTAATGCTTTATGTGTATGCATTGGTATCCCACAGTGTATCCTTTTTATTTATTTATTTATTAAACTTAGACACTGAAATAAAGTAATAAATCTGTAGGTGGGCCCAGTTCTTTGCTGTTTTGAGCAGTTGTGAGTAAGGAAGTAGAAAATTCTTAGTGTTCAGAAAGTGTTCTTTCCCTTTGCTGTCACTTAACAAAAGTAAACATGTAAAGAGATTGCAGCAGCTAAAGAATCAGTAATGAATAATAGATTCTGCTTTCCCCAGTCTCTAACATCTACATATACCGAGCACATCAGTGCCTAGAAGACAACAATTTATGTTTTGCTTCCGTATGTTGTAGCCTTCTTTTCACCAAGCCTTGGGAAATGTGGGCAGCTTCTGCATTCTGCTGATGAAGTTCTCTCTCTGTTAGGCTGATTAGGGCTGACCTTCATCGGGTGGGATTTACAGTTGTCCTGTTCATCTGTAAACACACATTCTCCTGGAAAGCTAGTGCATGGTGTTACTGGCAGGGAATGTTAAATTATCTGTATCCTATTTTAAAAGAGTGGGAACAAATAGTTCTGTCAGCAGCTTAATTTATACTTAAATATTTGTGGCTGTATTATATTCTGCAATAAGCTTTAACCAGGAACAACATAACAACAATACTACTACTACCTCTAATATAATGCTTAATATTCTGTGGTGGTGATGTTTTTTTCATTCACTGATTTGTCCAAGCATTCTCTGTTTTAACTGATGTTCATAATGTCTTTCTTCCACAGCTGGGGTAATGTTGACAGTGGCTTATTAAGCTTCTCCTAAAAACTGCTTTTGGTTGAACATTACAATGTTCTGAGCTGCTTTTGTGTTGGCTGTAGTTTAACTGCCAGTCACTCAAATTAATTTTTTATTCTCTGGTGTCTTCTGACTTACGTGAAATATGTTTTCTAGTATGTGTTAATTTGTCTTGTAAAACTGAACTTTCATTGTTTTTTTTTTTATGATTCAGTTTAGTTCCTATTTTGGAAAGATCATTTAGATTTTTAATCAGTAAAATCCAAATTAGAATTGAGCATGTTTTAATTTGTTTTCCTTTCCCTCTGAAATACTTCCTAAGAGATATGCAATTTTAGCATAAGAAATTACCAATGTTGTGTGTTTTGACTGAAACTGATGGGGAAATTGCATTTGTATGCACTGCATGCAATGTAAAATGTAAACCAGCTTGCTTCTTATTTTTAAAGATATGCAAGAAGTTTGTTTTGGTTCCATGCTCTGTCCTGGATTTGCTTTGTGCCTTTGTATAGATAGCTTCATTTGTTTGCTGCTTTATTTCTGTCTGTAAAATGGAAGACCTGTATCAGGAAAAATACATGGAATATTCTCAATTGCCTAAATGCTGTAGTTATTGGAGTGAAATGCAAGCATGCTGCCTGTGGTATCAGTCTGCTAGTAGTATCTCAAATGATAGCCAGAACAGAAATTGAATATGTTATATATATTTCCTTCCAATATCTGATACTGGAGTTAGATGTTTACGATGAACAAAGAGACAGTTTATTTGCAGACGTGGTGTGCCACTCGTGCTCTTTCCTTCAGCTGGGTAGGGTACATGCCCTCCATGTGTGACTGATTCTTTGTGGCTTTAACCGGAACAGAGTGAGCAAAGCCAGGCTTGTTAGTCAAAAAATTTTGCAAATTAGTTCACCACGCGTTGCAAGTGTTAAGCACACACAACAATTAAAAAAATGTTGTAGACAACAGCTTCACATTTTTGAAAGTTGAATAGTTTGGGTACTTTTCTCTAGCTGAAATTTTAATTTCTTTCCTGTGAACATGTGTGTTAGTGGGAATCAGTCTGATTGAAACAGAGTACCAGTAAAATTGTTTTTCTGCTTTCAGAAACCTCTCAAGAAAATCTTTTATTTTAACATGGTATTTTGCTTTATACTAAGTTTATTTTCCTTGAGCCATTTGTTTATTGTTTATTAAAAGGCAGTCTATTTAAAAACTCGAAATGCATTCCATCTTCATCAGTAAAGTTTTCTCCCAGAACTCTCTGCAAATGATTCAAGCATCATTAAGCCCCATTAAAATCATTCTCTTCAGAATAAGTCTTCAAAACAACTGAAAATGGAAGCAGAAGAGATATTGATTAGTGCACAATGCAGTGTTTGAATGTGTCTGTAAACCAATATATCCTATTGTGCTGGAAAAGCATGGTTTTAGTTGTGGATGATGTCCTCTCCTGGGTTTGTGTAGAGCCATTTGGGAGATGCCTATGCTGTTAAACAAAAGCCTGCCTCAGTCCTTGAAGGATAATAAATTACATCCGCAAGCAGCGGGCAAATTGCCTGCTAGATTACCTTGTGTCTGTGCTGATCCCTGATGATGTAGACAGTAAGAGCCCACTGATTGTGCCTGGGCTGATTGCAGCTGAGTAAAGAATTGCTGTGCTACTGCTTCCTTTGATGTCTGCCTGGTCCTCCTCCCTAACTCACACAAGCTACTTCTGCAAAGCTTGGAGGCAGCTAGGCTAAAATTGGTGCAATAGGAGCTTGGTATGGGAAGCAGGGAAAATAGTGCAGAATTTGTCCATCAAGAGATGGAGTAAAGTATTCCCCCGGTGTCCTGCATAGGTTTCCCCTCTTCTCAGTTACAAATGAGAGCAAAATATGGAGAAACTGAGTAGGGCAGTCTAATTTGGTTGTACAGGGAAGAAATGTAAGGGAGGAATATCATAAGGACTGAAGGAAATACAGAAGTGCGGTGAGGCTTTGAAAACTTCACCCTTTCCTCTGGTTTAGTCTTACATGTGCAGAAGGGAAGGGTGAGGAACAGGTGGGTGTTTGGGAAGTGAAGGAAAGAAGGGTGGAAAAGAGTCCAGACAGGCATCAAGATACCTGTTAGTGTATGGACAAGGTTTTGAAAGAAGACTCCTATCACTGATGCTCTTGTGGTGTCAGGCCAGCCAGCTCCAAAGTGTGCTTGGCCCAAACCCAGTACAGAAATAGCTGAGTGCCCAGCTCTCTATGAAAATCTGCTCTGGAAAAGTTGTATTAATGCCTGTATTACACTTTCCATGGAAGCTCATGGTCTCAGACTTGAAGTGTTCTATATTATTTTCATGCCATGCATCTTGCTGATAGGGTACCTGAAGGGATTTACAAGCAGCTGGAATTTGTCACATGCTGCATCTCTCTGCACATTAGGGTTTGCAGCAAACCATAGGGGTTTAGGGCAGGGCTAATACCAGTTTAGTCTTTTAAGTTTCATTATGTTGAAAACCACCATAATTTTTCTAGTCAGAAATTAGATTTTTATATTTCGTTTTTTCCCCTCCTTTGTGTTTTCCATCACTGCCACCAACCAACAGAATTTAGAACCAAACTGATCAGTGTTCATACAATGCAAGACATCGAAACACCACAGATGGGAATCTGCAAAACCAAAGCTGAACCAGGCAGTTTTATAATGCTGTGGGTACTGGCAAACAGGATATGCAATTTTGTGCTAAGACCATCTAGTTAGTTATTTTTAAAGTTATTTTTACTGATATCTTCTCCAGCAGTTGTTTTTGGCCTGAAACAGCTTTTCTGCCAAATTAGCTCTTTCTTTTGTGTGCTGTGAATGTTTTGTTCCTTTTATTCTCTTACCAGTGTACAGGCAGTTCTCTGACATAACTTTTTTTCCTTTCTTAAAATTGAAAAGCAGGAGGAAATCCTTTAAGCTTTACAAATTTATAGCACTGTGGAGTTTACCCGTACCAGCATTTGAAGTTCTGCAGTGGGGATGTGAAATAATTAGAGAAGCTGATTCTAATCTGAAAACCGTCAGGGCTGCTGGTTATTGTGCTGTGCTTCCAGCCATCTCCAGGGTCTCAAAATGCATAGGTGTGGGAAGAATTGTTGGATGAACGGTTGTGGGCTAAACATGATCTGGGGAAAAACAAACATGTTGTCCGGCTCTGAAAAAGAGCTATATGGCACCCTAAAGAGTATCTGATTTTCAGTTTTAGCTGCAGGATAGTCCTATTATGCCTCATTGGTGTGTTTATCTACAGGAGTTGGCCCAGCTGGTCTGGTGTGATGCATGCCTGCCTACCTCCTCAGGCTGCATACAGCTGCTGCTTTTTTATTTTTTCCATGAGGATAACTTTACTGTTAAGGTATTCTTAACACCTCTACATGTTTTAAGGGTTTTTAGCAGAGCAATCAAATTTTTGGGACTTGTGTCCCAAGAACAACCTTGTCTGTGTAACTTCTGCTTCCTTGAATAGCTTCCTTTCCTTTCAAGCAGCAAGCAGTTGTCATCTACTTGAGCTTGTTTGTAAGTGGTAGTAAAATCTATCCAAGCCCTGATGCCCTATATTATTTTTGTATAGCTTAGCTATTCCCACTGGCTTAAGGAGGTCAGATATTATTAGAATATGTTAGTGACTCCTCCAGCAAATTAATGAAAGCACATAGAATAAAAATAGCAAATAATTGCTGACTAACCAGAACACCAATAAAGACTGAAGGTGTCTGTGTAATGGTAAACAATATTTTGGTAGGTCAGACGAGTGCCAGGTTCCAGTGGTCACCTCCATAAAACAGAAGATGGGGACTGGGAATGGAGTGATGATGAAATGGATGAGAAGAGTGAGGAAGGCAAAGCTGCTATTTCTCAGGAAAAGGTACCTTCTGTTTGTGCCAAGACCTTTACACTCTGCAAGATACTGTCTTTATGTTAATTGTTAGTATTTCTGGATCTTTGTTGCATAAAGCTACGTAGCTCATATCTCACTGCATTTGTTTTCCAGTCAAGAAGACTGAAAGAGGAGGAGAACACGGAGGTAAAAATGTCTTTATCAATTTTTTTTCTTCCAAGCATTTGAAAAAAGGGATTTCTTTTCCGTGTCTGCTGTTAAAGGTGTGAATTGAGGTGCGACTGTTGTTCTGCAGCCTTGTATGGCAAGTGCTTGTGAGGATAGAGCTGTGTGCCATTGTCCCTGTAACAATGAACTTCAGCACACAGTGGATAAGATGGATAGGAATTTAAAAGTCATGTTATGTTTGTGCCCAGGAGAATTCATTAAGATAGGTAGTTTGGCTGTTTTAAATGAATCTTTGTAACTGGATCACGCTAATTGCTGTCTGTCAGGGTAATGAAGGCTGCGTTGGAGTAGCCAGAACATCTCCAAATAATTTTTTCTTCTTAGGATCTATATCACGACATGTAGCTTATAATTAAAGTATTTCCTTCCATACACAGTAAAATAGTTGAGTACGGAAGCATATTAGATTAACTCAGAAGAATAAAATACTGTATAGAATTTCATGGCCCTGTGCTGTGTGTGGGAAGGATCGCTGCTATAAACAATTGTTTAATAGGATTATAGCTTACAGAATAAATCGTCTTTAAAAATGTCTGTTCCTTGGGTGGGTGACCCTTGCCACTTCACCTGCAGTTTTAGATTCTCTGATTTTTGTTGGTGTCAGAGAAATCTTCTGAAAGCCTAGCAGCTTCCTGCCAGCTTCAGTCCTGTTAGCTCCTATGATGACCCCAGTCTCTCCACTGCAGACCTAATTTACACAGCTCTTCAGCATCTGAGCTACCTTATTTAAGTTGGGTACAAAAAAGGACTTTCACCACACAGTCTTTCTGTCTTAGATGTTGAGAGTTCTACTGCTTGTGCCTCAGTTTGTACAGGTAACTCATAATAAAAAAAGTTGCTTAGTTTATGAAGGAGAAAAAAGCCTCTGCTTGAAGTCTTCTGTTTATTTTTGCTTCTGGAAATGCTCTAGAAGATGACTTGGAACTAAAACTGGTGCATCTTGTCACTGTTGGTGTGTGCCTCTTGGGTCTTTGGGATGCATATTCCTATACACTGACATAACATGTCTGTTGAAGATGCAGAAATAATAGTAGTAGCTTATATCAATGGAAAGAATTTAATTGAAGCAGAAAAAACCCTGCTCTCATTTTAGTGATTGTGAAAAATAATTTTCCAAATATTCACTAATGTTTTCTGAAAATACAGATAATAAAATATGTATCTTGTGTAACTTTTTAATAGCTTTGATATGGAAAACTGTTAAAAAAGCCTGCCAAATGAAATTTGTGATGCAAGTCTTTATTTTGGGAGGGCTTTTGAACCCTTTGTAACCTTTGAACAGGCTGTTCTATGAGTGGTGACAATATGCCAAGTTGGGTATGAAATCATAGTAGGGTAGAGGAGCCCGGTGCATTCTGTATGTAGGATATGCTTTATGCTTGAGGCTTCATACAAATTTGAGTTGAGAGCTGGGGAGGATATCACGGTGTGAGGGAGGAGTGATAATGTGAAAGATAGCAGTGTTCCTGATTTTTCTCTATGAAAGACATCCTCTGAGCTGTGATACCTGCTTTGATATGCTGCTAGTTCCTTGCATGGGTAGATGTAAGACTTCCTTAACAACCAAAACTGTTACACAAAAATAATGTGAGTAGCAGTTTGGAATTCTCACTGTGTGCATATTATTTAATAGGTAATTGTTGCTTTGATGCAAGATGGATTATAAGCTCCTACACTCGGTGCTCTAATGCAGGCCTTATTTATTACTTGTTTCTCTGTAATTGAAATATGGGAGTTTTACTGGTATCAGCTATATTTTAGACTGTGTACTGAAAGTGTTTAAAGGGTTTCTGAGAGTTAGAGACTGTGTTAAATATTCTGTGCTAACTTTAAGCTGTTAGCATGGAAAGTTTTTTGTGATTTTTTTTTTCCTTTGGCATCCTTTACAAGACTTTTTGCTTTTTTCTCTAATAGTCTCAGCCTGCTGTTAGTGAGGAATATAGTGAAGTTCCATGTGCAGTGAATCTTGTCTTGAGATTAAGGTAAGAGATCCTTTTATTTATTTAGCTATATTATCTTGATCTCCCTCATTACTTTCATAATATTGACATAAAATCAGTGTTGAAGTGTATAATCTCCCAGTATGACCAGTATGAATAGTGTTTCTGTGACTAATTGCTGCTTTTAATTGCTTACTGAAATAGTGTAAAATGAAAAGCAGAATATGAATGTCTTCAGGCTAAGTGTACCCTTCATTAAGTATTTTTTCTCTTTTTTTTCCTTATAATGCAGAATCACAGTGAGAAGTTTTTAATGAGTTTCTTTCACACTTCAGCAGCCAGCCTCTGACAGAAATAAACCATAGCTGTATTACAAGTTGCCTACTTAAAATGTTTTTCACTGGCAAGTTTGATCAGCCACTGTGGAGAAGTGATGGGTATTTTAGAAAATGGGTACAAATATGTTGTCGGACTTAAATTTTTACTTAGTTAAAATGGGTCAGGTTACCTTTAATTAAAATCAGTTTGTAAATAAGATTTGAATTCCTTAATTATGCAGTCTAGTTCTTGGATAAAACTATTTTTTCATACGAAACTTTGATAGCTTTTTATGTGTATGATAGCTTTTTAATGTTTTTTCTTAAAAAACTTACTACCACTCACTTTAAAACTTGCTGACATCCAGTTTGTGTTGACAGGATATCTATGAGTGATTGTAAATTCCTAATTATTGCTATGGAGTAAAGTTAAATATTACAGGTTTTTATGCTAATAAAAAGCTAAGAAGTCAGAAATAATTAGAAAATTACAACCACTATGTTAGAAACAAATAGTAGATTTATGCATAATAAATAGCTTTAAAACAGCAACATCAAAAATTGTTAGTGTCCTGGTTTCAACTGTTAGAAATCAGAAAAAAAAACATTTACACAGGATGAGTGCCAACTTTCAAAATCTCTTTTCTCCCCTTTTCTTTGACTACTTTTCTAATGACAGCTGCAAAAAAATTGCGTGGCTGCCAAAGGTTATTTACAAAATAGAGGATTGATGAATTTTATTGTGGGGATAGGAAAGACTTAGAGATTATTTGGGATCATTTTAGTTGTCCAATTTACATAACTGCCCAGTTATGCTATCAATATTCTTTTTCATCTCTCTGCTGGCACGTAGATGAAACCATTTACAAACAGACCAATTTGTACTGCTGTGTGGATGTACCAGTGAGGTGCTTTTGGGTATTTATAAATTATCATGAAACCCAGGGAGTGATTAGCTTCTACCCAGTTATTTGCAGTGTTGGCATATTCAGAGGGCAAACATTTTAGACCTGCAAGTATAGTGAAACATCAGGGATTATGATTTCAGTTTTCTGCAGGTTTTTAAGCCAGAAGTGAAGGAGGACTTATCCTGAGAAACTTGAGTTTCCAAGCTCTTATTTGCACAGTGAACTTTTGTTCTTTTTAAGGATCATCTTTAATTCAGGAGTAGAAAAGATTCCCCCTCCCTAAAAGCAAGTCTTTAGTAACTAGACTAATTTCTTATATTTATGAATGTTTAGGTAGTTATTGGTGGAGAGGGAAGAAACAGGAATTTCAGTTTTAGGAATCACAAAATTTCCTTTAAACAGAAAAAATAGCCTTGAAAAGCAGATACACTCTGGAGCCTGGGAACACTATTGGCAGTGTCTTGAAAAAAACGTAAGTCTGATGTGCAGTTTTGCAGAGTTTTGTAATTTAATTGTCCTGCTTTTGAGGGAAGAATGCTCTGTGGTGCCAACCTCTGTCCCATGTAAGCTCTGGCTGTGTTCTGTCTCAGTGGTAGGAGGCGGGCAGGGTTAGAAATCTTTGCACAGGTTTTGCTGCTGATGGCAGCCTGAGCGTGTGAGTAGGGTCAGAGCTGGCACACAAGCTCTGTGTGTGAGTGTGTGTGTGAGTGTGTGTGTGTGTGTGAGTGTGTGTGAGTGTGTGTGAGTGTGTGTGTGAGTGTGTGTGTGAGTGTGTGTGTGAGTGTGTGTGTGTGTGTGTGAGTGTGTGTGTGTGTGTGAGTGTGTGTGTGTGTGTGTGTTTGGGGTGAGGGGAGGGCTGTAGGCTGCACCAAGTAGTGCACTTTCCTTTTGGTTGGCACTTTGTGAAGGGCTTATTTGACCATGAGGGCTACAAGCTCCCTATATATCTGCCCAGCAGTTATAGTTATAGTATAGAGTTAGTATTTAGAATTTCTTCATATTTAAATTTAAAGGGAAGAGTTATTTTGCTTATGGAACATTCACCAAAGCTCAGGGCAGCCACTGGCTGACTATATACATTGTCTCTAGCAAGGTACCTTTGACAGCACTTGAGATGTGCTTCCTCTTCACTGTTGAGACTTTGTCGTGGAAGTTGATGCAAACATTTAGAGCTTTTTTGGGCAGAAACAACTTGATATGAGGCTCATGAGTAGGGACCATAAGGTTTAAAGAGTAGTGCCTGGGGATTTGGGACATGGTAAGGGGTAGGTACATGGGAAACCTTAAAAAGAGGTGGTGGGGGTTGGGCAGGAAGAAAGTGCTCCTCTGCTTTGTTCTTTTTCTCCTCTTCTGCAGTGAGGCTACACTATGACAGCCCATCACATTTTAGTGATGATAGTTTGATAGTTTGCATTTTTTTTTCCTAGCAGTACGTTCCAGAACAAGGTTAATAGTACCCATAAAAATTAAAAATTGCTTTCACAAAGGAGGAATTCTGGCAGAAGAAACAATTACATTTAAGTAATTCTTTACCTGGATGGTCAGGTTCTGTTATTTTTTCCCCAGTCAGAGCAGGCTTGGACTCATTCAGTAATTCAGTAGAGAGTGCTAAATTTACACCATCCTCTGTTTACTGCAAATGCCTTGTTGTGGATCAGAAGCACAACTCACAGTCTGAAATAATCTTTGAAGAATCCCATGGTACTCTTTATACAAGTGGTGGTATTTAACTCCCTTACTCAAGTTGAAAACAATCCAGACTAAATGATTCATCTGTCCTTAATTTGTATTTAATACCTTTCTGTTTTCGTAGTTTTCTCAGTGCGAACTAACTTGTTAAAAAATTCTCTGCTGTCAGGGTTGCTTCATTGGCTGGAGACAGCAATTTCCAATTTATTTTCTACTTTTGCACTGTTGTGTCTTGGACTACATTGCCCCAGAAGGGAAATTATCAGCAGTCTGTTTTAGGTAATTCCATGCAAAACTCTTGAAAGGCTCTAGTATTAAATGCTTAATTCGGGCCATTAGTGTTTTAAAGCTCAAGTGTAGTTAAGAGACTGTGCTTGAATTTTACAGTGGACTGAAATTACTGTTTCTCACTGGCTTGATCTGGTGCCACAGTTTGTAACTCTGACCCAGACTGAGCAATTGTTACATGGAAATGCTGATGCTTCTGTATCCTCAGCCTCAGGAGGAAGTGGTATTTGAGAGTAGGGAGGAATGAAATCTGTAATCCAAATTTTTCCGGTAAGGCTGTGCACACCGCATGTCTTGGCAGCAGACCCTGGCAGGAACTCTGCAAAGAAGGGTTGAAAGCAATTGTCTGTGATTTAGTCCTCCAACAAGACTGTTCACCAGGGAAAGGAAGTGGGGAGGAACTACCACCCTTGATTTGAAGTTTCCAATCTAACCACCAAACTGTTGCAGTTACAGATTTAGGAAGGTCGCTGTTAGAGGATTTGACTACTTAGATTAATAACAGAGATATTTCATGTTTAAGTAGGAGACTTGTTACTGGTTAATAGTTACGAATTGCAAATTATCTGAAGCAATCTAAGATGGTTAAATTAGCTCCTATGACAGGAAGATAATTTATTGACAGTAATTTTGAATGTCCCAGGACCTAATTTAATACAGTTCTTGCACACTAGATGAATTAAGCCTATGGAAGAATAAAAGGCGCAAATGGGAATGTTTTACTGGCAAATGGGATATTTCTGGTTTTGCATATCTTATTTTAAATAAAGTGTAGAGAAAATGCTAAGGCAGAATTGCCTGTAATGTCACTCTGTTATTTACGTATAAATGTTTCTGTGTGCATTTCATAGAAAAACATTTCTTCTGCTAATGTAGCTGGAAACTGTGGCATTTGATGTGTTCTGAGAAATATACCTTCTGGGGCTCTGGACAGACACGAGTCCAAGGAGTAGCTGGTAGCAGGTGGCTGCCTGTTTGGCGCTGCAGAGGGAGAGTTGCTAGGACTTGGGTCAAATGTGATTTCCCGTGTGTACCAGAACACAGACAATGAGGTGTCACTCACTAGTCTGAGCAGGAGCTCAAGTGCAGACCTTCCTGCTTTTATGTTGGCCGGGTTTTTTGACAAAATTAATTACATGTAAATTTCTTACAAAATTAATTACATGTAAATAATAGGATTTACATCATAAATGTACTTGGACGTACCTAGTAGAGCTACTCCTGTGTCGGTTAATATGTAAGTTTGAGGCTTACATTTATAGGAATAAACCCCCAAAAACTATAAATCAGCAAACCCCAAAATCTGTTCTGGCTGGCTGGCAGCAGAATGGGTTTGATAATTGGCTTAGTACCATAAGTCAAAGTTCTCAATGATTTTTTTTTTAGTTTTTTTTTTTTTTAAAATCCTTCTAGTTTTGTTTTGGTATCTTAGGCAAAACCTTCCATTATTCCAGTCTCTTTTGTAAGAAGTGGGGCTGGTGTGCATCTTTCACCAAGAATACATATTTCTCAACATTCTTGCTATTAGAGTGGCTTCTGTTATCAGGTACATTAAATGACAAAATCCACAAACAAACTCCCAGCTGTAGAGAAGATTTACAGCTGTAACATAACAGAACTTCTCTATAGTCTGGGAATTGATCCAGTAAAAAACATCATGAACAAAACCATTTGTAGAATTCTTGAAATAAATATACCTGTGATTACTGTATTGAGCTTTCTTTTGCCACCACCTCTAAGTGTTTGTCTTGGGAATCAAGGAGGTGTGGGGATGTGGTTACTGAACTGAATTTTATTTTCACAGCATGGAGATTTCATTTAAATAGCCTGTATAACCATGATTAAATCGTGACTGAAATCAATAAGCCGGAACCCTTGATTAAACTATTGATTCTAATCCTGCCTTTTCGTTTTACATCTATTATTTCCTTCAAAGCTTACACTTTAAAAATGGTAAATTATGTATTTATTTTTTATGAATAAAGGATGTTTTTATGCCTTGCTGTATTTTTATTGAAAATAAATTAAAAATTGAAAATTTTATTTTAATTATGACCTAGATAATCCTATATGCAATTGCTATACCATCACTTCTTGAATAGAGAAATGGTATATTTGTTTGTCAAAACAATTCTTGTATGTAACACTTATAATTATTGAGCCAAGGAATCTTTTTTTTTTTTGCTTATTAAATTTAGGTTATCAAGAAGATTTGCATGTCTAAATATTTAGATGAAAAGGAATTAGGCTTTTAACCTGCACAGCTGTGGTTGTAAATTATGCAGGCAGTTGCATTTGGGGATCTTGCTGATACTGACATTTTAAAATCACTAGAGCTTTTTTATTCCATTCTGAAATTTTATTGTACTATTTACAAAAGAAAAAAAAAGGAGGAGAAACAAAAAATAACAGTGAAGCCTAAGTACCACCCCCAACTTTCCTTATATTAAAGGAAACAATTTAAAGCTTGACATGACCTCAGTGTTAAAAGTAATTTTATTTGTATTATTAATGTCACGTACATTACTTGTCAACTGTAATAGGATTTGCATTTTGATAGTTCAAAACTGAATTCTAATTAGATATTTTTCTAACACTTCTTAAAATACTTCTTTTACCTTGAGAGACCACCCTGTTCCATCTTCATCCATCTGCTCCAGAGATGCCTGTGAGTGTGGTGATGTAGTACTTTGGGCAGGGCTGGAACCATTGGAAACAATTTTGTCTGTTCCCACTTAGTGGTGTGGTTCTGGCATTCCACTGGTAGGGGTGTTCTGGGACTGTATTGGGTCGCTGTAAAGCAGCCAGGTTTTGGTTGGTTGCTTTGTGACTTCTGATATTTTTGAGGAGAAGGCAAAATTTTAACTGAACTCATTTTATTTATTCTGTTTTGCCCCACAAGACATTTGTCATTGCTCCTCTAGTGTGGCCAGTGGACAGCCACAAGATGTGCACTGGGATACAGGTGTGAGAAGACTTTAACATAGGAGCAGGCTTCACTGGTGAAGCTGATTTGCTGTAAAGATAAAGTCTGGCAGGATAACCAGGTGAAACCTTTGAAGATTTTAAAACAAAGGTTAGACTTCTTTCCAGGCCTTCCACTCTTTTTGATACGCTAGTCAGGATCCATGACTTTTACATGGATGATATGCAGGTTGTTGTAATTTTTATGGTGGCTCAGATGTCTTTCTAGTTTAGGTACAAGTCTCCTTTGGTTCTGACAGTAATATAGTGATAGGTCATCAGGACTGTAAAACTCTGAACCAGTGGCATTAGAAGGATGCACACATCCAGGGAGTTTTTGATTCAACGTGTATAAAATTTTCTTTGATTTGGATAAAGTAAAAAGTTTCTCTGTGCCTTCCCCTCAAAGCCTGTTTTGTGCACTGGGGTCTTAAAAGGTTCTATTTAAAAACTCCATATACCTGTAGAACTTGTTGTAAGTCTTTTGTCTTGTTTTCATAAATAAAATAATTTTTCTAGGGCGCTATTCTGAAACACCCTCAGCCTCCTGGCAGTGATTGTCCTTTCACGCTTTCTGATTTAAGGAACTGAAATTTTGCTTCAAGCACTGTGGCTATTTTTCAATGCTTTACTTGAAGAATTTGTCACTGGAATAACAGGTTATAATCCCTCTTCTTGTGCACCAGGCATGCAGAAGCATACAAAGCAAGGCTTTGCATGCTTAATCTCTGAGTTGCTCTGGTATTTCTTATCAGTCAGGCAGATGGTGTATCACTTCAGTCATGCAGCTAATACAGGTTTGACTTCCTTAAAGTGTGCACTGATCAATAATATTTGGTACCAAGATGTACAGAGATCTTTCACAGATACACTCTGAGTGGGTAAGTTAAATTACAGGCAAATCCAGAAAGGCAGCTCTAACCACAATGCACTGTAATGTTTAACAAAGTGAGCAAATTATGTGCACGTTGTCCCATCTGTTATTGAAATGCTCTCTCCGAATACTGTCAGGTGATTATTTTTTAATGTTACTGATGTTATCTGTACTTTATTCCAGTTCTTTCTAGGGAAAAGTCTGTTTTAGATCACTTCTGGTTTCTAGCAAGCATTGAGATTTTATCACATTAATAAATTCTGTGTACTGCCCTTCCTTGTATTTCAAATACTTGTTAAAAACTGATGCTTTTCAGAAGTTAAATCTTTACCACTGCTCTTAAAAAAACTTCTGTGCTATTTCAGGAATAATTTCAGAGGAAAATCTTATGATCAATAATGCCATCTCTGCTGCAAAAAATTCTGATAGCTCTTTGCCAGTTATTCCCACCTGCTGATGTATGAGGGTAGGTAGGAAGTGTGAACCTCAAAAAAGATGATGCAAGTGAATACTGCTTTTCCCTGCCTGTGCAGTGAAATGAGTCACTGATAACTGAGGCAAAAAATATTGTTTCAGAATTTGCTGCCTGACTTAGCTGGAAATGAACATAGCAAGTCAAAAACTTGAAGGGCTTTTAATGTTCTGATTTAGCCTCTGGCATCAGCAACTGCAGAAAGAGAGAAAAAACAGCATATTTGGATATAGATATATCTAAAATGTCTCTAGTTCTAACACTTCTTTGTCATGATATGTAGACTTGGGGCTGTAAACCAGTGGATTGAGAGAAAGGACTTACGTATATGTATCACTTCTAAAATGTTAAACATAGTTTTGCAGACTTGAGTGTATCGGTTTTCTTGTGTTTCTTCTGTCACACATTTTCTTAGTTTCACTATCATATCCCATCCATTTCTACTAGACTGAAAGCACTCTAGTTTCTTTTGAGCCTTAAGCAATTTGGACCTAGCAGCTATGGATAGAAGTGTTAAAGACCTTTCCTGAGGGAGGAGCTGTCAGCTGCCCTGGTGCCTTGGACAGTGTTCCTAGCTGATCTGATTGTGACCATAACAGTTCACTTGGTGGCTGATTTTTTAACATACACTTGCCTTTTCTGTCTGGTCAGTGCCATACAGACAGTAAATCTTTAACAGGTAACTGCTGTCTCATTCCATCAGCTTAACAGCCAAATGACAGTGTTTCATTTTGACATTGGCTGTTTTCCACTCTTGAAAGCATCATTTGGCTGTGCTTTGCTGTTAGTGTTGCTGCTACCTCTTGATGTGTACTGATTAACAAGTGTTTGCATCATCTCAGGGATCTGCTCTTTACCCAAGATCATGTGATTATTAAATAGTAGTGGCATTTTTTGGTGTATTTACCTGTTGAGTCCTATACCTTGATCTTAAAACATCATATACTAAATGTATTTCCTTCTTCCAGTAATATATGTAGAGGGGGCTAAGTTGTAAACTCATGGAGTTTTTCCAGAAAGTTTTTCATTTACCACTGAAGTAAATAGTAAGGTTTTAATGGACTTCAAATAACTGGTTTTTTTGGGACCATATTTTATTAATACAGAAGGATTTTAGTTGCATTCTTCTTGGTGGAAATCTGGAAGTAGAAGGGAATTCAAACATCTCTTTTCCTCTAACCAAAAGTTAGCAGCAATGCCTTTTCATTTAATTGAGAATTGAGCTGAAGTAATTAAAAGTAAGTTGAGAAGAACCATCTCCACAGTGCTGAACAGGCATGATCTGCTCTTGATAGTATGGTAATTTGTAATGGAGGAGCCTGGATATTGATTAGTAAATGACAACTGAGCATGAAAGTGTTAGAAGGAAAGGGGTTTACATAAGCGTGTGGCAAATCCTCAGGAGGCTAATGCTTCTTTACAAATGCTCTGTTCTGTTGTGTTTATATGATCCCACAGGAGCCTTCAAGTTCTGATTCACGAAATTACCTGAATAAACAGACTTCCTCTCATTCCTGCTTTGGTTCATCTGTGTGCATAGTACCCTGACTTCAGAAGTCAAGGAAAAAAAAAAAAAGGGGGTAGGGGTAGGAAAGAAGTGGGCTGTCGTTCCTGTTGAGGTAGGAGAGGATTCTCACTTGCTCTGCCCTAGATTAATAGCTAAATTCCCATAGCTGAAGCACAAGAAAATTGTAAGGCAGGGAACATAAACATATAGAAAAATGAGACCTGGCTAAACCTCGAATATGGGATGAATGGATATGTTTACTTTCCAAAATTTTATTAATCCTCTTTATAATATTGAAAGTAAAGTGCCAGTTTGTATTTCACTGTTGTGAGTCTATTAACTATGTTCTCTAAATAAAGTTGAAATAAGGTTTTAATTAATCAAAACTGAGATAAGAAACAGATACTACAGATTATCAGTACAGGTATTTAATACTTAAAATTCTGCTGTTAATAAAAAATACAACACTTGTGAAATAAGCTAACACTATGAAAACAAGGCTACATGGGGAACTGTGTTTATCTTGTGCTTTCTGCCTTAAGCATGTGAAAGCGAGAAATGGGTGACACATTATTGAGAGAAGGCAGATGACCTTTTTGAATTTGAGTGACATTTGGTGAGGCCAAATAACATTTCTCTCCAGCATTTTTTTCAGCAAGAAAAAAAAATGCGAGTAAAATTCCTTTTAAACCAACCTGAAAACCCCAGTCTTCTGTACTTTCCCCCCCTCAATTTTATTTCTTTCATTGTATGCACTAAGCTCTTGCCCCAGAGATGCAGATGAAAATTGGATCAGTACAGCTCTAGGATGTACAACCCACCTATCACTCTGATTAGTCCATTTCATTTTAAAGTAAACTTCTGCTTTCTCTGCAGTCTAAATGAACAAGTAATTTTAATTCTTCTGTGATTTTAATTACACCAACAACTGCAGTGAGGTAGTGCAAATGCCAGACTGCTTGCCCTTGCTTCTTAGGCTATGCTGTCCTGTTTTTTCCTTTCTAACATAGTTTGCTTCCATGGTAGTTTCAACACAGTTCAAATTTTAGATGGTAGGAGCATCTGTGGGGCTGAAATTTTGTATACGTGAAATAATTGTGGGGTGTGTGTGTGTTTTGTTAAAGCACACTGACTTAGACTTGGCCAGTGTCATTAGTCCCTGATGGCAGGGGAAATTCTGTCCTGGTGGGAGTAGGACTTATTAGGAGTATGAGGAGGGGAAAGGCTGACTGATAGAGAGTGCCATGTGGCACCACTGTTACAGTGCTTTTCATAATAAAGTTCCTACCGTTTTGGTTAAAGATGAGCTTGTTTGTGGTTCTAGAGAAGAATACGTATTCTGCATTCTGTTGTTGTCTCTTCCACTCACGAGTCAGCTGTGGTGGTTAACCTTCTGTCAGTACCTGCATTCCTGGACACTTAGCTCCATACATCGGTCTTTGGAAACCACATGTGATGACTGAGTAGCTGAAGTCTGAAAATGAGGCAAGCAATGCAGAGACAAAAAGTGGGTGTTCTTACATGCACACACGCTTCTTTTGGTTTACCTTGTCTGAGAATTTTTTTCTTACATTGGGAAGAAAGAATATACACTGGAAAGAAAGAATATACAGTTACTTAGCTATGGTAGGATGCATCTCATCCAGGAATACAGACTCTCCCTGAGGGCTGTGTGGAAGATGCTGAAGCTTGTGGGAAATAGAAGCTGATGTTTTAGATAACTCTGCATAAGAAATGGTGGATAAAGTTGTGAGGGTAAAAAAGGTAGTAAAAAAGAATGAAAATCTACTGCTTGATACATAATCAAAGTATGCCAGCACGATTTAGTCCTAAAGTTTAATTCCGAGATATCTCATTTTCTTGAATTGCACTTACATGACAGACATTCCGCTTTTAAGGACAAAAGAAATAATGACATTTAATGTCTCTAATTTACAGTTGTATCATTACACAATTTTCTATTTTAATTCAACAACATAGATCTTTTGTCAATCATGTGGAACATAAATAATTGACTGTAGCAGGAATTATGCTATCATTAGGTAATTATTTGAAGGCTTTGTTTTTAAGTGTGAATGCCTGAAATCTCTTTCATGCCTTGTGATTCTGTCAGTAGAACCATGTCAATCTGAACAGCTGCATAATTTGTTTATTCTCTAATCCTGATTTTGGTAAATGTTAGCATTGTTTCAAAAATAATTTCCTTCAAAACAGAATATCTTTCTTTTATATCCTAATGACAGGATTGCCAAAGTTTATAGCTGGGGGGCTAAGCGGGTGGCCCTGGTGCTTTTTCTAGTTCCTTGAAGAAGCATTATTCCCTTGAAAATCAGATCTAGCAATCTTGGTTTGCACATCAAGTGGTCCTGATGAAAACAAAATAATAAAGAAGAGTTGCAGAACATGCTTTCACAAAGTGGGAAGTTCTAGATTCTGAAATTACTTTGCCAGAAAGATGGCTGCCAGAATGTCTTAGCATGGCGTGCTTTGGTGTCATCCTTATTCAAAACATTTGGAATTCTTCCCATTGGAGGTGAGTGTATAATGAAAAGCAACTTGCAGTGTAATAAAATGCACAAAAGTACTTAAAATTTACTACTTCTTAAAAGAGATGAGGGATGGGCTGGTTTTATCCATGATAATCAAGGTATATTAGTCTGTAATGGCACAGAGCTAGAAGCACATAAGAGGTATTATAAAAGATGGTGAAGAGGTCTGAGTTGGCATTTTAAAATAGAAATAACTTCTTCACAAATGCATTTGAGAAAATAGGAACCATTAAGAAATGATGAAGAAGATAAAATTACGAATCACAAAGATACGAAGTGCCTTTCTTCCAATCCTGTTTCTGTATAGCAGAAATAAAATCTGTGTGCTACTGCATGATAAGAGTGTAATGGATGTAAGTAAAAAAAAAGGAACAAATGAAACGCTGCTTGGAAACTCTGCCTACAAATAAATCAACAAATCCAAACAGTTGTCACCAAGGGAACTAGCAAACTAATCTGCAGTTACAGTGATATTAACTAGAACCAGAGAAGTGTCTAAAGGCTGGAAAAGAGCAAGAGGAGCTTTTAGGGGAGAACTCAAGTGCATCTTCTATTTGGTGGATTATATAATGAAATACATAATTTATGGAAATCAATAAATGTCTGGAAGGTAATGGAACAATAAGCAAAAGCACTTACAGGCTTCTAGCAAATTAATCTTACCGAGCTGCCATTGTTTGCTTTCCTGAATAGTTGTATACCATTATAAAGAAAGCAGCAGTGTCCTAAGTTCAAAACAGTTCAGAGTGTAACAATTCTCAGTAGCAAAGTTGGATTGCTGAATACATATCAACCTTCCTTGAATTTTCACCTTGACTAAAATAAACTGATTTGACTCCTTAACTTTTCATTTGGGATATTTTGGAATTTTGGAGACAAAGTAACCTACACCCCATGTGCATCCAGCTGGAGGAAAGAGTCTGTATCAGGAGCAGCTCGCCTTTCACATAGCTGTGAAAAGCTGGTAGTTTTCATAAGAGTTCATAATTGCTTAGTGCCTTTTTATATGGTAGATGTTCTACTTATGGGAGGTCTGTGGAAAGATATAATTGGAGAACCTAATGTATTAGGTTTCTTGGTCATAGAATCAGAATGGTTTGGGTTGGAAAGAACCTTAAAGATCATCTAGTTCCTACCTCCCTGTTTACCTCTGCAACGGTGTGAAAGTTTTTATTTGCTTGATTTGTTTCTTCCAAAGTGTGTGCAGGAAATGAATATTTGAGTTACATCGCACATTCAGTCAGAACATTTCTTATTTAAGAATAATGCTAAATTTTTGTGCATTTTCTCTTTTTTTTGGAAAGCAGTTTTTGTCAAAAGGGAGCTTGGAGATGGATCTTAAGTGGATTTTTCTGTTTGTTTGTTTTCTTGGTTGTTGTTTGTTTTAACAGAAAGCCATCCACGTTTTTCTAGGAGAGAGAGAAAGGGGGAAGAACCGAGGTTCATACTAATTCTCTGTTGAACAAAAACAGACAGTGCAATATTCCATATAATGGCAGCAGACTTCTACCAGAAGTAAATGAGCCTTGTAAATCTGTACCTGGCTAGCTTCATTATCTGCAGTTTTGTGTTAGTGATCTTAAACTCCTATAGTTCTTTATTTAGAGTAGAATTTTGGGAATCCAGCACTCCTTCACCTTTGAAGCATTTAGTAGATTCAGTAAATGAGTAAACTTTTCATTTTAAGCACTGCATGTGCCATACTCATTTTTCAGGATTTGCTATCTTGCTGTTGTCTGTGTTGCCAGTCATTTTGGGTTTTGTGTTTCTGCCTGTTGCTGGTTTTGGCTCTGTAATATCCTTAGAAGTGTTTATCAAGCAATAATAGCTGTAAGTCACAGCTGAATATGCCTGCCTATTGGATTTAGTTTTCCCACAGCAAGACTTCATGGCCTGGTATGCTGAAATATGAGCTTGCATACAGTTTCCTTGCTGAGGAGAAGAATAATGAACTGCAAAACACATTCTGTTGCTATTAGCATTTCAAGTGGATTGAGCTATTCATTAGAAAAAGAGCGGGCTACAACAATTAGGTTCCTCCCTGTGCTCAGTTGACTTGCCATTTCCAAAAATGAGATAGACGTCTGTTTTGCAGAGGCTAATGTTTTGTTGATGGTAGAAATTATTAACTAAACCTGAAGCTGTAAACATGCAAGGAATGGAGGTTTGGGGCACAGTTTGAGGCTGTAAAGGAATTCTTTAACCTTGGTATTAACTCTCTTGTGATTGTGTCACACACTGAACTGGTTGAAACACTCTTTGTAGCAGCCAGGAAGACAGGAAGCCTTGGGATTTAACATTTTACTGCTCATTGTATGTGTAGGTAGAACCTCACTGATGAGACAAGGGTGGTCAGTGAAAAAATTTACTCATTTTGAAACCGTTTTATAAACACTGTGCATCACCACTACTTTTCAGCAGAAAACATTTGCTGGATACTTTGTCTCTTAAACATCTTCATGCAAATGTGACCTCAGATAGGGAGCTTTAAGTCCAAGCAAATCTTCTGTTGCTCTTGAAGGAAAAGGTACACACGACTCATTGTGTTGAACTATTAGAGTCAATATGGCAGAGTGTCTTTTGAGGATGAAAAGGAAAATATTTATCAGAAGACTTCATTTTTTTCTTTATGTTACTGAACGTGTTTTCAACTCAAGCATATTTTGCTGCTAGTTTTCCCAAAATACTGCCATGAAAGTGCAATGGAGTCTTTCCAGTCTGGGTGCTTTGGGAGAGCAGTATTTTCAAGGAAATACATGCTACAAAAATGTGGTTTTCAATGCCAGAGGTATTCTTTGGGTATAGGAACTGAATAGTTGTTCTGTGTTTCATTACATTTTAATGTATGCACTGACTGTTTTTCAGGAACTCCAGGAAAGAACTTAATGACATACGGTTTGAGTTTACTCCAGGCAGAGGTAAGGCTCCTGCAACTGAATTATTCTCTTACTGCTTAAAAAGATATTTCAGGAATGGATTACTGCTTATGGTTAATGCAGACGGCCTCTCTGGAATGTTTCCTACTGTGCAGAGCTTTATATTGAACCTCAGTAGAGTAAGAATTGCAAATGCATGTAAATTCTAGTGGCAAGGTTGCATTATATATATATTAGAAGATTTTATTCACAGTACACATTTATCAATTTTTGGTCTTATTGAAACGATCTGTATGGTATATAAGATCTTGCCTAGCAATATTTCCATTTTCACATTTGGAAAACATCATAGGAAATAGATGATAGTAGCCGTAAAAGTGTATGTGGTGATGGTGGTAATATTTAAATTTCTTTCCCTTTTATAATAAAAGAAGGTCTATTAACGAATATAAACTGCACACCATTTTTCAACTGCTGTCTTCAACTGAAAGTTGAGCTGTATCTCTAGCTTTGGTATTATCACCATAAAGAAATTGTGGTATTGAAACTTTAAACTCTACTTCATACTTGTAGAACTGTAGGATTTCCAGTGCTGAGAGTTGTAAGAATTTGTACAGTTGACTTTGAAGAAAACCAAGTATTACTGGGATAAAATGCATGGAAGGCTAATATTTTGAGTAAGAAGCTATCATCCTTCATAAATTGCAACCCTTTGAACTATGAATCTATTTCGTATTCCTTAGAAGTCAGTGTTCACTTTATTTAGAATAGCCTTCAAAGAGCTTTCACCTAAAAATAAATCCAGATTGGAAGAGGTGTCTCTTTCACAGTAAATCATAGTATCTTTCATGTGCAGTAGTTTTGTGCATGGATATATTCTGTGTTGTCTACCTGCCCTTCTCGTTGATTTTGGCAATGAGTAATAACAAAAGAGGCCTGTTACTTAATTGGGCACAGAACATCTTGGTTTGCCAAAAGAATTGGTTGGGAAGCAGTTGCATAAGCCATTTGAGAATTCTTACTTGGTCAAACAATAAGAGGATACACCAGGACTGTTCCTGCAGTCAGTCCCTGAGGCAGCCAGAAGGCAGCTGTGCTTCTCACCTGCAGAAACCGCAGCTGGCTCAGCTACCTTGCTTTTCACCTGTGTGTTTCTTGAGGAAAGGATGCAGCTTTGTGTAACTGCCTCAAAGCATGAGCTGTGTTTGGATGTTTGGTGTTGAGGCCGCATTACAGTTGAGACCTAGCTGGAATTTAGGCTTGTTCCTGCCTACTTACATCTAAGCCTTCTAAGGTCTTTATCCAGGGAAAGTACTAGTCACAGGGACTTAGGAATTAACCCAATCAGGTACAGCAGTTAATAAAAAATCAATCCAAAGCTTTGAATTTCCTGAGTCATAATACTTAAAAGCTCTTTAAAACCTAGATCTCAAAATAATGACTGTTCATGTAACTCCTTTACCCCACTTGTAACAAACAAGAAAGCCTATTCAGCATGTCTCTGTCTAGATATGCAGAACAATGGAGGGCATAAAGAAAACAGTGAAAACCACACTAAAGCTTTGTTTATTTTCTTGGCTGTGAAGATACTGAACCTGTAAAATGTGTACAAGTATGCAGTTAGATAACAGAGGAGAAATGCTGGTGGCCAGGAGAGGTCTGTAGGGGGTTTGCAATGAATCAAGTCATTACCTTGTGCGATTTGCTGTGCGGGCGCTGATAAGATAATTATCTTTTTTCCTCGTAATTAAAGATAATTTTGAATTCAATCCTGGCTCCATGGGTGTTTTGGATGGAATTAAAATATATTTTTTGTTAAATTGCATTGGATGACTGATACTTTCTTGTTGTTTTTGTGGGCTCTTACACTTATTCCTTTCACCTTTTGGACAGACACAGCAGATGGCGTTTCTCAGGAGCTGTTCTCTGCAGGCCTGGTTGATGGCCATGATGTAGTTATAGGTAAATTACATTTTTGTTTGCAATTATGCTCTTGTGACAAGTTTGTGTTAAATGGATGTGAAAAAAATGTTTTCTCTGATGCTGGTTTTCAGAAAATCTTTTTTGTCCTAATTTTGCTTTCATGTATGCATAGTTCAATCAACAAGGCAATTTTGACACCAGTCCAAGGATTGCTTTAGGAAGTCAGATCTCTTCAGTGGTTTGAGAGGGGTGATATAATGTAGTTTTCCTGAAGGATTATTGACAATTTTATGATTGATCATTTTTGTGATAACTTCATTTTTTTGTTTAATAATAAAATTATTTGTCAGTAGGATTTTGCAAAGTGTGCTTTGGCAGCTCTGAAGTTAGTAAGTCTTCTGTTTGGGTTCATAGAAGGAGGAGCGAGACAGTGTTCAGGACCTATGGAAATTGCACCTAGGGGTGTTATTTCTGTGGTTTAAAAAAAAAAAGTAATCAGAAATGTTTTCTGGTAGCTGAAAGATACTTCTTTATTTTTCTATTCCATGCTTAGTAATGTTTTAATTTTTTTTCTTTTACTTGAAATTCAGTCCCTCATAAAGATGATTGAATTGGAAGTGCTTATTTCTCTGTACCTTCTTGCTTTCTTCTCAGTGCTCAAGACCAGTAGATGTATAGTCACCAAAAACAGAGATAATATATGCTAGATGAGGGAGAACTGAATTGAGAAATACAAGCAAGTCAGTTTTTGTGTTGTGGTCAAAAAAATTCTTATCAGTAGGTTAAGATTTCCTTACCAAACTCCTCAGTGGTATGGAGAGTGTTTTACTCATGAACTCTGGAAGTTCATGACTTGCCTGGAAGATTATCTAAAACACACTCTCACTGCATTTGTAGTTAAACTTCTTCTGAGAGAAGCCAGTACTTTTTGCTTTTGGATGATCAGACTATAGATTGATTCTAGCTGATCTAAGAAATAAAATTCCTATCTAATCTTTTACCTTTATTTCTAAAGAAAAAGTATTTTAGGGAGGCTTGCAGATGGTACAGGCTGTAGGCACTCTCAGAGTCACTTCTGCTGCACTGTTATTTTAAGGGTTCAGGAAGCGCAGTTGCTTGGCCTTAGTTTGTTCTTTAGACATCCAATATGAAAAATGCCATTACCACACTGCTGATAATATTTTTGGTAGAATTTTCATTTAGGGGAAAAAAAATAAAAGAACTTTCTTTTCCTGGCTAACAAAAGAATTGTTATTTGTTGGCTATCCCACCTGCCTGGGCAGACAGGTGGCACTCTGAGTCACAGCTGATGATGCTACAGTGCAAGTCCTGCTGCTACCCAGTGAGAAATCTTTTCCCTTCTTCATTTTCCCTTTGCTACAAAGTTCTCTTTCAATGCAAAGTGCCAGTACTTCTGTGGAAATGGCAGCATGAGTGGGATTTCTTACAATCTTGCAGGGTGCATGATGGGAGAAAGGCAAATGAAAATAGATGTCCCTCATGTGACAAAGTCCCATCCCACTGTGATGGGACTTTGGCCCTTGAAGAAGCATAAATATTTAAACAAGATTTTCCCTAGCAGGCTTGGTTAGAGACACTGTCTAGTTAGTGATAAAAGTTTACTCCCTTGCCCTGTTTTAAATTGCATCAGACTTTGATTTTTAGGATTATGATGGTTCCTTCTGTACTTTCATGTTTTATCTTTTTATTGTGGTACTAAAAATGTAAGGAAATAAAATTTCTTGTGAATCAAATTATATTTCACTAATTTATATTTAGTTTATATCAATCTTTATTTATTTTATATGGTGGGTTTTTTGTGATGTAACTTACCTCAAGCTCCACAGGCACAAATTATTGAATTAATTTGTGTTACAATCTTGTGTCTGCTTCACCTGTGAAGATTTCAAATATGTTTGGACATTGTTACCTTCCTAGAAAATTACTTCAGATTTCATATTTTACTGAAAGAAGAGTTCTGCAAAATGTGATTTTGCTTTTAAATAAGTAAAAAATTAAAGTTGCACTGTGTTAGAATATTTCACTGTTACAGTGCAATCTTAAGAAGTGTTTCAGTTTAAAGCCAGAGGTCATATAGGAGAGCAGATGGTGCTTAAAATGTAAATCTGCTTACAAAACTAATTTTCTGTGTAAAATTATGTTACCACCTTGTTCACTCAAAATTAAATGATTTTAGATCTTCCTATATAGGAAAAAGGGAATAGTATAGAAGAACTTGTTTAGCCTTCTTCACCAGAAAAACTGATTCCATTAGTTTCCAGATTGAAAGCAGGTGATAAATTACCTTTCATTTTTCAGCTGATTCAGGCAGAAATTCAGCCTCTGTAACCTTAATGAAAACAAAGTTCTGAGATTGTCTCATAAAAGTTGTTCCTGTAGATTCTTTTCATGGGTGTTGAAACATGTAGAGACTTAGAGAGGAAGGTGAAAATACCTGTTTTTATGTTGAACTCGACAATCTGTTGGCATAATAGCTGATCTTCTAAAAGGATACTTAAATAGGGGTCAGCAAAAGCTATTGTGGAGAGTATGGCCATGGCATATGTGAGCTGAAGCTGTTGGTGTATAGAATTTAACAGCTGACATGTTAAGTTCTATAGAATTCACTGCTAAGCATCAACATGCTTCACCTTTTGAGTCTTGCTGTATTTGCTTCACTTAACACAGGCTTCCCAGGAAGATTTCCTTTCTGATGTACATTAAGTTCAGCTACCTGTTCTGCAGAGAAGCAAAAATCCCAGCTTGCATGTTCAGTTTTGGTCTGATTGGCTGGTTTCTTTTTCTTTAGCATTGTTTCACAGAAGGTCCCCAGATCAAGGGAATCAGCACAGAGAATTTGTTTAAAAGCAGACTAGAGTTTGTGTTTGTAGAGGGGAATGAGCCTTGAAGCCAGTGGTATCTTGCTGATGAGGTATTTTTATGCAGCACTGAAATATCTATGTTAAATCAGATCTGGAATATTTTCAAAATTCATTTTGAGATAATGTGTCTCTGTGTATGCAATATGTGTGTATTAGCTGGTAAACGCTCATCAGGTAATGCTTCATTGTATTTTTGATACCATAAGGAAAATTCAAATCCTATCAACAGTCAATCCTGTTGAAAATCACGTAGTTACAGTCCTACATGACTGGTATATACAGTGTGCATATAATTACAATGAAGCCTTAGACTACAGTTAATTTTCTGGAGTCCTTGCTTAAATTTTAGAACCTGAAGGTGTATTTACAATTATTAAATTGCAGTATATATATAACCACCATCCCCTTCCCTTCCTGAATACTGCTTAAATAAAAGCCTTGATATCCATGCAATCAAGAAATGTGCAGTTGCACTCTACTATATAATGTACCTTTTTAACGATGTTTTTGTCAGGGAAGTATCTCTGAATATGTTGAGCATCTTGGAAGATGTACCTTCACTTCTAAATACACCTGACATTAACTACTGCTAAAAGTCTTTGATGTTGGAGATATCCACTTAGTAACCAGAGGAAAAGCTTCCTGCTGAAAGGCCTAATGTGTTTAGACTAACCAGCTGAAAACCCAATAGATTGTATTTTGTAATGAAGTAATATTTTAAAAGTATCAAGCTTTTTCATCAACATCTTGAATATTTTCTTAGAAGTGTGAATACAGTAGATGTCGTAATAGTTTGAGACAGTTTACTTTGGTAAGTAAACAGAACTTAAATTGGCATCTAGAATTACAAAGAAAGCCCAGCATGGCTGTGGATAGGTTATTGGCCACGAGTTCAGAGCACAGGTATCTGACCAAATCCAGAATAACATTATTTCAAGGGTTGTTAAACAGTAAGTAATATATATATAACACAATATAGCAGGAATATATAGTTACCAATTAATCACAGTATTAAAGCATTTGAAATTGAAACAGCTGACTCTTAGAGTATGATGTCTGCTGATGCTGAAGGTTCTTTCATACTAAAATGGAACAATGAAAACACAAGCCCAGTTTGTTAGTACAGTTAGCTTATAGTGGCTCTGATAACCCACATTCCTAGAAAAGCCATGGACTTACACAGTAAATATCCTTTGCTTTCCTAGGTTTTGCTCTGCATTTGCTTATACCTAGTTTTACTTTGTCTTGTTAGATTAGTCATCTTTGAAACTGAATGAAGTGATGGCTTTTGTTCAACTAATTCCAACTCATCTTACAGTAATTAGAAAATGGGATAGAGCTGCACGAGTGGAAAACACTGCATATATTTACGTGCTCAAAGAGCAGTAAGGGTGGGTAACTGGGATAGCACTACCATTTGAAGGCACCTTAGGTTTGTAATTTAATATCAGTAACATTTTGAGGTGCATTGATTTTTGTAATATTTAGGAAATTTTTTAGAAGGTTTTTTTTCTTGTGGTTCAAACTGAGTGAAATAACTGAATTTTTAGTTAAATGTATCACATATTTAATTATTCCAAAGCCCAGTGTACCCATAAACTTTCTAATGAGAAAATGTCTTTATAGATTCTTACCAATTAATTTCAACTGAATTAGATACACAAAATACTTTGTGTTTGCTTTTACTATATTATCCAGAAAGAAAACATACAGATTTAATGAAAACCTGATTGTATTTTAAGGCATTTTGTAGAAACTTACGCACCTTCAACATGTGTACATAACTCAGCATCTTTTTAGCAAGACATGCAAATGCATTACAAGTGGAAGAATATCTCTAAAATCCCGGGGGTTTAAATAAGGACTTAAATATTTCAACACATCTGGCTCATTCAGAGCTTATGCAGTGAAGGGTGACTCATAATGATGAGACTGCCGGGAGCTCTGGAAGCTTGAGGTGCACCTGCACCTAATAAAGTTCTGTGTCTAATTGCACCTAAGTTATTTTAGACTTTATATGTTGGGTGCACTTAAGCAAGTGTATTGTGTGAAGCTGGCTTCACAGAAGTTCCCACCATGATGAACTTTCAGTGTGGTTAAAGGTTCAAGGTGAAAAAAAAAAGGTGAATAATCACTGTTGCTGTGGTTATGGCAGAACTACAAATGATACAATAAATTCTCCAAGTGTGCAAATTATTCTTCACACATACATATATGTGTGTTCACATGTCATAGTGAATGTGTCTGTCTTACAACCATGATAAAGCAAGTAATAATTTGCAGTTATTTTACAGAAAAAAAAAGGTAGAATTGGCAACCACCTTCAAAGAAAGTTCCTTTTTTCAACATGCAGTCCCCTAATTCCTACTTAACTGTGTAAATGAGGAATAAATCTATATGGTTATTAGTGGGATTAGTTTGCATTTGCCTGATACAGTAAATGATAAACTCTTTGGCTTGGAGTGTCTCCTTTGCCCCTCACAGATCTGAATCAAAGTTTCAAGGACTTTCCTTTCTAGTTGAGAAGAAAACAACAACAACAACAACAACAACAAAACCCAAATTGTGAATTTGAATCAGAAACTGCAAAAGCAGCAATGTATGTAATGTTCCTGTTTTCAGTAATAATTTACTTGCTGTTCTTTATTTCCTTGGCATCCGCTTCTCTGCCAGTGGTTAGTATGTCAAAATAAGGATTCATTTATGTTCTTCAAATTAGATGTATTCTATTTCAGAACCTAACTCCAGCACATCAGGGAGTCTTTTCTAAATATACTCTCCTTGTTTCAAGTTTCAGATACAAGGTATTGAAGTAGCCTGGCTGCTATTTCATCTTCTTAATAGTTTTGTCAGAACATGATCTATAATTCATAGCTGAACTTGGGACAGGAGGACTTAGGAAGATCTGATAGAGAGAGGAGATTACAAAGTAATAACATGCATAGTGGACTATGACCTGCCTTATTTCTGCATAGACCTATATTTTAGATCTAATCCACTGTGATGAAGATACTTGTTAGAGCTGTCTTCAGTATCTTGATGATTATCAACCTGTTGTCAAAACCTGTGTCTGAAAACCAGCACTTGATTTCTACATTCAGTCACAGGGAACTGATTTTTTCATTTTTGTAAATGAAATACTCATTCTTTTGTATAGAGAATATAAGAGCACAATTTACTGTAATATCTCAGGCTTGTTAAACAGCCCTACTAGCAGTGTTGGGCAACAGGTCTAAATTTTTATTTTAAGTGTTCATTTGAGAATAGACTGAGGTTTAGAATGCTCAGGATCATTAAAATGAAGGGGAAATGATGAATATGTATATACTCATATAAGTATATACACATATGTATATCCCTCACCTTCCTAAATAATCTACTCCATTAGGCACATGAAGAATCAAGGTCTGAAATAGATAAGTATTTAATTATCCAAATATATTCTATTTATCCTTTCATAAAGGATAAGTAGAATATCCTTTTACTTTGTTTACTTATCCTTTTAGTCTGTTTTAAACATGCAGTGGTTTGCTTAAGCATTTTTCACATCCTCTGGGGGAAGAAAAAATCAATTTGAAATATCAACCACCTTTTTTTTCATAAGTTTCTGGGAAAAGGTACAATTTTCCAGTTGTATTAATATTCTAATTTATCGATAAAACAAATTATCACAGTTTTGGTCTTTTTCTTCTTTTTCTCTTCTCACAGACTGTGAAATGTAAAATGTTACCTTGGGATCAGATATCCATACTGAGTACTTGAGAATTCAGGAGCTTAATAACGTGTTTTTGGAATTGAAATAGGTAGATTTCTAGCACTAATTTAATTTTCTATTTAGATATAGTACTCCTGTTTCATAAAATACACTGCTTCTGTTGGGTGCAAAGTTTTCCATCAGTTACCAGAGGAAAATTACAACTTGTGTATTACTTTATCAGTCCTCCATTTTCCAATTTTTGCCTGTGACCCCTGGATATCATTACACCATGTTAATGGATCTTAATGTGAAGACATTTGAGGTCTGCTATTATTCTGTAAATGTGTTGGGGTCT
>VZRQ01007241.1:273574-387849 GCA_013397975.1 Machaerirhynchus nigripectus
TGAGCAAGGGTAAATATTTAAAGTCTTTATTTGTGGGTAGAAGTCGATCAGGAATATATGACTCTGATGTCTCTGCCATGCTTTTGAATAACCCAGGGTAACTGGTTAGTTATTAAAGCTTTGGTTCCAACCAAGTCTCTTCTTCTTTTTCTTTTTTTTTTTTCTTTCTTTTTTTTCTTTTGGAACAAGATAGCCTGGTGCCAAATGCTGGTTAATGTCCTTAATGTCTAAAATGACATGAACTAGCGTAAACCTAGGTTGTCTGTATAGAATAGGAATGAATACAGTATTGGGGCTCAGAACTCATATGAGCCACAGAGCTCCAGTGGTGTTAATAATTACTTCAAACCGTGGAAAGTGCGGGTTGAAATTATTCACTGGAATCCCTGTTCACTAGGATGCTGTAGGAGACTATTTTCAGTCTCTCGGTGTTCCTTTCAAAGCAAAACTGCGTTGGCCTTCTGTTGTCCTGTACCTGCCCTCTTTAATCTGTGTTTTCTGATTGTGAGGCTGCAAATTGAGCTGTTGGAAATTATCATAGTATCAAATGTTGAAATGGAGATCATTTCCACTGTCTTTGATCTATATCTACTGATTCAGCACCACACTTTGAGAATTCAGACAAATTTGTGAGCCCTAACCTCCCTTTGATAAATTCCTAATGACAGCCTCTTCATAAATAATACATTTCTAAATGTTTTTAATGCTTCTGCCATATCAGTGTCCAATAGCTTCCTCAGAAGAGAAGCCAGGTTTGCTGTTGATCCTTCTGTTTTATTTCTTACTTACCAGAATCATGTGTAGGTCCTTGCAGTCCTCTAGCAATAAACACTTGCTGGTTAGCTACCACAGATCTTCAAATGCTTTAATATTTCCCTTGCTACTGTTCTCAAGCAACATAAACAGAGGGATTTTTTTACTAGCATCCTGAATGATTGAACTAATGGAATCACATTACACTTAAGTGACCTTTTTGATCTCTCTTTGAAGAGCCCTTTGGTCTTTCAGGCAGACAGTTTGTGAGCTATTAGATAATAACAAGACAGACAGAGATCTGGAGGAATTGTTACCAAAAGCTCTAAACACTGATTGTTTTCATTGTTTGCATAATATACTATAATCCCATACTAGTTAGGTTTTAAAACTTAGTTTTGACTTTTTTCTGAACTTGCAAATGCACGAAAACCACTGTGTAGTATGAAATATAAATGAATGCATAGATTGCAATGAACCTCTTGCAATATGTGAAATGGCCTCAAGAGCGTGCATAATAAATTCAGCCCTTTGGAGGAAAACCCTACCAGTAGCTGAATTTTCAGGAGTGATAATTCCACTGAAAAGTATCCCCTGCTACTCAGGCACCCTGCTTCCTAAGACCCATACAGGAGAATACAGCATTAATCCTCAAGTCCTTAGCAGACTCCCAAGGCAGTTAATTATAGTGAGCTCTGTGTATCAGATGAAAATGGTAAAATAACTGCCTACTGTTGGGGAAGAGGTAATAGTTGAAACAATCAGCAGGAAAGCCAATAAATCTGTGGGGGTTTGAGCTTGTCGTCTCTAACAGCCATACTGTTGATGAAGTAGGGAGCAGTTGAAGGTAGCTATTTTTTATAGACTACATGAACTACATAAAAAATATTTCACTTTTAACTTATTAAAAATATTTTTCATTTTCTCAGAGGTTGTAATTTTTCTCTTTTTTTGGTGACAGTAATTTTGTGCCTGAATAAGGCTTCCCTTTCCTCATATCTGAATTTCAGGATTACAATATGCAATAGCTTTGCAAACTACTGAACCTAAGCATGAGTTCATGAGCTATTTCCAAGGTTGCCCATCCATTCTTTGCAAAATGGAAAAGCAGATGAATCATTATTCTTTTGAGAGCACCCCAGAAATATCATCTCAAGCTTTAGATTCTGCTTGTGTCTGTGTTTATGCCAGATGGCTCTGGCTTACTTGGCTGGGTGGGCATTGTACTGGAAATAGTTTAACTGTACTTCATACAGCTTTATTTACTGTCTCATTAATTTTAACTTTTCCAGAAGTTTTCCCTCTTCAGAAACCATTAGGGTTAAGTTTCATGCCGTGTTAAGAATTTTAAGTAACCAGAGAGAGAGCTTTGTCACATCACAGGAGCAAAACAGCTATTTGAGACTGCCCGAGTATGTTTATAATAATATTTTAATATTGCTCTATTATATTTGTAAGATCTTGAAGGTGGCCTTTTTTTTGTTCTGTTACCTCATATTGATCACTCATTTAAAAACTGTAATTTATGTGGTTGGCCAAAATTGTCATATAGCAAAGAGTAATTTGTATTGTATATGTGCCAAAGCCTCTAGTTATGTGGAGCTTGTTTATTTATTCCATCTGCAATTAGCAGTCTGTGTTGTGTGTATTTATATGCTGGGTTTGACCTTTTATCCTATTGCATGTTCTGCAAGTGCAGACACTTAACTTTGTCAAAGTGGCTCAACCATTTGTCAGTGAGCAAAACCTGCAAAAGAACCTGGAATGATTTGTGGTGTGTAGGTTGATTATACGTCCTTCAGAAGCCAGCAGCACCTCATTTATTGTTGTAAACAACAAAAAGCCTCTTGTGCTAATGCTAACTGCTGCTAATGTTTGAGGAGAGCTTTTGCTCCAAGGCATGATTTGAAGTATATTTACTGGAGGTTACTGCTGGCAAAGGTTTTTCCATCACCCTTAGTTTTTTCTTGTTCATGTTTCTTCTTCTGACTTTTATCGGTGCACGGCCATACCACACTGAGAAACATTCTGCAAAATAAAGTTGAGTATAGTATACCCAGGTCTTGTCAAAACAGTGAATTCCCAACAGGATTTTAATTATCAATTAGTGCTTCTTGCAGGCAAGGTAATCTATGAATTTCATAAGTACAACATCCAAGACATGACTTCAGAGTACTTCAAAGTCAAATGGCTTTGTCAATAGGAACTACAGTATACTTAACTTAGAGATAAGGTGTAAAGTAGACTCAGAGACATATATTTTACAATACTCTTCACTTTTCCAGATAATTTAAGTATCTGTGGAGAAAACAATTCCTGCCTCTCTAGAAAGTCCTAGTGTGAAACTCCTTTTCACTTTAGGAAGGGTGTTACTGTATTAAATCGAAATTGTTCACTGACTTGCAATACCAGAATTGTGGGGACTGTGGGGTGCGGAAAGGTGGTGACAATGGGATGGTTATTTTCCTCCTTGTTTGCAGATGTGATTTAGTTCACCTGAACTTAGAAACTTCAGTCACATTTGTCATATTTAAGCCAAATTAGAACTTTGCACATGAACTGTACTAGGAGGGTTAGTGAATCTCAGCCTAGTAAATAATTTTCCTGAACGAAAAGAGCCTAAATCCAGTAGCTGGGGGAGATTTTAATCAATAAAGCCTAATTGTTCCACTAAAAATAAGTGGGTTTTTTTACTTGCCTGAAGTGACCACTAATTCTGAATAGGGTTGTATTAAAAGTAAAAGACAGGTGAATAAATTGTACTGTGTCCCTGTAGCCTTTTACTGAACAGTGTTCTCGGCTTTCTTGAGGAATGATAACCATCTGAAATACCGCTCATTTCTGTTACAGTGTTTAGGTAACAACAGCAACAAAGTAATTAGCATTAAATATTTACTTATATTGTAAGTTTAATTTTGCTATTTTTACTTGGAAATTTTTAATCTCTTCCCTGGTAAAGAATCAATCAGCAGGAGGGGTTAGGGCTTTTCATGACTTCGATACTACTTGTGACGTCCTTGATGCCGCTTACCCCACTGTAGGCTAGTTCATTAAAACACTTGCTGATTTTGGGCTGCTGTTTGCAAATGCAGTAATAATACCTTTGCCAGTAACTGTTTGGCAGCTAGAAGGTTTTGATCTTGGGGGGCATAGCCCAGCAGCACGCTGACTTGCCTTAGTTGTTCCACAGCTGTTCAGCATTAAAATAAAAAGGTTGCCTCTCCTGAAGACACACATGCACTTGAAACTCATATTTTTGTAACATTTTATTTAGGTGAAGTTAGAAATCTTTGGATTTAGGACCCAATGCCTATCTGGTTTTGTAGCACTGTCATTTCAGTGAAGCCAGCTAACACTAGCTAGAGAATTTTTTTTTTTGTTAAAGATACATTTTAAAGAGATTTGGATGAGCCAGAGCTGAGCTGCTCTTGAGTGCATGATGGTATTTCACAGATTTTTAAGACATAAAAAAATTGAAGGTATTCTATCCTGGCTTCAGGAGCTATGAGGCTGAATGGTTCTTTTTGCCTGTGTATGAGGTTCTAAGTATTAATTGTAATGAAAAGTATTATATATATTTGCATGTATTTTATCAGGTAGGAGGTACTGCAATAAAATTGACTTAAGGTTTGTGGAAATGAAATGTCTGATTAAAATAAAAACTGTAATGGCTAGAATAAAGATTATGAAGTTTTAAAAAATGGAGAGGCTTTCTATTGTAGTGCCTGTAGTTGAGTTAATTTAACTGTGAAGGTTAGTTTTTTCTTTACAAAATGCGTTCTCCACAAAACGTGCCTTATGTTTGCTTTTAAGTCCTGTTTTTAGTTTCAAACACACTTTCATCTCCAGTTAAGTTTATTACAAGTGTATAAAAAATCCTTCATGCCATTTTAATTGTATAAAGAAAATGAGACCCACAGACAATTGATTTGCATTTAACAGTGGTAGATTGGCCTAATTGTTTACTTCTCTAAATTCCCTTGCTACATACTGTACCCCTGTGAGGTGAATTTCTGTTATTACACAGTGGATCGTGCATGATCCGGCACAGTGGGAGTGAAAATGTTGTCATCTCAATGTTAGAAGATGGAGGAAGCAGAAACCTAAGTTTGTAGCAGTAGGGCATTGAACATGCAAATGTTTGGTGTGTATCTTCCCACCATATGAACTATGTGGAGAGAGTTATTTATGGGCAACATCTACTTTCTTGCTGCTCTGCTTTATGGTACTCACTTATTCAGTGTACTTAGTGTCTGCTACTTAATACCTGTTCATTTCCTTTTTATAATCTTGTTTAAACAGCTCTGCCAGGTGTGAAATATTTATCTCATGCTCATATCCTGTTGATGACACCTTGTGCTCATACATCAGTCTTGAACAAAGGCCCTTTATGAATTGGTCTTAGTTCAGGATCTGTGACTCTGCAAAGTTGGGGAGCCAGTTCAGTAAACATAGAAAGCTGAAAGCAGCCATACCTTCTTTTTTGCTCAAGATTAATGGTAGCAATATTGTTAAAACACACCAATTAAAAATGTAACTTAGGTGTTTTGATAGAAAAAGCGTTTATTAATTTCCTGCATTCTCCTCTATTTTCAAAGAGTAAATAGTTTCCTTCCTGCTACTTCTGTTATAGTATAGAGCTTCCTCTTTTGGATGCTCAGGCTCTGTTCATCCAGTTTTTTCATCAAGTGGTTATTGCAGTTACTTCACAAATCTTGATCATGTTTGCTAAGAGAGTAGTTTAAAGATCAGCTCTTTTTGTATCACTCTCATGTTTATATTTTAACTCTTTTTTTTTCCTGCTAGTGAGCTGTAACAGTTCACCAAGAGTCTGTGTTAGTGCTAATGCCAGCCCAAAAAGGGACAGAAGCACATGCATAAAGCCAGTTAGAGGGGACAGTGAGCTCAGCCTCCTGCTAGAAACTTGTGCAGATAGTGACCCTGGCTATAGCAGAAACATGATACAAATGATGCCAGCCATCAGCTTATCCTTGGCTGTGTGATTCTCCCATCTTCCTTGCACTTGCATTTCTGTGATTGTTAATTGTTTATGGAATAGACTCAACTGAAAATTAATAGGGTTTTTTTTTCCTGTCATTTGGTTTTCAGGCAGATTTCCCCCCTGAATTAGTTCACATAGTCACAAAATATCGGTGACTGCGAAAAAAGGAAGCAGGATTTATGGCAGCCCAACTTCCCTCTGAAACAACAGCTAGGGAGTGATTAAATGATTTAAGTGGTAATTTACAGACATGTATGTGTGTAGAATTAAGTAGAAGATTCAACAAAAGGCTTGATGTCAAGTTGGATGCAATTTTCTGTAAATCATCTTTTTTTGTCTTTCTTTTACAGTTGCTGCTAACTTACAGAAGATAGTAGATGATCCAAAGGCCTTGAAAACATTGACTTTTAAGTTGGTAAGTAAAGGCATCAATGGAAGAAACAAATTATCACAATATTCACATAGAGTCTGGGTTCTATCTCATTTACAGCTCTCTTGTTGAATAAATGTGTTGACAGATAAGGTGACTGAAATTGCTGTATATTAGAGAAAAAGCTTAAAGCTTCTTCTTTTGAAAGGACAGCTCCATAACTGCGTGGGGAAGGAGGTTCAGTCACATGGGTTCTGAGGCAGTCTAAGGTTCAGGTGAGAAACTGCAGTAAGAAAACCGCTGAGAAGAATTGCAGAAACAAGTAAATAAGAGAAAACCGTAATTTCTAGGTTAAGACTCCTTCACTGCCACCCCCTTAGCTCTACTGTGGCTGAAGTGTCCTCTGCTAACGGACATACTGTCCCAATCCCATTTTTTCCAACACCTGCCACCATTTTTCTTGCATGCAGATCACCTTCTCCACTGCTTGCCTCTCCTTAGTTCTTCTTTTCAACCTTCTGTCAGTTGACCATCCACACCTGCAAGCTGATCTTTCTCCCACTGTATTTCCTTACTGTTTCTCCCTCCTCACTTTTTTCTGTGTTCTGTATGTATGTCATCAGACCCTGGGTCGGGGCCTAGCACTCTTTTCTGTGCTGCATTTTGTGCCCTGGACCATGGGTCCTGAATTTTGGTCATCTTTGATAGATTTAATTTAATATTAATAAATTTACATTGCAAAAACTTGAGTCAGAATTGATGTGCTGTTTGTTTTTATTTCTTGTTAAAATTAGGTTGAAAAATTTATGTACCTGAAGCTATTGAATTATTAGGTATGTAAAAAGCAATTAGCTTTCAGCACCTTTTGCTGAGAGTGACTCAGTCACACATGAGAGACTAGACTGAATGTCTGATAGATAAGCAGGTCTCCAGAATCACAGCTTTGTTTATAAAAGCAGCTGCTTCAGATGGGCTGTAGAGAGCCATTTTTAGACCTAGTTGATAATGATGTATTAATTCAGGACTCTTCTTCCCATGTCATTCTTTACACAGATCTGAGGAGTTTTGGCTGACTCATTTGAACTCATTTTTCCTTTACAGTCCAGTAAAATCCCCAGAACTTCCACATTCCTTGTGAGAAGGGGTTGGGGTAGGGGAATGAAGACATGTAACTCAAATTCTTCTGTTTCTCTGGCCTTTGCTATAAATATAGCTTAAAGGCTAATGCTTTTCTTCTGGCAGCTGATCTGTGCTCTTGTTGCCTAAACATCTGACTTGGCTTTATTGTGTAGTAAATGGCATCTCACCAAGAGCATTTTGATAACAGATACTCCAGATACTCTACTCTGCAGAAGTCTGGGTTTCTCGTTCCCACACTTAAAATAGAGGCTTGTGATTCCAAAATGTAATATCCTGCAGTATCTACGTTATATATGTTGAAAACAAATCCACTTGAAAATTTAGGTTGGGATATTTTTTCTATTTTTTTGGTTATTCAGTTGGATTTATTGCTGGGTTCCAGTCAATGTCACATAGTATTTCAGATTCCAGTGAGTGAATGCTGCTATCATCCTGCTCCTTACCGTAATCAGAATTGGTAGACAATCCAAAATCAATGTCCCTGCTGTAGGTAAGTTCCACTGGATAGGTAGCAATTCTGGAGGTTAATTTTTAAGCTTAGTGTCTTCCTGATACTTTTGACCTAGGTTTCCTGCACTAGTTCCTATTTTACAGGGAAAGACCATAACAAGAAGTATCTTAAATTATTTTCCTCTTTGGATTAATTTAATGTATGTTCTGCTTCTGCCTGTTTCTGTATTGTGTAGTGAAGTTGCTGAATGAATTGTTGCCTATGAGAACTCTCTTGTATTTTTGTATGCACTACTGGCTTGTTGTTACCTCTTAACAAGATCTTATCTGAGAGTGCTTGTACACAACTTGATTAAAACACATTTTGTTGGTAAATATTTAATGAGGATTAAAGGTCTAAATGTAGCTAATCCTGTATCCATTCAGAAAATTCAATTGAAAAGTATTCCTTAGTCTAGGATTAGTTGCTAGTATTTCTGGACATTGAGTCTGGTTAGTATCTCACTGCTTAAAGGCTGCTATTGCTGGTATATAATATTTCTATTCACACAGCAAGAATGTTGATATTTGGGGGGGGAAAGGAACAGTTTATGTCTTAACCATTTTTGTATTTAATTATTACTGAAATAGTAAAGAAAATTTTTATGGTTCCCCCTCTTGCATATTTTTCAAATAGTGTATCTTTGATCTTACAATGAGGTCATTCTGCAGAAACATGTATAGTGTTAAATATCCCCTAGCTGTCTTGGCTAACACAGAATGAAAACTTCCCTGTAGGATCCAGCTCTCCACACTTTGGGAAGGAGGCTGCTTTAATACACAAATACTCTTGGCAACACTCAAGGAAACACAAAATTATTGCACAGCATAATTTGCATTTTGTGTAAGGACTTTGCTTATCAAAAAGGGTGGAAAAAATCCCATTAATGAGAGAGTGTGTTCAGTCTCTACTGCATACTTTTATATTGCAGTTTGTTTATAGTATTTGTATTTATGCTAGGCACAAAATCTAAGTTAATAGATTCCAGGTGCATTAAATAGATAAAATATAATATTGATAAGGAAGACATTTAAAAATCTATATGCATCTAGATATGTTACCTAGCATGGCTTTGAAGAGATTGATAGCTAGCTAGAGTGTAGAACGGTGGTAGTAGTATTAGCACTTTCTAGCATTAAATTTTAAGTGCAAAATTCAAACTTCATTTGTTTGGTAAATTCCCAATCCAGGAACCATTCAGATATCTGAATAGGTACCAAGAGTGATGATCTCAGACCTTTAACTTGCTGTTTCTGTGGAATGAGAGCTGTGAAATACTAACTGAAGAGCGAACTTCTGTTGTCTGAGTCTGCTCAGAGTAAATTTGAAGGAGTAGCCTAATGTAATAATTCCACAAGTGTCAACATAGTTTATTTCTGGTCATGAAAATTCAGTGAATTATGTCACTTGGTGCAACTTGTATGCACAGTCTGAGAGCTCTTTTACCTTATAGTGCATGTCCATGAACCAGTTCTATTAAAGGGTTCAACTGCTACTAGTGCAAAAAAGGATCAAAAGCATTTTTCTAGAGTGAACCAATTGTTCTGTTGGGGATGTCTTGTGATATGCAAAGGAATCTGAAGGCATCTGTCATAAGTCAGTTAGCATTACACACTTCTAATCCAATTCTGTTAATATTTTGTCTTATCTAACATACAGATAAAAATGTATAAACACCTTTATTTAAAATGTAGTCACTTTGTCGTACAGATGCAAATTTTGTGTTTAAAAATCAAAACATAAAAATATTTTGCCTCCAGGCTATTTTTTCTAAGAAAGACCTAAAGTAATAGTTTAGTCCTGAGCAAAGCGGTTTTATATTCTTACTGTTATATATGAAAAATGAACTGATCCCTTGTGCCAGTTTGTATTGTGATAGGCTTTACTGAAGAATCTAAACTGTACAGTTTTAAGTACTAGTTGTACTGTCAGGAGGGAGCTGTCCTTTTGCAAATACTGGTATTTACTCTTTGTAGACTGCTTCAATTTCTTGTTTAAAAATTCAGCTGGTTGGTATTCCAAAATAACTTGCTGGCTTGACTCATGAGATATTTGCTGTGTACAGCACAGTGGTAAAAATGGATTCTGTACATGTATATTAGTTCCTCTTCATGAGTGAAAACGATTTACTCCCATGAAAAAGCAAATTTGGCTCCAGTCTGGAAGGTTTGATTTAAAGAATTTGGGTATTTCAGTGTCCATTTTCCAGTATTCTTTTCTGTAATTTTTAATATTGACTACAAGAGTTTGCTAAAATTAAGGATGCAATTGGTTGATGCTGACAGAGGCTACATGAAGCAGTCTGAAAGCTTTCCTTCAACCAAGCTGTTCGCTGACTGGGCAATATGGGGAAACTTTATATCCTGGCTGTCAAATGCTGCTTTGTAGCATGATATACTAAACATTTCTGTTTGTACTTGCAGGCCTCTGGCTGTGATGGCACTGAGATTCCCGATGAAGTGAAACTGATTGGTTTTGCTCAGTTAAGTGTCAGCTGATGTCTGTCCCTTGACCCCAAGCCGAATTGTGAGATTGCGAAAAAGCCAGCTTAGATGCAAAGGAAAATTAATGCACCACACACTGAGTTCTGCTTCATTATCTAGCAATTCACAAAGTCAGAACGAGCAAAGCCCACAGCTACACCGCTGCTGTTAACATTCAAAATGCTCCTAAATGTCTCTTAGCAGTTGATTTGGATTCCCCCTAAGTGAAAAGCCTGTGGAAATGCACTCAGGTGGCTGTATTTATTGGTTACAAAAGGAATTTTCTATCAAGCTTACTTCTTTCATAGACTTTGAGAGATACTATTTTACCTGTACTTGTGGTTGATAATACTGCCTCTGTTCTGTTACATTTAGAAATTAATATACATATAAAAGTTTAGAATTATTAGCCAAACTTGAATTCTAGTTTTAAAAATGACTGTGAATTTTATTTTTCATATATTTATGCATTACACATACTAGTAATAAGAAAATTATTTGACTTGATTATGTGCTATTTGCAGTTAATCTCCCACTATTTAAAAAAGTTTCAGGTATGTCTTTGAAGTATTTGGTAACTTCTAGGGGTTTTTTGAAATTATTTGATTTGGCATTAGCAAGCTTTTCTTGGTTGCGTGTAAAAAAAACAGTCCACAAACTGACTGTCAAGGGAGTGGGAGGTGCCTTGCAGATATTAATGTTTTAAGAATGTGCCTAAGGCTGCTTATATAAATAATCTCCATTTTCTAGAAGTACCATACATATGGTACAATATATATAAATATACCTAGTTATCTGAGCAAGGAGGGGATATACAGTAGCAAAGGTGTTAGAGTATTTTGACTATGCTTTTCTGGGGAGTCTATGAGCTAGAGCTACTGTGAACTGTTGTTGTTAAGGTAGAACACTTACTGTGTCCATCTCTGATCTGACTTACCCTTAATGATAGAAACCGGTTTCATACAGGTGAATAAAAACTTGAAGAATGGAACTGAAGCTTTATTTGAAGTTCTGCAAAATACCAAGGTGGAGTGGAAATAATAGGGCTTTGTGCAATGATCAAGTAAAACTCTGTTACAAAGAATACACTTCGACCCAAGTAGTCCTCTGCTTAACCTGTGACATAGATGTTATGGAGCTAGGGAACCTTAGAAAGACTTCCACATTTGGAGATGTGTTTCTCAGAGGTTACAATTTAAACTACTTCCTAGTTAATCCTAGATAAGTGGCAGCTCTTTAATGTACTGAAAATGGCAAATATATATTATTAAGAGAAGTTATTTATAATGCCTTGTCATAATCATTGAGGTGTTCTAGAACTATTTGCATACAACTCAATGTAATCCCATCCCATCCTACTGTTTACATGATGATTACTCCAAGATGACTGCAAAGGTTAAAAAAATAAAATTAAAATAAAGATGTATTGCACAAACTGATTTGTATTTTGAATTTCCATGCTCTGAGTGGATTACAGTGTTGTTATTACGAAAGGCTGCTGCCATTACTTAGTTTGGGAGCAGCAGCTGGGGAGGAGGAGAAGAAATGCTGGTTACACCCTCGGGGCAGAGGGTTGCTTTGGCTCCTTACTCTTTAGGGCTTTGCAGAAGCCATTTTTAAGGCTCCCAAAGTGTTACTTCAAGAAATCAACGGTTCTCCCGCGGCAGGCCCTGTGCGCTGCTGGTTTGTGTGGGCACAGAGGGAAAGGGCGCGGGGTGGGGTCCGCGGCCCAGGTGAGGCGCGTTGGGGACGGTCAGGCCTCTTGGGGCGGTCCGAAGTAAGCTAACGATTGGTGCCCGCAGAGCTCTTGGTGGGCGAGCTCTGGCCCTGGGGCGGGTTTCGGCAGCCGTGCAGCTGGCGAACAATAGCGGTAAGTGAGCCTTTCCGCAGGGGCCTGGGCACCGTGCCGCTGGGCAGTGTGCTGGCCGTGGCCGGAGGTGCCGGGCGGCGGGCAGGGGCTGGCCCCGGTGGGTGCCGGCCTCCGGGCAGCCTCGGAACGCTCCTCGTCCGCCTGCGGGGCAGGCTGCAAGCTGGCAGCTGGTTATTCACCTTTGTGTTGGAGAGTGAGGAAATAAAAAACGTACTTTAAACGTGCACCTACCAGTGACCCAGGTGATAACCTGCAGTGCTGCGATGGGGGAGCTGCTGACCAGGACTGGGAGGAGTTAAATTCTCAGTGATGCTATTGGATTATTTTTATATGTTTTAATGTACATTTCTCTAAGTATTGTGTGTTATTGACTAATCCACCTGCGAAATAGTTAGCTGGGGCAATTCTTTCTCTGGCAAAGAAGTGAATGATCAGAGAAGCTTTTTGTTTTCACTGATCTAGAAAAAGAAGTGGAATATATATAGCATGTATATTTGGATGAAGATCGTGTTCCACTCACTATACACCTCCCCAGAAGCTGGGGAAAAAGTGTTGGGATATGAGTAGCAACTGTCAAAAGTGCTCATCTGCTGTACTGGTTGGGGCTGCAGGAGGTATCTAAATAAGAATGTAATGCTTTAATTGAGGCAGTCAGCAGTATTGTACCAAAATAAAGCGGTAACAGTTGTTGCTCACTTGTGGTCTGATGCAGAAACATGGTGATGCTTCTGTGCTTCGGTGAGGCAGCAAATTTTTGTGGCACTGTTACTTACCACAGTTGTGTTGGGTTTTAAGATGTTTTTCTTGTTCTTACTGCTAAAATATTGTGAATAAATACAATGTGAGAAAAATGCATTTTTTAAAGGTAGAAAGGGTAATTAAAGCTTTAGCGTGTTAAAATGAAATTCGTAAGTAGCTTATAGTCTCAGTACGTACAGGTAAAAAGAAGGTGAAAGTATACAGTATGTTGCAGTAGAAGGCAGTGAGCAAGCTATGATAGAGTCGAAGTAAGCTAACAAGTCCTTTATCTTTGCGCCAAATGCAATAGCAGTTTGCTTCCTTTATATTATATACACATCCTCTGTTTAATAATAAGGGTGAAGAGAAATCTAGCAGCTGTTCATTTGTTCATGTTTACATGAAAAGCATTTAGGAGGTGGGTAAAGTTCTTATATGGGTGACATGACTTGATCCAAAATAGTTGTGGTGCTGGTGTTGCTGGCTAGAGCACCTGTCTTGTTTGAGAGAAGAGGTCTCTAATCAATGAGGTGAAGCTGGCACAGGTGAGCTACCATATAGCTGTCTCTAAGGCCAGGAAAATAGGGCTTAATTAGGTGGTGCTAAAAATATAATCATCTGTATGATGATTATATGCCAGTGCCTGCAGCTGGGTGCTTGCAGGCTCTGTGGGCTGATTAATGTCAGTGTCCGTGGAGCCAGCCATGCCAGCTTGCTGTGCTTTAGCTCCCCTAAAGTAGCTCTGTGGACTGAGATGAAAGTGAGTCAAAACACAGTTCTGCATTTATTAGTTTCAAAGTGTTAGGATGAATATAAACATTGAATTTAGCTCAGCACAAAATCAGGTCTGGAGACTAACTGTATGTGTAAAGGAGTGGGAGAGAAGGGACATTTCCAGCCTTCTATCTCGTGGGACTTCAGTGTGGGCTTTAGGCCAGGAAAGCTGTTTCCCATGCTGGCAACATATGCTCTTTGTGCCAAGAGAACAGGAGCACATCTCTTTCTTCTGACAAGTGCTGACCTCACATATTCCCATCAACATGTACAGAATGTTTGTGCATTCAAACTGCAACTCAGCCAGCTAGCTAGATAAGTATCTTTGTTTTCTATAATATTATCCTATGTACTATCACGATTTCCTCTAATGCTCTCGAACACACTTTGTGAGTGGGAGTTGGAAGGGGGAGCAGGGAAATAGGTGAGGAAACATAACTTAATTTTCTCTTGCCCATGTTCTCTCCTGAGATAAAAGATAATGTGCCTTTTCACATAGCTTGGTCCAATGTCACATCTCCAATTTTGGGGCTTTGAGAGCAGTCCTATGAAATCTGATTGTGAGGCATCCCTTCAGAATGTTTTTAAACACTGCTATTTCTCTGAGAGGGAATGCTCTGTGCAGCTTGTAAATTGTGTGCCTCCCCCTCATGCTTTTCTTTAATCAGAGATTTGTTTTCCTTTTCACCACCTTCCTCTGCATAATGATGTTGAATGGTGAGATTGGCCTGTGCCTGACATCAATTAGCTCTGATGAGGAATCTGACACAGACCTAAAACACTGCTAATTGAGTGCATTGAAAATGCTCATTTCTGTTTAGCAGGGAGCAGAGGATGTTGCCACCTGTTCCCACCTTATCCTCCCTCATTTTATCAAAGCAGCAAAAAAGCAAAAAGAAAAGAGACCTTGTTGGTAACAAATAGCAGTTGGTCTATTTTTTTCTCTGAATCAATTTTGATAGAACTTTATTCAGTCAATTATTGTTGGTTTTTCTGCTGCATCAAGTGGGCAGCCTTTCCACTCTCTTGCAATGTACTTGTGCATGTGCATGCACAAAGAATGCTAGTTATTTTAAAATGAGTAGTTGGAAAAGCATCAGGAGCCTTTGAGTTCCCCATGCATGAGCTCTGCTAATGAACAGCTAGGTTTACTGAAACCACGAAAACTCCAACAAAGTCTGGTTTCCTTGCATTTTATTGCACAGTGGCCCAGCTGATGAAATATCCAGGCATATTAGTTGAGCATTGTGACATTTTAGTTACTCATTTTCCCTCGGTGACTGAGAGTAACATTGCAGCACACGTAAAAATGTGGTTTTATAGCTGCTTTATGATTGTTAGATTGATGCTCATCAAGCTGCTTTCATAGTTGTGTTCATCTGAGATGCTGAATCAAACTCAGTAGTTGTGAAGTTGTCTGCTGCTAATAACATTCAGAATATGGGCAGTGGTGGCTCAGTGAGCAATTACAGGGACATGGAAGAGTATGTGGTAGGAAGGAGAAATATAATTTTCACTGCATAAACCAATAGGAAGGCAATCTTGTCCTTTTTGGGACATGCATATTTTGCCATCTAATTTTCAAGTGTGAATTTGAAAGGCTGTGCTTGTTTATTGTCTCAGTAGGGTGTAGAAAATCACTTATGCAAGTGGACGTGTTTATGTAGAGGAACAGCTGTACAAAATAGAATTGGAGTAGGTGGGAAATACATGCCTTTACTCAATTTTTTCCTCATAGGTACTCTTTTAAAAATTAATAAAAAACAGCTATTTTTCAATTAGGGAGATTTAAATTTTTTTTTATTCCTATGGAAAGAAACCAAATTGTTACCTGGTTCTTTTTCATCCATGTAGTAATTCAGAATCATTAAGGAGAGATGCTGCTCATGAATAAGAGTGCTGGGGTTCTTTAGATTTATTTTGAGCAAAAAGGCTTTTCAAGTTGTGTCATGTTTATTCTGTAGACCCTATTGATCCAGCTTTCTTTCCTTTGAGGACAATTGAGTTTTGACACCTCCAAGTGTATAGGAATGTGTGGTTATTTGGTAATACAATTGTCTTTTCACATAAAAAGCAGTGTGCATAGCTGTCATCAACAGGCAGTTATAAATAATGAAGCAGAAGAACCAGAGAGTGTCTAGAGGGTTTAAGTAGGTGGACTTTGTGCTACTCATGTCCTATAAAAATAAATCAATAGGTAAAAGGATTTAACCTCACCGTAGTAGAACTGCTCTGTTCTGGAAGACAGACTGTGTTGCATCTCTTTAAGGGAGAGGCCTGCATTTCTGCCTGCATCTCTGTTTTTGAAAGCTTGGAATTGGTTTTACGAAGCATTCTGGTATGGGGGGGGCAGGGTAAACACCAAATTGCACACCCAGCCTCCCCCCCCACCTGTACTGTACCTGTGATGTTTTGTAATGTAAAGGGCAAGGAAAGCTTTTGAAGACTGTTACCTTAACCTGCTGGTATTTGTATTAAGGTGGCTGAATGTTTGGTTGTTCCATTCTGGCAAATGAGTATCTTTTGCCAATGCCCTGCATTGACCAAGAAAGAACAAAGTATAAAATCAAATGGTCAGCAAACACGAGTTTTTCAGAACAAGGCAGGCATGGGTGTAAATGCTTCCTCTTCTCCCAGGCTTGCTTGTGGTTTAACTGGTCCTGCTTCCTGCTGCTCCCCTCGTGTGCTGTCTAGTGGGAGGAGGCTCTTTGCCATGGTGCAGCAGCAGGTCCCAGCCTCGCTGAGTCTGCTCATTGCTCTTGCAGTGAGAATTGAGCTGAGGCCTTCAGCTCTGAATGTGCCCGAGCAAGAAGTTAGCAGTGCTCCATTCTGATGTAAAAAGTACATTCCTAGAGGTGAATTTACTATGCCTTTTTTGCAGGACTTTGTACTTGTGGGAGTTAGGACTCCACACAAGTCCTTTATCTTTCTCGCCTCTGTGAAGCTTTACCTTCGAGCCCAAACAGATGAGAAACGCCTGCAGATGTTGTTCCAAGTTGTTTATTTCTTCTTATCTCTAGCTAGCTCTCAGCTCCTGCAGTGAGTCTGATGCCAGCCATGTCTGAGCGGGAGCTGCCCAGTCCTGGGCTGTCCCGTCCCTTTTGTACCCTTTCCATGATCCAACCATTCTTCACAGCGTATTTATTATTTACCATTTTATACCACTTAGTTTGCACCTATTCTAGACACGTAATTTCTACTTCTTTTTCATTCTACCAATTCAACACAATCATTTTGTGCCACCATCACCAGAGAAGATGGAGGAGAAGAAGAAAAAGAAGAACAGGGTAACGTCCAAAATCCTCCATCTTAAGTGTTTTATATTTACTCTAAAAATCCTAAAATCTACCTTTTTACCTTGCAACACACTAAACCACTACTTATTTTTAAACTCTCATGTTTTGCAATGTTTCTCGCAGTGTTGGCAATTTTTCCCATGGACTAAGATCAAAAACACCTTCATTCTTGGCTTCTAGCCAGGGGCTGGGACCCCCTCGCTGGGGCTCCGGGGCTCCCTGACCTGACAGGGCTGCCAGAGGCATGCCTTGGGACTCCAACATGTACTCAGACAAAGAAATGTTTTATGGGTTTTTTTTTTAAACCAAATTTTATGGTTTTCTAGGTTGGTTCTGTTGAAGAGATCTTCTAGCATAAGCTGAAAGCTGCAGCTTTCTGACAGTGCAAGATGGGCAATTTGTGAAATTAAATAAAAGTCCTAACCATCTTTTCCTGCTCTGTGGGAGGGTTTTTGTGAAGTATGTGTTTACATTGAGAAAAAGTGCAGTAGTTGTCTGGTTGAGGTTGTTAAACCTGAAGCTATCGCCATCATCTCATAGAAGCCGCTAAGAATCCTGTTGCATTCAGGATCTTTACTCTGTATTATGAGAGATAGGAAGAGGGTGGGGAAACCCACCTTGAATTAGAACAGAGAATCCAGAGGGAAGGACTATTGAAATCTCAGCCCCATGAATTAATAATACTTCACAACAGCTTCAGTGGGACTAAGATTTCACTCCCAATCTGTGTTGATTATGAGCTCCTCAGTTTACTCCTGAGGCTATAAAATGGAAAAGGATCCAGTTGTGATTAAAGAGTAGGTGTGATTTGAATGGAAGGTGATTACTAAAATCTTTCTGAAGTCTTCTACCTTGCTTGTGTTGCAAGCTTTTCCTATTTATAATTGCATAGTAGAGCTATCCAAGCAGAAAATGACACCAGAGAGAGAGTTTTCTGATTGTCTCTGATTAGTTCAGTGCTAACCTTGTAAATTTGCCCGCCAGATGGGGCATGGCCAAGTCACCCATAAACCTGGTGTTTCACAAAAGATGGAAAGGGTGAGGAAACTCCTGCACTTGTGTATTGCTTGATATTTTTTCTTTTTTTTTTTTTCTCCAAAAGATGTGAAGATGAATGTAGGCTCTTGGATGAGAGCTACTGAGCTATTGTTTAGTGTTACATAAATTAGTCATTTTGAAGTGCTTTGTGCTCATGGATTTCCGTGTATTTATGTGTGTGGATTTCTAATGCCAACAAAGGTCTGAATCTCTGACGTCTGTCCTGTTTGAAGGTAGTACAGCTTGGGTTGATCTGTGGACATCAAAGCAGGACTGTGTTTAAGCAAATGAGTATTACTCTTTCCCCTTTTTTATCATCTTTGTATTCTGTTGTCAGCTTAGTTTAACTTTTTCATAGCCAAAGATTTTAATTTTTTTATAAAGTAATTGTAGATGAAGTCTTACAGTAAAGCTATATGTGTTTAAATCCAAATAGGGATTGTTGGGGGGACTGTTATATTTGCATATGCCCTATAAAATGTTTCAGCAACATTAAAGAGTTTATGCTAAAAGTAACAGTACTTACGTAAATTTAATATTCTTTCCCTTTTCTGGTATAAGCTGAAGGCCTACAAATACCCTTTGGAAGAGTACTCCAGTGACCTTGTGACATACCAAATTGGTGTCAGTTTAAACTGAAGATAGCAGTTGGATACAAACAGTTACAGCAAAGTAAATCAAACATTCTGTTTCAGTTCAGGAGAGTAAACAGGTGTGTTAGATATGTGTCTTTAGCATTACAGAAAAGTGACAGTATTTCACTTGCCGCGAAATTGGCATTTTGAAAATGTTTGGTACCGTTTTGGTTTATTGAGGGATATACTTTGACATACTGAAACATGCACATAATATGTTCTCAAATTGATTTGAGGCAAAGTGTGTTCTTTAGCCTAAGTTTAAATTTGGACTGGTTAATAATTGTAAAAGGTCTGTTTTATTGCACAGGTGAGGTATTGGTGAGGCTAACACTTACCACTTATGTATTTACTTATATTAATTACTGCCAAGGCAATGCATAGAAGAAATTCTTTATACCATAATATTTTGTAACTCTAACTTTTATTTTATATTTTTGCGGCTTTTGTAAGCCTTCTCCAGAGCTGCTCCAGCTGGGTCTGCTCTGATTTCTGGAGATGGTTGAGCGCTTGCACTGAAGGTGGCCCAGAGGCCGCCCGCCGGGGCCGATCCTCTCGCTGTGCCGCGGGGCACTGGTTGCTGCGGATTGCGGAGCTTTGTGTGTACTGAGTGCAGGTGTGAGGAGCATGGATGGGCCTCCAGAACGTTGCCTGGATGCAGTCTTGCTGCTCAGCCTGTGCTCGTTATTTATTCAAAGAGGAGAGGAGAAAATTCTGTGGAGCAGGGTGGCAAGTGCAGCATTGCTGGTAGGTAACAGGGTATTTTGTTAACCTCCTAGCTTATATTTAGACTTGTGCCTGAGAACAAGTACCTGGGCTCTGGTTCTCTCACCCTGCACCAGCACATTTCTCTTGTACAATTCTTTATTTTCACTCAGTGCTTTCAGCTCTCACTTTGTAGGGAAGTACCTGACTGTAAAAAAGTCAGGGTGAGGACGAAGATCCTGGTAAAGTATTTAATACTTCCTCAAGGAAGCACACCTTTTTGTGCTGCTCTTGCTTGTTTATATGCTGTCCTTGCTTCCTATATAGAAAGTACATGGCAGCAATTTCCTAAACAAACAAAACTCTACTACTTCATGTACTGATTTATTAGTGGCATTTGATTTTTCCAAAAATTACATCAGTAATTGTTCAGCTCTCCACAGTATTTCTTTTTCTGTCCCAATTTATAGCTACATAAAACTGCTGTGAACCTTGCAGTTCACAAACTACTTTGTTTGCTTCTTCCTCTGTTCTGAAATGTTATTTTTTGCAAGTGGATTTATCTTTTTGTCTGGATTCCAGCATCACAGCACTTGATGTGAGAGAAATGTGAGGCATTGGGCCTCTTGTCCAGTTTCCCCAGCCCTCCCTTGCCTTTGCCTTTCCATGGACAGCTCGCTGGCTAATGAGGAAGTCTCCGGGACCCACAGATGTTGTGTTGTGGCTCATGCAGAGGTGTAGGTGCAGACTCTTTTCAGAACTTATAACTGCTGTTGCTTGGAAACTGCCCCTTCTAGAAAACCATTTCAGAGCTTGCTCAGAGTTTTACATGATTCAGTTCTTGATAGTCAGATCTGGAGCACAAGGTGCAGCTCCGTTACCTGTTGAGCAATTTCTAAATGTTCTGTAGAACAAACTCCCCCAGGTTTGACTTACTCCAGCAGTCATTTGTGGGTTTTAAAGCTACCACTGTAACAGTGAAAACATCTAGCAGGGCTTTGATAGCTGAAGAGTTATGTGGTGGAAAAACCTAAACTCGTTTTGTAGCTGTAAACCTGACAGGTTCTCTCTTACAATATCGAGCTTTTGGTATGTCTCTGCTGTGTTTTGCTTTGATTGTCACCTCTGAATTTGTGTTTGTCTTACTAGACCTGAGTTCTGTTTGTCTGTGAACACAAATTAAGCTAATGGAGCATTATTATGCAGCTAATGGAGCATTATTATGCTTGAAAAAATAAATCTATGCCATTTACAATTTAGTAGTTGTTACTACTTTTAAAGGCATTTGAAAAACCAAAGCAAAACCATTTCAATCCTGTACATGCTCAGATCTCAATGAGAGCCTTTCAAAAGCTTCTGTTGGAGACAAATATGCTTCCATGTTAACACTACCTAAAATAAATAGGCAACAAACTGTGAAAATTAGGGCTTCTACTGCTTATCTAACAATGACCACAATCCTCATCTTAGTCACAAAAAAAGTATCTTAATTCTGAAAGTATTTTTTTAATACTTAAATGCAAACTGACTGCTCTCTGGAAAGGATGTCAGAGATGGTTTGTTCTTGTAGAACTGAATCATATTACGCCCTGAATTTATGGTAAGTTAACAGTAAGATTATTTGTACATAATGTGGAGATATTGGCGAATCTAGGAACAAGGGTATAAGTGCACTTTGCAAGATACAAAATGGTACCTATATAAATTCCACTGTAATAATCAGGTAGGTGAAGCTAAGTTATTGGTGTATGCCATTTACATTTCTATTACCTCTTTCTGTTGTGGATGTTCTTTCAAGCTAGCATGGAAGAAGTTTTTCTAGAAAGAAAAATAAAGTAAGCTTCAGGAATTTTACCTATTGGTGGCTTATTACTTGAGGAAATGTAATGTGGTTTATGGTTAGATTAGGTCTGTGTTATAATTTAAATATGATATATCAAACACGTAATTTTGGCCTAAATGCAGTGAACTCAATTTGTTTGAAAGGATGTTAGAAAGAGTTGTGGGAATGAGATAGAGTATGTACTACTCCTCTTGAAAATGCTGCTTTTCATCATGGTGTGGGTCCTGGTATGATTAAAACTGCAGTTTCACAGCTATGTACTTTACAAACTGTTAAGATAAATCTGATGCCAATTGTCTGATGTGTTCCAGGCAGCTGAAAATCCCACAGACGATGCTGCCTCACCCATTGTGAATTATTGCTTAAAGCAAATATATGTCCTGGCATTACAGCAAACTGAGAATAAACATGCAAATTAGAAGCACTGGTGTCCATGAAATTTCAGAACATGTTTATTTTTTTAAAGCTTTGTTATCTGACATAGGCTTCAAAGAAATGAGTATTTTTGTCATCTGTAATGTATCACTTCCCCTAAAATTTCTGCAGTTCCCACATTTTTTGTGTCTAGTCCTTGTATGTAAGGCTCCTTTGTTCCCTCACCTGTCCAGAGTTTATTCACCTGTGGGTGGTGATGTTCTTTTTCTTCCTATCTTAGAATGGTGTGGGTTGCGAGGAACCTTTAAAAGGTCAACTAGTCCAACCCCCTGCAAGGAGCAGTAACACAGAACCATAGACTAGTTTGGAGTGGAAGGGACCTTTAAAGGTCTTCTAGTCCAGCACTCAGTCTTTGATTAGATCAGGCTTTCTCGCTCTCAAACAACAGCACAACTAGTAAAAGTAATAGCTGGGAAAGGGCAGTGCTGTTTGCCCTAATCTCTCCTCTTGAGCTGTCACCCATCCTCACAGTACTTGCTGAGGAAAAAGCAAATGTTTCTCATTTTATTTCTGTATTTCATGTTGCCAGCCAGCTATGTGCATGCAAGTACAATTTTCCCAATGCAACTTTTTCTAGTTTTTCTTTTAAAAGTTTGCATTACATTAAGCATTTTTTTTTTACCTAAACAAAATGCAACTTTACAGAAATTGTAATACGTTAAAAATAGTCAATTGTTAGGTACTATTGAAATGAAAGGCATAGAAAAGAACAGAATGAAGTTATTGATGATAGAGCTGGAAAGGGAAAACATGGTCAGGTGGTAGTATTAACACTGACAGTTCCTATGATTTTTAGTTTACTTACTGGTATGTCTGTCCCAGCATTCAAATAAAACATAACGTACTCCTCTGAAGTGGTATATCTCTGGTGTTTAGCAGAAGATAAAAGCGCAAGCTTGTTTTCAATGACATTTCCAGCACAGCAATTTCAAAACCATGAAAAAAATTTAATAGCATTTCATTTTAAATGTTCAGGAAATAGATGATTTGTCACAAATGAGGTAACTTTGTCTGCTAAAGGTTCACTCTCCTTACTCTCCTTACTCTCGTTAGTTTAGGATTTCTCCTTAAAAAGGTTAACTCTCCTTACTCTCCTTAGTTTAGGGTTTCTCCTTAGAAATCCTAAAATGTAACACTTTGGGCCACCATGATCTTTTCTCCAAGGTAAAATGTGCTCTTCCCCAGTATGAACTTTGTACCAAAGTGTAACCAAAGATCCTGAAAGGTTTTTGCCTGGTTGTGCTAGAAATCTTTCCTAATACTGCCATTACAGAGTTTGATGACCATTCTTGCCCTACAGATTTTGTTTGGCTGTCTAATACATGTATATTTTTCTGTGGTACTTAACAGGCTAGATATTTTTCTACTTGTTGCCTTTAGGGGATTTTGGAAATTCCTGGAGTTCAAGACAAGAAGCAACATCTGGAGCTTAAACCTTAAATTGACTAGAGTAGAGGCCTAAGATATTCCAAAAGCTATTATATGTGCTTATGGACCTTCTTCCCCCATGTTTCATGTTTCAGGAAATGACTTTGTCCTAAAGAAGGACAACAGTGATCATCCCACACTAGATAAATTGCACAGAACTAATGGGGTTTCTGGGGGGAATGTAAGGGTAATCCATTTACATATACTTAGTCTGATCATTCCTTTAGGTTTATGGCTGGATATATTGTCTCCAACATTCACCTGTCTCTGAGATGCAATTACACATCAATATCTGTCATATTAGGCACATTGTCTTGTGTGAATGGTGGGCTTTTCTGATCTCATTTACGTATTGATAAAACCAACAGCCAATAACTATTTTGTCAAATACTGACTTGCAAGGCTCAGTTAATTTTCCTATAGGTACTACATGTTCAAAGTCCTTTTTAAGGGAATCTGTGAACCATTGTGTAATTTACTGCACCAATTAACACAAGCCAATACCTTTGCAAGTAATTAAATCAGTTTAAAAATGTTGCAAAACTCACCCATCTGTTTGAAGTAACAGCTAAATTGCAGTAAAATACAAATTAAAATGTATACTTCCATAACCTTTACTTCTATGATGGCACCTGCACTGGGTGCATGTATGTTCCCCTATTAAAAAAGGTAATTTTAATTACATGCTGTATGTATTCTTTATTCTAGGCCATTAGTTTTATCCCTATGTGTAGAAATGCTGAATCCAAGAAAAAAGTCAGTAAATAATACTGCCTTTTAATGACCAATTAAAGCAGCCTATCATCAACCTTGGCATCAGCTGCTTTAATGCTTAGAATAAAACAGTGCTTGGGAAGTACAGTGAGCCTCATCCAAACAGGATGCCAGTCTCCAGAGCAGCAATACTTCATTTCATAACCCAGCCTGCCAGAGTGATGGTAAACATTATATAAAGCCTCAGTGCACCTTGAGGAGTTCGTCGTGAATGATCTGGACCTTTTTGTGGCCTTTGTGCGGGGAAGTGGTGTGCTGTATAAAACCCATTAACTGCATACTTTTTTAGACTATGGCTATGTGTAGACAGGTGTTGAGGAATGCTCTGGTGCAGGTAGCTGGGTTGAAGCTGCAGACTGAGCTCTGGGTGGGAGACGAGAGGCCGTGAGCTGCCAGCTCTGCATGACAAAGGGCAGGAGGGCGGTGGTGCCGGCCGGGGAACGGGCACGGGGACACTGCGGGAGCCGAGGCTTTCCCGCGCTGGGGCTGAGAGGGGATCAAAGCCCGGGGGTTCCTTTGTTGAGGGACGCTCCTCGGAGGCACCAGCTCGAGCTGTTTGTGTGTCAGTCACCCCGGTCCCAGCTCTGGAAGAGTGGCCTTGGGAGTGCGACTGCCAGACCCTCGGGAATGGGCAGACTGGGAAGTTTCCTTTGCGACACCTCCCATGCCTGTAGCTACTGTAGCCCTGCAGACTTACTGTCTGTTCCAGATGCTAGCACAAGTTCATCTTCTGCTTTAAATGTGATAGTAGTAAGATAAGCTGTCCTATGTGGTGAAACTAATCCAGTAATGCAGTTTTTGATACCTCAAAAACAGTGACAGAGAAAAGTACTGCTGTGTTCAGCCTCCATACAAATACTCTTGTTACAGATTCAATACCAGATGTCCGACTGTTAGGAAGATAAGAGGCGAGTGGAGGCAACATAGAGAGCAGAAGCAGCTAAAAAGGTTAAAACATTGAAATTGCAGAATAAAGTATACTTGATTAAGTGGCAGTTAAAGTGAAACATGAAAAAATGCTGTTTTGAATTCTGATGAACTATCCAAGGTTATGTGAGGAAAGGTAAAAGGAAAAAAAGCCGAACAACCTTAGGTTTGTGATAGTGATCTCTGCAGGCAGAGGCAAGATGAAAGATGATAGATTTTTTTTTTCCATATATCTAAAAGAGGCAGTATCAAAGAAAAGATTCTTGAACTGCTTCAAGTGCTACTTGTCCCCTGGAACTTGCTGAATTTGGTTTGCCAGGTATTAGTGTAGGACTGTAAACTCTTCAGGTAAGGGCCCTCTCTTGATAAAAACACTGTGTTCTTATTTTTGTGGCTGGTAGGAATGGTTACTTTTAGATGGGAGAATGCTGAGCTATGTAAAATCACATAAGGGAAATGGGAAGAGTGATGGAAATAACAGGGAAATGTACCAGATTGAAGCAGATTAAAAGTACAGAAGAAGAGAGTGAGGGTAAATCATTTTTGTGAATCAAGGAAAAGACTTGTAATGATGCTGTAGGGTGCTCTCTGCTTCCCCCCTTGCATTTACTGCTATCCTCAAGGTCCCATTTCCTCTTTGAAGAAAGAGATCATATTAGAAAATAGGCCAGAGAAAGGAACGCTTAAAGAAAAAAGGGATGCTTGGTAGATGCAGATATGGTATGTGTTAGCCAGCACACCTCAATTTTGGGATATTTGCTTCCCCCAAATAAAAGTCTGCATTACAAAAGCACTGCACTTAATTTTGTCCAGCTTGTTATGTAATGCTGCCTTTGCAGAGTAAGTGCTCAAGGATAAATCTTGCATGAAAAATAAATGCCTCTTGCTCTTGGCTCTGTCAGGTGAGGCAGAGGTATAATGTAGAGTCAGCTAATATGCAGACCTAGCAGAAAAATGGATTTTTTTCCTATGTTAAGCAAGTCATCAGAGGAGATACTTGACACAACTTAATTGCAGGTGCAGTTGAATAAATAAGGTACATTCTTTCTTTTTCTTTCTCCCCAGATGACTCCTCTTCTTCCATTTCATAAATTCATATTTTTAACATGAGAAAAGGAAGCAGATGCTATTCAGTACAATATTCCATGTCATACAGATCTCCTTTTTTTGGTATGTTGCTGCTTTAAGAGGCCAGTGTCAGCAGTTCGAAGAAGGTTTTTTCCATACTATTTTCACTTAGGGCAGAGCGAATTTCTCTGGAAATCTATGACAATCAATTAAGTAAATGAGAAAATAGAATGCTTGTAATTAAGATAATCAAGCTATATGAAATCTACCCTACTAGTGCTAATATCTGTATATCTCCAAGCTGTCTATTAATTAAACACCGTGTAAGTTCGCAATTAGATTCAGGCTGCTTTGGTGTAAAGAGAGATGAAAACGATTGGAGGGGTCTTAATGTATGTGAAAATCTTGGTTGGTTTAAAGCACCTCATCACAGTTTGTAAGGTTGCTGTGTTGCTGCAGACACTCATGGGATGCCTGAGGACTCCTGCTGTGGGCTTCAAGTACTTTTGGAACAGCTGACCCAAAGGAAGTACACTTTGGTATGCAAAAGCTACCTTCTCAGGGATGGGGTTTTTTCCCCTTCTATTTCATGAATGAGTTTTGGGTATTGAGCACTAAAGCCCGTGGAAAAGAGGTTAGATATTTTGTTCTACATAGGAAACTGCAAAGGGAAGAATGGGAAGAGAGGAATTTTTCTTACTAGTTCTTGCAAGAAAAGGGACTTTCCTACTTTTGTGTTATTTTGTTTTGTGCTTTTATTTTGACATGAGGATCCTAAAGTTGCCCAGACCTTCCTGAGAGACAAGGCACTGTCTTAATATTTTTTGTTGGAGACAAAAACTTCATGAGGCTTACTGGGTAATCTGGGTGTATTCAGATTGTGATTCATCATTTATTTTCTGGTACTTTGGTGTCAGGAGGAAGCAAAAGGCTTTGTCAGGGTCAGTATGTGTCTTATAGAGACCAGGGAGGACCCCTTCCCTCTGTATGGTGACCCTGGTGGTCACACAGCAACCTCAAACAAGTTTATTGTGGTTTTATGAGATGTGGTGTTTGGGGCATTTCTCCTTTTCTTCTGTGTGTAGCTTTTGATGGCTGCAAGCCCACGTGTTAAGACAGCATGCAAGTAGCTGAAGAGCCATGCTGAGGGTGTCAAAAAGCTTTGCCACCTTAGAATGGCCAAACTTGGGTGTCATTGGCTGGGGATGCCAAAGCAGCTGAATAGTGCCGAGGAGAGGATGAATCCATCTGTTATTTTGTCGGACATTGCCATGCCTGCATTAATATTACATCTTTGGCTTCAGATGAAGTAGTATACCTGATCCATGTGGACATCAGCTTGATGAAGTTGTTGCACAAATAATGAATAAAAGTAGTTGGTTTTTTTTATTTTTTTCAATTATCTTTTTAAAATCTGCTTTTACAGCATAATATTCTTCCTCATGACAAATGAGCCAATTCATTGATACTGCGTTTTCAGGTAATACAATTCACATTTCTAGAAAGAAGTGAAGAAGATAACTTACAGGACATCTTCAATTTTTTGCTTGATTTTTTTTATTATTATTTCACATTGATACAAAAAAATAGTATCTTGATTAGCAGCTTTGCTGGCAATCCCACAAAACTGTAAATAATACAATAATCTAAAAGAATGCACTCCTACAGACACTATAGATAAAACAATATATACAATTTAGACAAATAAATACATAAGTACAGCCAGTCAGATATAATGGTACACCTAAAGTTCGGTTACTGTTGACAAGCTTTTCTAGTTAATTACACTCTTCATTTACAAATTGCCATTGCCATCTATGTTATAAAGACAAAAAATCTCAAAGAATCAAAATTGATACTTAACATTATTATTAGGAAATGTGGAAAGTGAACCTTGAGACTTCTGTTTAAACACTTTCATGGTTTTAGCAAAATAAAAAAGAAAAAATGCTTTTGTGAAAAAATTCCTCATAAAGAGAGGCACTTCCTCCCCAGCTGCTTCGCTTAATGTGCTTTGTTCATATGCATTTTGGAATCAAAATGTGGTAACAGTCACACTTTTGAAGTGACTAGAAGCCAGCATGTTTCAGCAAGTTGTCATTTGTCCCATGCCCAATGAAACAAAATGACCTTTAAGTAATGTAAATATTTCTTTGAGTAAAGGAAGTCTATTGAAAACATTTGTTTCTTAACAGTATTCCACATGGCAAAAATACTAGTGAGTGTAAGGGACAGCTGTGTGAGTAGATGTATTGCTACCTTTCTGTATTCAGGTTCCAATACTGAAATTTCTGAGCAAAGAGAAAACAGTAAGTCTAAGTGTAACGAGCTAGTGAAGTCTGATATCAGAAAATCAACAGAAGTAGAAAATTAGGCTTTTGTTGTGTTGTTTTAAATTCACTTGACAGCAAATGAAAAAGTATCTTGTACATTCAAAAGTTAGGGCACACATGCTTAAGGCTCTTGAAACACTGGACAAATATAATGCCTCACTCAGCTCCATGCATAACAGAATGCTACATAGCAAGCAGACTTACACATATATACAGCTGAATACAGAAGAAAATGCCTTAGAAATATGTACATCAGTTTCAAGATGAACATTTACATTTCTGTTGAAGGTCTATCTATTTATAAATGGCAGGAAATACACTTTTTCAGATACTACTTTCAAGGTGTATCTTGCAATTATTAATGCTGTCTACTTGTACTAGGAGAAATTCAAGGCTACCATGCTACTTGAGCCCTGAGGTATCTGGATTGGGAGCCCTGCTGTCCTCCTGATTACTAACCAAAGGCCACAGAAGCATCAGCAGAAGTAAGGCAACCAAATCCATTTGCTTCTGATTCAGAACCCCCAAATTACTGCACAGTGCAGAGGGATAGCAGAAGTGATTGCAGCCTGTGGGTTCAAATTACTGCACAGCATGTTCTGGGTAGGATGGCATCTGTGCTGTCTAATTTACCCAAGGGCTGGGGATGAATTCCACCCTCATTTCCATTCATAAACAAGAATGTTGTGGGACTTGTGTAAGGAAATCTGAACTTCACCCCATCAGCATGTAATATGTTCACTTACACAATTAGTTGTACCTCGGGAGTTCTGAGTTTGATAGGACATAGCAGCTTTAACAAGGACTAGATCAACTAGGGAAGGATAACTCTTAATTATGCTGGAAGGGATTTAGCATTTTTATAAAAATTACTGGGGTTTTGTTTTGGGTTATTTTTATTTATGAAGGGTACACAAACTCCTGTTAACAGTAACTCCTAGGCTGCCTGTTGTGTAGCTTCACCTTTAGACCTGACACAGATTTGCTTGAGATGGCTCCTGCTAGTGACTTAGAGGCCAGGTACACTTTACCTTATTTACAAGTAGTTTCTTTTGAAACGATAGTGCTGCATTTGTGAACAAGACTAACAATTTGCCATGGAACTGCAAACCTTTTAGGGTAGCGTTTTCATTCCTCTGTTACTGTTGTAAAGTGCTGTGTACATCTATGGAAAAATCAGGTCAAAGTTTCCCTTTGAATTCTTTTTCAGTTAATTTCCGACAACTTTATAGACACCTGAATAACATACAGACTTAACAGTTTTGCATGTGTTACACATAATGCCAGCGGCAGTGAATGAGACTTTGTGTGTGCTGAGGACGGTGTGAGTAATCTACAGCTAGTAATATATTTGGTGAGTTTTGTTTTTTTCTAACTTGTGAGTTCTTCATTCCAAGTTACTTGCTGAGCAGTATCACGTTTCACCTCTTTGTTGTAAGGTGGCACTGAATAGAGATGGCCTGAATTGATCAAAGAGTTTTCGTGACATTTCATAAACATTCATATTCAAAATACATATAAGCACATTATGAAACTTGAATAAATCTTGTATACTAGATTTCTGTTTCATGTCCAGGGGATCTCCTGAGTGGGACCTCAGTGTGTGTTGATTGTGATGAGTAAACTGAGGACTTTAAAAGGTTTTTAAAGAGGCTAGATTTTGGGGGGTTTTAATAGGTTTTTCTTTAAAAACCCTCTCTTTTGCTGTGAAATTTGTACGTAACTGTTATGTACTCTGTTGTCCAAACAACAGAAAATTGATTGCATTCTTTTATTGGACTAAATTCTTCTTTTCTACACCATTAAAAATGTGTTAGAATCTTGTTCCTATATGTAGTGCAGCAAAAAGTAAAGCTTCCCCTTAAAAAACTGCTTTTGTGTTACTTGTTTTTAGGTAAATAGTGCACTGACTGATGTTGAAGAAATATGCTGCTTATTGACAATTTTCACATTCAATATAATTATATATTGCTATGGAGAATTCATTGATACTAATGAGAGACTTTGCTTTGAAATTAAAAGTTAAGATATTCATGCTTTTCTCATATATTTTTAAGATAGTTTTTCATACATCTCCCCTGTCTTATTTGACCTACAGATTCTACTTCATTTTTAAATTGTGTTACATATTTTATGGGCTGTTTTAGGAAGTGTAAAGAAATGGGTTATTCTGAAATAATTTATTTGGTGAATGAATATATATTTCAGTGTGTGGGTTTGTTTCTAAGGCCAATGACACTTTGATGTTCCTACCTGTCTAAATTCTGCTATTACACCATTAGTAAGCTATTTGGGAATTGCACACGTACTGTAAAATACACATGTCAAAGTAGGTATATAAGTTCAGTGCAAATGTATACTGCTTAATTTATTAACAACGCTCCAAGTAGAGACGGTTGTAGGGTGTCAAAAGAAGAATAAAAGTATGCTTGTAATTCTTCATTTCTTAGAGCCCGAGTCTTATCTCAGAGGCTGGGGTGTGAATTGTTAAGCAGCTCATAGTAGTTTATTACTGTCCTTGTACACACAGATGCAAGAACGGATATGTGCAATAGATGATAATATACAAAATCTGAGATTTGACTCTAGATCCTTTCAGTTGGCATAATGTCCTTATGAAAAAGAGCCTGAAGTTTGTAAACCAGTAGTCAAAGCGAGAATGAAAAATCAGTCATTAAAAATCCTCTCACAGTTAATATCCCACAGTTTAACCTGTAAATCAGCAGATCACTTTGTCAAAAAATAACCAAACTCAACCAAAGTTTAAAAAAAGGTATTTACATTTGTAAAAATCTTAACATCTGAGATGTTTCTTGCTGGACATGTCATTCCAAATTCTGTGCATTTCTTCTGGTGTTATCTGGTGAACCGTGATCACCCTGCGGTACCTGCACAAGCTGTAGGCCATTTTCCAGTGATTGAAGCCACTGTTTTGGAAGGGGTGAATGCCCAGCTTCCGAAGGCAGAGTCCAACGTACACATCTTCAAGATGAAGAAGTCTGGTATGAAGGGAGGTTTTGTAAATCAGTTCTGCTACATCAGCTGAAAAAATGTAGCCAGTGCCTGAACAGAAGGGTGGGTAATTGCTGTCGGGATACAAATCTCTGGGCATGTACCACTTACTGCGAACATCTCTTATTGGTCCTCCATTTATAACATAACCAGTGAAGTACCTTCTCCTTGGCTTGGTGTTGGGTTTGAGTAGCTTATAAATAAGATTGTCCATATTTACAAAAATATCACTGTCTGTCTTCATAACGTACTTTGCTTTCGAACAAAATGTTGCTACCCACCTCATCCCCATCAACGTTTTCAGAGTGAGGTTATGGTAAGAGTCGATAAAATCCTCCACAATAATGTCATGAAAAATTTGACTTTCTTGTTCTACCATTTGATTTAACACAGGATCTGCATTTTTTCCAAGAAGAAATAGTGTGGCAATTTTAATTCCTTTAAAGTTGTTTTCATCTCCCCATGTTTCTCGAATGGCTTGCCGTGCATCAAACTCTTTGTGAGTCGTACTGATAAGAATGACCAAGAACGGGGCACTCTTCTCACATTTGTTGGGTTCATTGATAAGGAAGTCAAAGGAATGTGGATTTATAGGTCGAGTTCTTATGTTGCCAAAGGAAACATTTTTTCTGGCTATGGATATGCTACTGACCTGTCTGTGGCCCGTGTAGGAAGAAGTAGGACGAGTTATACTTAAGTACCAAAGAGCGCTTGCCCAACAAACTACTGTCAAAATGTATAAACATGAGACCTTAGAAGCCATTGTTCCTCTAGCTCTTCTATTCCGTGTGATGAACAAATAGCCTTGGTACGGTGAGTGCACCTGTGTCCTGGAGAGGCAGCATATTATTAATGAAACTTGAAAGTTCGATATAGAAAAGTAACTCTGTAATCATTCATGGATCTCAAATAGGAGCTATTAACCCTGATGGTACTCAGCTTTTCTTCTTTTACTAGCAGCAGCTTCCATTTCTTGGAATTTTCTGTTATTTCTGAAAAATATGAAGAAAAATTTTCCATTGCGAGATCATAAAAGCGTAGGGCAAGAAAAATGAGCTTATATATGGTTGGCCATTAATAAGCTAAGTGTCTTAATGTGTTTCTCAGATATTCCTTTTTTTCTCATGAGGTACCAAAATGCAAGATAGTATACTGGAATAGAGCAGTGTAACTGAAGTAATGCCTTTCTGATTGGTAATTTTTCACGGATGGTTTTGTATAAAAGAAGCGTGCATAGCACGTTGACCATTTAGATAATTCTAAAGGTATATGAAAATTAATTTTTTGGTTTCTAGCATTTTCTTGCTTCCTAGAATTTCTTCTGGCCAATCTTTCAAAATGTGCTGTGGAACATTTTAAAATTATTTAAAGAATGAAAAATAGTGTACTTTATTCTAGGATCCACAACATCTGTGGCAGCTATGCACACAAATACCTACAAATCTAATTTGGTCTTAATGTCTGTCCTGCTAACAAGAACACGGTTTGGTGGAAATCAGACAGAATGGAACTCATTGGGAAGGGTACAGGAGAGACAGATATATGCAAACTATCTTACCCATGTAAAGATCAGCGGTCGAGTAGACTCCATAAAAGTCTAAAAATAAATTAACACAGTTCAGTTATTCTTGTTGGCTTCCTTCTCCTCTCCCCCCAAACCAGTCTTTTTCCATGAGCAAACATAATTTGTGTACCACAAAAGATAAATCCCAATGGCAGCCTGGTAATGGTGGCACTTGGCTGGCTGATGTGGAGAAAGTTGCCTGCCTGGGCAGGGTTCCTGCACTAGCAGCCCTGTCCTGGGCTGTTCCAGTCTTGCCTCCAGCATCAGGTAGCTTTGAGACTTTCCTGGATCAAGGGAATGTGCCAGTCCTGAACCTTCCATTGCTCTTAGCAAGTTAGCTGGGAACCAGTTCTGTTTATCATCATTTTGTGGAAATGAGACAAGCTGCCTCAAGCCTGCCAGCCCAGTGCTGAATCCTCCAAGGCACATCAGTAGCTGGAGAGTGCCTGTAGGCTCCACCTTCCTGAGTTTTACTATTGCATTACTTCAGAGCTGAAGGATAGTAGAAGCATGCAACAGAGGAGCTTTTTGCAAGTCTCTGAAATACTTAATGTTTCCTTTGGATAGAACGAAATATGTATTCAGATAAAAAGAAGAAGAAGCTCTGTCTTAGAAATGTCCTCTGATTTCACACCACTGAAACACTGCAGTCAGACCCCCCTCTAGGCAGGCCATCAGCATGAAAGGACTGTTAGGTACCGTGTCATTACTTCACTCTGAGGTTTAAGAACAGCAGAGAAACAACCCGAACATTTGCTAAATCTATACAGACTGTAACCTCCTTATAAAATCTTATAGCTAGCACTGTCCTGCTTGTCTTCATTACATGCACTTTTAATTATTTAATGACCAGAACCCACATACTGCTCTTCCCTTTCTCAAAATAGGGTCATGTGAATTTTTTGACTGTTTCAGAGCTTCATCACTTTCAATTGGTTTTGCCCTATAACTGGAGCAATTTAATGAGGTAGAGGTGGGCTGTGATTTCCTTCATTACTTGTCACAGGACTCAGGGTTTGCAGTCTTTTCCCACCAAAGCAGTACCAGCAAATGTTTGGGAGCAGTGCATTTAAGTGAGACCTTTAATTGCTCCACAGGGCAGCAGAACTCAATGATCTTGTCAGGGCAGACACATGTACGTACTTGTAAATAAATACAGTTGTGATAAATATATAAACAGATGCTACTGTAATGTCTAGAGAGGAGATGTATCCTGCTTTAACAACCCGCTGTGATACAGTTCTGAGAAGGGCAAAACCCATCCCTGATCTGGTAGTTTGGTTTTGTTTCTGGCTTCACTGAAGCTCTGCTGATGCTCCCACCGGAAATGCCAGTGAGGAAAACCACCAAGTGCAAAAAGCCATAGTGTAATGAAGACACAAGAGTGTAAACTAGAAAACTGTGTTAATAAAGAAAGAAATACAGCAGTCATCGATTGGAGGTGTAGAGCGAGAGATATGTAGGTCAGTGTGTTTAATGGACTCCAGCATTAAGGTCTTGCAAATAAGTGCAATATTCTGCATAGGATATATTACTTTAGGAACCTATATATTGCATTATCTAAAGGTATATTATGTTCTACATCTTTTCTTTCATAAGGGTAGGTGCATTAGTTACCATGAGCACTGTGCAGTTATCTGAGGGAAAGGAAAATTGTAACCAACGCTTCTTACAAACTGCAAAATTACATAAAATAGCTTTTCAGTCCAGCAGTGTCATGGCTGTGACATCCAATTTTGTGTGCTCTGAAAGGATTAGAAGCAACAAAAGCCTTACTCCATTTTGAAGAAACTTTCCGGGCTTTTGTAGGTTTTTTTTTTCTCAGTTATCAAATCTGTAGCTAACTCTACAGTATGAATGTTTCTTATACTGGCCCTTGGATTGCTGTCTCCTGAAACAAGTTTATCTTTTTCTGTTGCGTATTTGGTGGAGGGTATTCTGTTTACTTTGCTTTTTTAAAAGAAAAAGAAGAGGTGGTGTACTTTGGTTTGGAGTGTTTGCATCAATTTTTGAGCAAAGTGCAGGTGAAGTGGTTAAGATGAGTGAAATTTTTCACTCATCTTTTTTCCTGATGAGTGAAATTTTAAATTTAATTATTTTTTTAGATTGAGGGGAAAACCAAAATCAAAGCTCCCTCCTAGTCCTCCTCACAGGAAGTCTCTCTGCTATTCTGACTCTTCTGAGGTAAAGATGTAAAAATTAAAGTTCATATTCCTTCTTTACTTGAGCTTTTTGTTACACATGGGGAAGAGATTTGAAAGAAAATAGCATAACCAAAATTGGCAAATAGGGTACATGTAATACCATTTTAGCTGAGAAGTCTTGGTCTGTAATTTAGGTGAGATTATTTTTGCCTCCAGGACTGATCTCTCTCCCTCTTTGTAGTATCACAGAGGTGGTTGGATAAGTAGCTATGTTGTGTATTGTTTTGACCACAGGGCAAATGCTCCTACAAATTATTTCTGGTAACATTTATCCTGCCCAGTAATTTCAGTAACTTTTAGCTTGCAAGAGCAAGAAAATACATAGCTTGATTAGGCAAAGAAATATGAACTAAGCAGTGAAATACTTTGTGATGTTTTAGCAGTCAAGAATTTCAGAGGTTGCCAAATTCTATTATTAAAGATGATGCTTATTAATCAAGATCCTAAACAAGCACCTAACTCAGGCTTACCTGCAGCACGGGAATAATTCTAGGAATTTTGCAAAATTATGCACAGTATCAGTCTGTGACAGCAAACCTTTTTGTTGTCATGTGTTGTGACCTGAAACAAATTTACAGCCTTGTGGGACTTGTATATCAAGGATGCAAATTATAAGGAATGAAATTAGAGTCTAAAATTAATGTACTTAAATTATAGTGAATTAAAAATTTTGTGTTAATTACTCATTTGGAAAAGAGGAGGAATAAGGTATGTGAACTAAGATCTCTATGATTAGAATAACAACTGAAAACACTTCAATGCCCATGTTACTTTACTTCCTTTAGCAGTTTGCCCAGAAGTTGTTCAGAATATTTTTAACCTCATCAGTAGTAAATATTTCAAAAGCTGCCCTCAATATTTAAGTGTGTAGAAAATTAATTTATATATTGTATTTTAGTCCTAATAATGGATTCAGTATATCATCACTATAAGGATGACTTTTTTTCAGTTGTGCCATGATCTTCTTGCATTTGATGTTGAAATTCGAAGACCTTGTAACCAGGAGGACATGGGATGTCACAGGGAGAGTGGAAAGCTTTTATCAGCTTTGGATTTTGTTGGAATAGACTTTATCACATTTGGGGGCAATTACACAGGCAAAGGAAGCTGTCACCTCCTTTCCTTTCTTCTTTGGAGTGAAAGAAAGCTTTCTAGCAGGGCAGTGGCAATGTTTAAGCTCTAGGATCCTTGTTTTTAAAATTGTTTTAATTCAACCTGTCCCTTTTTCTAACCTGATAGTCATACTAGGAGTAATAAAAGGCTCAAGCATTGAGGATAGGTGATTGCAAAAAGCAGATGTTTAGCATTGTGTTTCCGTACTGTGACACGAAGTTGTTTGCTTAATTGCACTATTCATAGCTCATGCTGTGCAAGCCAGAGAAGCCACCCAGTCAGAGCACAGAAAGCTGCACTGTGTAACTTCTGTAAGTAATTGTCTTGATGAGGACAGTATTTGCAGCAAACCTTTTATGAGCTGACTGCGCATCAAGAATAATCCTCTAGATAATGAGCACATTTGAGAATCTTGTTAACTGTTCGTGGGCAATTTTCAGGCAGACACCAAATGAGTGCAGCAAACGTTACTCATCAAAGGCAATATTTTGCCAATATTTTGGAATACTGCTGTCTCTGCTGAGAGGCTGTTGATCTTTCTTTCAAGAAAGCCTGTCCTTTGCAAGTGCAGTTGCATGAAGGTACCTAGATCACAGTGGATGCCTGTGATAGAAGCCACAGCTCTTGAAGCCTGGCTGGTTGTCACAGGTGTAATCCATACCATGTCACTACTGCTGAGGGAGGTGCTGAGTGCAGGCAGTCAGGATGCTGAGTCCTGGGGATGACCCTGGGTGAGAAACTGAGGAAGATCACAGCTGCTCATCCTGACACCCAGGAGTCTGTTATGCAGAGCACAACAGTCAAATTATCACTGTGCATCTCTGCCTAAATGTACCTTTTCCTTTCCTGGAAAAAAGAGGGAATGCAGCTGCTAAATTATTTAGTAAATGTAGCAAACTCTTCTCATGTTCCCTGAAGAGACATTTTTGTAAGTTTTCTGTGATCATGGCTTTCATCTCTATATAGACCAAGATGCTGAAGTGAAATGTCTTCACCATTTACAAAGTCCTTAAATTACCTGAGGAAAAGTCTGTGATTATTACCAAATCTTGTTGAGAAGATAATTATACTGAACATTAAGAACACATCTGCTTGGAAATCTGGGGATCTGTTATATTCTAGGCTGTATTTTTTCATAGTAATTTCTGGAGGAAATTCTGGACAGGTGGCACAGGTTATTTAGCAGGAGATTGCAACCTCCTTTCTGGGAACTTCATTTAAGGTTTCTTAAATATTCTAAATGCTTTTTCTGCCTGGGTGTAATGGATCTGAAACCAAATCAGTGCTGCAAAGACCTTCTTCTCTATAATATTGTGGAAAGCGGCTGTAACAGATGCAGAAGCCACAGTCTTGGGCTGAAGGGAGGAATGTACAAGCATTCATTTCAGGTCCATGGTTTTTAGAAAAAATAAATTCTTCTATTTAGAGGGTCCATAGCTGTCGTATGTTAAAAGAGGCTGGCTTCCCTTCTCTTCCCTCAAAGACAGTGAGGACAAATATTTTCTAAATCATTCCTTGTTCACAGATATATTGATGATAGCCTTTACCCTAAGCAGCACTTGGATATGAAAGCAAGTATTTGCACAAGTGCAAATTTCATACTAACAGTTCTCTTTCCATGAATGTTGATTTGCAGATAGTTTTTATTGTAGTTCATCATTAAATTGAAGAATTGATCTCTGGAAATAAATGTGGTATTTATAAATTATGTTTCAATATTTACTACTTGCTCGTAATGTGAAGAAAAGGTAGGAATGTACTGTCCATTAGGTAATTTTACCAAAAGCTTCTATAGGGAAAATGACAGTTACAGATTTTTCAGCAGATGTGCCTGTGCTGCTGAAACTTCCTTAATCTTTAAAGAGCTACTGTAGTCTTTTAAGAGTTAAAAGTTGTCTACGTGAAAGTAAATCTGCCTGAGTGACTTTTCTGTATTTTCCACTTTGGATTTTTTCAATGACTCTCTCTCTATAACACCAGGATTTTTTGTTCGTTTTCAAGAAGTGCTGAAACAGCCCACATAAAACAACTGAACTGCAATTTCATTGCTTTCTTTCTCATGTTTAAGAACAAATTACAAAACTATTTTTCTCAGCAAAATAATTTTCAAGTTAAAAAGTAAACAGTTTCCACCATGACTAAGCTGCCAAGTGCAATTTTCGATTGCAGACAATGAATCTGTTGAAAAAAATTTAGGAATATTTTGATTAACAAAACCACCAGATTTACCATGACTGAGGGGAATTGGATACATTACTTGTTAGGAAATATGAGCTTGTTACAAAGGACTTTCCTTGGCTGACATTGTATAGAGATGGGATCTCAGTGTTGGTTTGAGTAGCTTTTCTCTCTGGCTTGGTTTGTGCATCAGGAGCATTATAGCTATAACTTTCCCCTTCAAGTTTTGCAGCTCAGGAAGTGTTTTCTATGCTGATTTCCCCCCCGCCCTGCTTTCTCTGAGCTAACCAGAAAAAAAAGCTATGATTTTATAAAATCTGATATTCGCTTGACATTGAAATGGGATTTTATCCCATTTGGCTCATCTCAACGTTACATTTTCAGTAGCCCTCTTAATGTTTTGGTCACCTTTTAAAACCAAGTTTCTCTGTCACAAGCGTACAATGACTGTGGCCACTTAGTCAGCAGTGGTGTCACATAGCTGCTTCCACGTGGAAGGAGATGAAAGGACAAACCAGAGAGACCCGAGGACTGTCTGTACAATGGATAGGTTTCTAAAGTGTTAGCAAATCAGCTACGCTTGATCAGATACTACTCTAGAATGGTTATAAGCTAGACTTTACTCAACTCAAAATAATAGAACTCGAGACATGCCAGCCAGGTGTTCTGTCTTGCTGTAATGCTGATTGTAAGTGATTTACCTGGAGCCTGTTCATGGGAGTTTTGCTGCTGTCTTTAGTAGAAGGCGTTTTAAGCATATATTATTTGCACTAACTAAAAGGGAGAGAAAAGAAATTAAAAACATAAAATGAAAGAGCAGAATATTTTAAACCAGAGATCTTATTATTTTCTTCTTTTACCTTTTCCTTTAAATCACCCATGAGATGTCAAGGGCCAGATCTGTGCATTTTCCCCCATTAATGCTTTTCAAAAAAAAATTTTAAAAACACCCTGTGGCTTCATGTTGTGGTAGGTGATTTGTGATTACATCAATCATGTCCTGTTACATCAGTAATATGTAAATTGCATCTCAGTATGGTTATAAACTGATGCAAATAACATGTTTCACTTTGGGTTACCATAGCCACGACTGTTATTTTTTTCAGCTATTGTGCTGTGTTCTACTGCAAAATCTCACAGCAAGGCTCCTTAGCTCATGTCACCACCAAATTGTTTACATCTAGTGAAAGTTTAGGACAAGAAAAAAAAGAAGCTTTCACTTTTTAAAAAGAATTCAAAGGGGAAAACCTTCAGATCTGCTTTAATATAGAATCTTTATTATTCATGAAACAATTGCACATAATTTAAGAGTCCATATCTTAAATTACCTTTATGTAATAGCATTTGAAATCAAGTGTACTGCTGTTTTTGTCTTAACCTTCTTAAATTTCGCTATTATGTTTCCTTTGCATTCACAACAATGCCTGTGAAACTGTGGTCTAGGTTATGACACCAAGAATAGATGACAGGGGCCTTGATTATGTAAATGCCTCCCCTAGTGGCACTGCTATCCTCAATTAATCTTGGTCAAAAATGGAGGAGTAACAATTATGTGAAGACTGGAACACCTGAAATCACAGTGTCTGTGGTGATGATTATTCATCAAACTGGATAATGAATCTCCTTGCCATAATTCACATGCTACTGGGGGCACTGAAAGAAAAATACAACAGTTAAAGCTTTTGGATTTACTGGGAAAAGTCCTAAAATAGTTTTGAGCCTGCCCATTAAGGTATCAGTCATGATGCTTGAGGAACTTGGCTTTTAACTTCATCAAAACTGGGGATGCTTCAGGCTGTAAACTATAATATATATGTAAGCTATATATAAATACATTGTTATAACCTCTTATTGATAACAGTAGCTGGAAGTATTCTGCAATGTCTCAGGCATATCTGTACAATACCTATATTTATTGTAATTGTTATGTATCTTTACATGTGATTCTTGGAGAGCTATTTCTTTTTAAGGCTGAAAAGTAGCTAGAATTCACGTTATTTTCCCATTCCTTCCTCAGCAGTGAGGCTAGAAAATTTTGTAATTACTGAATTTAGTTGATCATATAATAGCATAGATTTAACTTTTCTGTTTAAGGAAAAGGTATTATCAGATGTCCAAGGAAACTGTTGAATACTATGACACTATGTCTACAAGGGCTTTTTTCTTTCTTTTCCCTGAAAATATTCTTCATGTTGAGGAGGTCCCAGAGCCTTGATCTGTCCACGCACGAACAGATTGCAGTACAGTTTTTTTCATGTTTGCATTAAAATAATTAATGTGAAGCTATGTTGTGAAGCATTTGTCTCCATGAGCTGTTTATAAGTCAAGCTTCAGGTTTCTAATTCCCATTGTGAAGTTGTGATAAATTTAACACAGGCTGTTGCTTTTAAAATTGCATGTCTGTCACATCAACTGTAACTTAAAAAAACCCCGCAACCAAACAAATTACTTTTCTTTTCAGCTTGGAAGATACAGTGCATACTTCAGCCAGATGACTTATTCTCAGATATGTGAAAAACATTTCCTAGACATACACTTTTTTCTTTATTTTTTTTCTTTTCTTTTTGGCAATTGGTTAGTCATGATTGAGATCCCCCAGTTTATTGGGGCTCTCCTGGTCAGGGCTTTTTGAAAGCATTCTGTTAAGCATGGCAGAGACAAACAGTTTCACATGTACCAGGCAGGCGGTGGCTGCCTGCAGCCGGCTGTGCCCCCTGCCCTCCAGCTGGTCAGTGCTCCTGGGGGCTCTGTGCCACAGCGCTCCAGCTGCCACACAGAGCACCTGCAGCTCCGCCTGGGCTTCCCAAGCAAGTTACCTTGCAGAGAAGGGATAGGCCTGTTGGGAAAGTGGGACTTGCTTGCTCTTTGACTGAAAAGAAGTGGAATTACTGCCTTAAATACCTGGAGTAGTGCTTTTCTGCAGAAGTGTTGGTGTGGCCACCAGCCAGCATAGGTGCTCACAGGCCCCCTGACCTCAGCGCAGCTTGGGGCCAGCACTTCTGGCTCTTGGCTGTATATAATAGCCTTAGATAGAAGAAACAGGTTTCTTTTCACTTTGTCATAACTAAATGATAGATGGGGTTTTTCTCAAACTTAAATCAAAACCTACTTTTACTGGGGATTGAACAAGAAAAATCTCTGCTGCAGAAAAGAGGGCATTGTTTTTGCAAAGCTATTAACATTTGAGAGCAAGCTAGCATCAGACTCTTTCAGCTAGCACATATGGAGCATTTCACAGACATGACCCCAGACTATTTGTCAGCATTTAGTTTTCTGAAGCTTGCAGTTGAATAGATGGTTGGGCAATGTTACACTTAAGCATCCACTCAAGAGTCCATCTCTTTTGTGGCATGATTTAAAAATGGGCTGATAATAGCTGGAGATTTTTGGATGAATCAAATAAAGTAGTGCATGCTGTGGTTATTTGGTAAATATATATCCTGGTGGATCCACAGGAGTAAAACTGTCCTCATTCTTCTATGATATTTCAAAAGTGCAACAAATTGTGGCCTCAGCTGAGACACAAGTTTGAAAAATACTGTTTGGGTTCATAACTGGGTTGCTGCCTCCTTAGCTAAACTGAAAACCCCTTCTGGGTTAACAGCTATGCCCGCCTAGTCCACCCTCTTGGTCGAAAAACTGTTTATTTATTTTTCCACTGTATCTCCTTTATGAAAATTGTGAAAACTGTGTATTAATCTCAGTGAAAGAAACTTGAGTGTCTCTGTAGAAAGCACCAGTTAACAGCTTGTCCATTTCTGCTCAGATCTATGACTTCTATGATAATTGTTAAAAGTAAAGATGGAGGAAGTTTTCTTGTGAAATGTTATTGATGAACACTTTGTAAGAATTTCTTTGTTAATAACTGTTATCCCCCAGCTGGGCAGAATATGGCTGATAATCTTAGGTATCTGATAAAGCAGCAGAAAGAATTGCATTTTGGTAAAGAGTAAAGCTGAATTCCTGTTTCAACTTACTTTTTTATCATGTATGTCGTTAGAGATGTCCTTCATATGTACTTTTAAAGCTTTCACTAGGGAGTATAAATTTCAAATCCCAAATATCTGTGTGAGTAGTCAGGAATACTAACTGGTTTCTTACATCTTTTGTCAGTGAGCATTGTTAATTAGGGGTTTTTGCAGTGACTGGTAACCAGGAAAATAGCTAAATAAACTTCTTCCTAATGTTTGTGCATATGTGTTTGCCTGTTTGTCACTAAATGTAACAGGCCATTTCTGTGGGCTCATTACGCTGATAGCACATTTTGCTTTCTCCTTTTCCTGTTGTGACTAGGGAAGCGTAAAAAGAACTTCTCAGAATAATTGGAAACTCTCCAGTTGGTTTCTCCACCTGTAATTGCATTGGCTGCTGTAGGTATAAATGTAGACTCATTTGTCCATATTGAAGGATTTCTCAAAACAAAGAACTGTTATGTAAAGGATGACCTCAAGTATATTCAGAATCAAAAAGCAGGGAAAACAGTCTTGCTCCTCTGTATTGACTCGTACTGAAACTCTGCTGTGGCACAGGTGAAGTGTGTGATTACAGGGCTGCTCCATAGAGGATTATGCAGCAACTGGTACTCATTGTTACTTAGTGTTTTCTGTTCCAACTCCTGGCCCTGCACAGGACACCCCAAGAGTCACATCATGTGCCTGACAGCATTGTCCAAATGTTTCTTGAACTTGGTCAGGCTTGGTGCTGTGAACACTTTGCTGGGGAGTCTGTTCCAGTGCTCAAACACCTGCTTGGTAAGAAACCTTTTCTTGATATCTAAACCACCCTTGACTCAGCTTCATGCCATTCCCTTGGGTCCTGTCACTGGTCCTGAGAATGAAGAGACTGATGTTTGCCCCTCCAGTTCCCCTTGTGAGGGTGCTGAGGACCACAGTGAGGTTTCTCTGCTTTGGTGTCTTGTGCCTTGATTCTGATGGAGCTCAACAGACAAAATTCTCTTTTTATCATCCACTTTTCTTTGGGACGTGTTGGCTCCTGCTTGGATAGGAATGTAGTGCACTACTCATAGAAATCAACTTTGTGAAGCAATAAACAGTAAATATGTTCTGTCACTATGCTCAAGGGAATCATATCAAACCTTAGTTATCCATGTGTTCGAGGCCAAGCCTTAAGGAAAAAGAGGATACATGAATATACAGTGTAAAAATATAGATTGCTCTCTTCGCTCTCCATCTGTGGACCTTCAAGAGCTCTATAAACACAAGCTCACTGAGCAGCTGTATACCCCAAGGAGGCAGATAATACAGTAATAAAATATGCCAAGCAATTTAAGGGTCCAAATCTTGATACATACCTCAGGGTTGTTGGAATTAAATTGGGTAGTTTAACAGAGAGACATTCTTCTGGAGACTTTTTTTTTATAGAAGCAGCATAAGATCAAACTCCCCTTTTGATAATTTTCCAGACTTTGGGGATGCTTAATCTTTGAGCAGAATCAGAAGAGATTGCTATATAAATAATGTGAACCTAGACCTCTGGAGGAAGATGTTTGGCTCCTAAGGTGTCTGGAAACAACAGGGATTCTCTTGAGCTTCTTTTAACTCTGTGTAGGGCTCCCTCAACATCCTAAACCCTTTTCTCACTTTTAGCAGTCTCCTTTCAGCATTATTGTAATCTGAAAGATGTCTTGAACAAAAGAGATTTTAAGGCAGTCTGCAATCTTTGGTTCCATTTATTTCCCAGTTACTCTGATATGAAAGGCAGCATGATGCAAAAGTGAAAAGAAATGCAGTAAAGCAGCTGTCAGGCCAATTGCTGTGGGATCCCACAGCCACAGAAGGAAGCCTGCTTTGCTGTGTGACCGAATGCTTGATGTGGGACTCCGGTCGATGACACAGCCAGGGTCTGTTTCCACAGGCACTTCGTCCATTGAGGAAGTAGGTGTGCTCAGACTCATTCTCTTTACATGGAAAAAGGCAGGAAACATGAAGGCTGATGCAAACATCAGTAGTGCTTTGTCCTGCTGCTTGGGAGAAAAGGATTGACTTCCTGCCACTCTCAGGAAGTGGGGCAAGAGCTGCTGGAGAGGCAGGTGGTGTCTGGCTAAACCCTCCTGGGTGCACAGAGGAAGACAGGCAATCCTGCCTGGGTTGCAGAGTGAAGCGTCTCCATAGGGAATGGCTCAAGGTGAGAAGACAAATGATCCAAGGGCACAAAATTTCAATTTATTCTTTAAAAACCTTTCTTGCTAGATGCAGTGAGGAGTGATGCCACAAAACAAAGAGATATAAATAACTTCTTGATTGTCTTTTGTCTACGTGGTAACAGCGTAACCAAAAGCTACCCCAGTGCTTTTAATGAGAACTTCACTGCTTTGTTATTCTTTCTCACTCTTCCTTTGTCTTTTTCTTTGAAAAAATAATTTCCCTGTCTGTATAGCTCTGAGTGTGTTTACTTGGCAAAGATGCTGCCATCTGCCATTTACTTTCCTTTCTAAGCTGTGATCTTAGACATATATTTCAGGGAAAAGGGAGTCAAGTGGTTGAGTTTATTTTCCTTTTGTGTGAACAACAATGCAAATAATTCCAGAGCCAGGCAGTATGGCTGCCTGAAATACCAACTGCAAATCACCTTTTCAGCAAGGCACTAATTCTGTCTGTGAAAAACATGCTGGGTAAAAAACTCCATTTCAATTTCTCCTCCCCTGCACTGGCTGGATCAATTAAACTCCATATAGCAAGTCTTTGATATTAAGTTAAATAATTTTTTTACTTTTTCTAACCCTTATTCCAGATCATTTTCCCCTCCCTCTCAGCCCCTTGCTACACATGCCTCTTGCAGCAGACGGGGGAGCAGTGGAGGGTGCTGGTGGGCACATGGCAGGGCCAAGGCTGCCTGTCCTTGGGTCACCCCAGGGCACCATGAGGCAGCCCCTCACCTCCAGCCAGGACATGGCCCTTGCAGGAGTCAGGAGCCCGTCATTGGTGAGGGGGGTAACAGTCCCCTCCTTCACTGGGAGAGCGAGAGCGGGGGAAAGGGGGTCATCTTGTTCCTCCTCAACTGCTTGTGCCTTGTCTTTGGAGATGAGTGCCTCAGGAGCTGAGAAAAATACTACCTGAGATCAAGATAGAAAACATTTCTTTTCATCTGGGAAATTAGAGCCAGTTTGTCTGTAAGCCAGCACTGCCACAAAAATATCCATGCATTCATTAATACTTTATGATGATTTTTAGTTTGATCAGTTCCCCAGTCAGATGTGCCTCATGGTCAAGAGCCTGGATCAGCACAGCCAAGGGGCATCATCAGCTTGAAACAAGAGGATGAGGCAAAATGGTGCAGACCAGTTTTCATGATCACACTCCTGCCTTAAATGAGTATCAGAGAGATGAGGGTTCCCCTTATTCCCTTGGGAACTGAAGCAGTAGCCCCAACATTTCCTTACATAAGAGTAAGACCAAGCACACAGCTCCTTTCCTCCTCTTGCATCAATTATAAACAAAAAAAAAACCAAAAACTTTTGCTTGCCTATTAAATATTTAGGTTTAAATTTCAGTGATTAATGGAAAGTTTTGGAAAATAATTCAAGGGCTTGTTGAGAATTAAGAAAAAAATACTCTTCCTTTAAAAATTTTTTGCTTTCACAATACCAAAAGATCCCTTGCATCCTTTGACTCTCCCGAGATCGCTCTGGACTTTAACTGGAAACCTAATTGGATTTTAACAGGAAATCTGGTCATGAATCCAACAGCTTTAAGGGGCATGAATAGTGTGGCATTTGAGAATGTGCTGCTATTTTGAAGATTGATGTGATTTTCTGATTTTGACAGAAAATGAAAACATAGTGAGAGGCTGTCACAAGCCTCTGCATCAGCCAGATTCTTCTTAGAAGCCAGACAGCTTGGCTCAGGTAGGCTATTCTCCCACACATGCCTTTGCCAAAACAGAGTGTGTACCGAGGCATTTTTGCTTTTGTTTTTTGCCTCCAGATGGTGTAACGAGGGATAGACTGGTGGTTGCTTGCCAAGGGTGTACAATATTGTGGCAAAATGCAATCCCAAGCCTCAGTTTTGAAGGTAGCATATCAATCACTTCCTTGTCAGGTTCCTATACTTCTTGCATGTAGGGTCAAACCTTTGTCATCAGGCCAAGCCTATTAACAACTTTCATCCAAATGTTTTGAGAGTGACAAAATTCGGTATGTTTTCTCTCCAAATGTTGATTAAAGTGTCCACTGCTAGGAAGGTAAGAGCCAATATGCAGCTAATCCTTTTTAGAAATCTCAAACCTAAATTGCTAAATCGCTCAGGTCAGCTAAAAATAATAATGCTTTGGGTTTGCCTGTGGTTTTTCTCTACTAACATCTAAAGTAAAAGCAAGAAGTTATTTGGTGTCACAAATGATTTACGGTTGTGGTTTGAAACAGATTGAGTTTTTAAAGTTTTGAAAAATAATTTCTTGCACTTAAATGAAGTTATAATAATAAATAGAGCTAAAGATGAGGACTTTTTTACTAGAGGGTGTGTAGTTTTTCACCAGATTGATATATACATCTTCCTCCTGTTGACATGCATTTTCAAAATAAACCTGATGTTAACTGCACCTTCCCTGGGTACCACAATGGCAGAATGATCCACCTTCTGGCTGTCAGGTGTTTGAGGGGGATTAAACACATCTAGGAACAAAGATACCCCATGAGAGTACCACGTACACTCTCTTTAGTCACTGTACTTGAGACAACTTCCAATCTAGATAGGGTTAGTGACAAAAACAGCCAAGGAAGTCAATCCTCCCCGTCATCTTTTGGGTGTAACTTTATTTTACATAAACTGGACTTGTTCTAGATGTTCATTCAACCTTGCAGCAATCCAAGGTATCCAAAGTGATGGTGACTTAACTGCTCTGACATTTATGATAATAAAAATGATTTTAATATGGGATTATGCTGCCATTTTAATAAACTACTACAAACAGTCTCTATCGTGTAGCAGGAGAGGGCAGGGTTGGTGTTGAATAATATTTTTTAAAGACTTCAGAATGACAGCCTGTATGACAAACACATGTAAGAAGATTGTTTTGCTATGAGTTATAAAGCATAGGAAAAAGTTCTCCAAAAAACAAGATTAGTTTTTAAAAGTGACTTGACAAGCTAAGTACAAGTAAGCCTTGCTCTCCAATTTAGGCTGTTTGGAAGGAGCATGGATGAGATTTTTAGCGTCTTAGTGATATGACAACAGACAAAATCTACAATCGCTCTTTAGGTGCCCAGTACACTGTATTTGGACCACCAAAAGTATTTTCATCTTCAAGCAACAACAGATTATTGTCCTGGCTGGCAGGAAATAACCTGTAAATTATATCTATATCTAGCACATATGGAAGAAAAGCCATCAGATAGTATCATACATGAAAAAGTTGTTGCCTTGGTCTAGTAACAAAAAGTTTAGGCATAACATCTTTTAATTTGAGAAATGATGAAACCAGCAGTGGCAAGAATAACATGGCTAGTTTCCAAAAGCAGATACATTAGATTGAGAGGTAGATTTGTCAGCCACCCCTGTAGATAAAATAAAATGGAAGACAAAGACATTTGCTCAGTATCGCAAAGCCAGAGACTACAGCACAAGATTAAGTATTTGAAGGCATCTACCTCTTTCTCGGTGTACCTCTAGAGACACTGAAGAAGGTCTTAAATTTCAGCATGCTCCAGCATCTCAAGTTCTGGAGGGAGAGAGAGAGATTACAAGGAATTGTCTTTATACAGCTGACATCTGTAGCCTTGAATGTCATTCATAAATTAGGCTCCTATCAAATAACAGTGCTCCTAGGTATCTGCTGCTTAAAAGCTGTCCTTCAGAGGGACTGAGCAATCTTTTGAAGAATGGATTAAGCATTTTACAGTGCTCATAAGAAACCAATCTGAAAAATAGGTACCAAACCAATTAAATCATCTGTGTTATTGGAGCTCCTTTAAGTCTTTACAAACCTGCTGAGAGATGTGTGAAGTTCCTTTTGCAGTATTTTTTAGAAGTTGTTTAGCTATAACTTTAAGTGGTAGATGCAGAAAAGGAAGGTAGTGGGCCATTTCAATTCTGCCTTCCTTCTTTGTTTGGCAGTTGATCTTGAGTGCCCACAGAGCCCATTAAACTCATTTTGCTATAGCTTTACTGTTGACATTTGAGATTAAATGTCTTTTTTAAGGACTATGATTTTTTTTGTTTCAATACAGCATTGTCAGGGCCAGAAGACTGTAACAGCCTGCTGTGGTGTGTTACTTCAATCATTTCTTCTTGCCTAGGGAAAATATTTCTGATTAGCATAGTTACTGTCCCTTTGTTACAAGGTTATACAAAATTCAGCTGTGTTACTGCAGTTGAACTTATTGGGAGCTGTGAATGCTTGGCCCTGTCTTTTTCCTGTTCGCAGTGCTCACTCACCTTTTCTCATCTGATAAGCTACAAAAGAGTATAATTCCTTTACCAAAGCAGTGGTGAATCTTAGTGCTACAACACAAGAGTAAAAGATTTTTCAGTCCTAAAACAATGCTTTACACATGGTATTCTCACCTGTTCAATTGTCATTCAGTCTGAAAGAGATGGAGGATAGAGACCTGGGTGCTTTAGAGGCTGGTCCAAGAGTGCCCACCTGGACTGCTCTCCACACAGCTGGCAGTGGGGGTGGGTCCAAAATGAAGTCCAGAGCTAGTGCCTTGAGGTTTGACCTCTCAGATTGGTTCTGGGGCAGCATCCCAGCAGGTCTGTGTTAAGGCCTGGGAATCTAGTTCTGCATCTTTCTAAAAAAACCCAGGGGAGTCCATGGAAATGGACTTCTGCGAGTGTAGGACACACATGTGTAAGTTGAACACATTTTTCAATGTTTTTTCCTGCTCTGAAATGATCCTAAACTTTCAAGGGCAACGTGTGGTAGAAGAGGTCTCATAAGGTGTTTATATAATTGTGATTGTATACAGCCTAATAATGCACTTTCTGCTCTCCTGCTTGATGGAAGCTTTTTCTTGATGTCCACTGGATAGTAAGCAATTTAATGACTCGATGAGTAAGAACAAGGTGATTGCAGAAGTAGTCTCAGCCAGCTAAAAGTGAGCATGCATCTCTTTTTGCTGCTCTGCTTTCTGGTTAAATGGTGCATTTAATTATAGGCATCGCATCTGGGAAGAGTTCTTTGCTTTGCAGCAGATACCTGACAATGTCATCTGGAGTTTTCTCACAGCAAAGACTTTGCCTGAGGGTTTGCCTGAACAGTGTTATATTTTGTATCCCACCCAGTACATAAGAAAAGACCTTCAGGGAGCAAACCCAGCCCAGGTTCAGCATCTATTGCTGAAGTCACCTAGGACTCACAGCTTGCATGCAGCTTGGAGTGCAGTGCTCTCTCAGTGGCTTAAGAGAGGGGTTTTGGCCAAGACTGTGTCTGTCTTTCCTCTTACTTTCGTGGGGTTATTGCAGTCTGCCTGGGCCTCCCAGTGTAAATAGCATTTACACAAACCCTGTTGTCAGCAGTTACTTTAGGAGAGATTTTCCTTTCTGCTGCTCACTCATTCTCTCTGCTCCAAGATTATGTGCACATACAGATACAGCTTCCAGTTACAGTTTTGACTTCTAAATTTATAAATGAGTGTCAAGCTTCTTGTGCTACTGCTGTTGCTGTCGTCTCTCTTTCTTCTCTAGTGGGATGGCTCTTGTGACATTTGCAAGCTTTTTTGTTCCTTAGTCTCTTTCTTGAAAGGCACCCAAGATAGTATTAAATACTTCTGAAATGGCTCCACAGTGTGTTCCTAGTATGTTTTTCAGCCTGTGGTTTGGCTGATTTTTTTTTAAAGTACTTTGAATAGAGCCTAGATTGATTTGTTAGATACAGTTGGAAGAAATAGAGTTCTTTGCTGTGACCCCTGTCTTGCCCCATGGCAGCCTAGTTAACTACTGATCAGCACCTACAGCTGTAGACTCCAAACATGAGAAATCCAGAATGTGTTCTGAGGAAAAGCTAATTTACCAAGGATCATTTGGATGTCCTGCTGATGCCTGGTTTTCTGTCTCTGGTGTCTATAATTGGCCTGGGCAATGCATGGCTGTTTGTATCTCACACCATGCACTGCTTTATTTCTCTGGTAAAGGTTAACTATTTAATTGATTAATTGCCCAATGCCAACACACTAGATTTAGCAGTGGCAGCCCTTGGATTTTGAGAAGATGCAGCACGTTGACTTTGTAAATGTAGCATCTGGCTTTTCCTATTTTAACATGTGGTAACATTTAAAGAGCTGGTCAAGCTTCTGGAATTTTAAATACCAGATGGGAATTTTATATTTCCTGTGTACTTTATTATGTCTAGTAAACACTGAAAGAAGTGGTGGCTGTCTCAAAGAGGACCAGTGATTTTCAGCTCACAAGTGACTGGGCATTTATTTCTGTTGCTACTTTCAGAATTCTCATTATCACCTCTGTCTCTTCACCACCCTGAGCCTTGTCCATATTCAGCATGTCTGCTTATTGCTTCTGTAACAGCTTTTTTAGGAGCAAGATGCTGCCTTCTTCTTATGTTGTTACAGGAGCTATACTTAAGAGCAAATGGCAGACAGAAACTGGGCTGTGCCCAGATCAAGTTTGTAATGCTCTCAAGCCTTTTAATATAAACACATTTTTTTCCAAATTAAATAAAGCCTTTAGAGTCTTTACTCTGCATTAGAAAAAGGAGATAAAAACCAAACAGACTACAAGGCAAACAAAAATTTTTAAATGCCCGTGGACTTCTGATGATCTCACAAGTCAACTGTTTTGTGTTCTTTGTTACACATTGCAAGTAGCACAGAAATAAATCTTCTGTAGTCAAGATAAAGTGAGTCTCAGATTCTCCTGAGAGAGTCTAAGCTGCATCGGCAGCTCCTGTGTGTCAACTGCTAGATCTAGTCTGCAGTGGAGAGAAGAAGAATCCATTTCTGATTGAATGGCTCTTTATGATGGGTGGTGTCAGTAGTGGGGATGCTGAGACACATGTAAAAATAAACATGTGCAGTCCTATGTAACAGCTCATTAGATAATTGCATTAGTTGTTGATCAGTGCAGCTGTAATATTTTCTTTATTTTTTTAGCTAAAGATCTACATCTTCCTTAATGAGGATATTGCTTAAAGCAGAGGGAAAATTAATGATCAGAATGTTGATATAAATGGATCCCCCAATATTATACTAATTTAGATTTGAATGTGTTTAGATGTGGAAAATGTTGGTTTATTTTTAAAAAGTAATAATTTTAAAGGCTTTGAAATGCATAAATATATCTTTTTTTGTCTTATAATTAGAAATGTAAACACCACATAACTGGAGACAGAGTGTCTATTCACTTGAGATATACAGCTCACTATTGCATGCTCAGAAAAAGACACTCATCTGAGCTTCAAACCTTTAAATATTTGGTTTTGTCTTCTGACAAATGGGAATTTCTTTTAAAATATGAGATCACAAAAAGTGCATGATTAGCACTGAATTCCTTGTATAAAGAACAGGGAATCTAGAACTGCCAGACTATAATGCCTGTTCCTTGTGATAAATCTGCTGCATAGCTATTAGGTTATTATAGCATTATACAGTTAAGCAATTAAAATAACAATGAAACTCACGTTATCCGAGATTTTCAAACTGTGGTTTTGATGAACAACATGAAAACAGGAAAAGTGAAAGAAAAGTGTTCTATTCCTTACATTTCACTGACCCTCATCCTTTTAGCTTTTCTGCTAAATATCAAAAGATCTGGCATAATAGAGAATGCCAGGAAGCACATCTGACAAAACTCTCTCTTAAGTCTTATTGAAAAAAGATATGGTGGAAATGTTTCTTGGCACCATCAGGTTAGCATTAGAAGAATAATGGCTTTAAAGCAAGCCTAAACACCTCTTGACAAATGACAGTTCCAGATTTTAACATTAAGATTACAGATGCTGCTGAAGATACTAAAAGAAATGTGCCCAGCAGTTGCCTAGTGCACCTGCTCATGACAATACTATTTGTCTGTCAGAAGATCACCTGCATTGGTGATCTAACACTGATGATGCTGCCAATTTCTACATTATGAGAAGTAGAAGTTGTGATCATTTTGTCAATCACACAGCCAAGGTTCTTGCCTTTCTATTTTATACAAAAAGCTCCCCTTTCAGATTTCTCTAGCATGGTTGGAGGGACCAGTTTGTCTGAGTTCTGAATTACAAATTGTTTCTATTTACTTGAAAAGTAAATCAGAAAAAACAGCCTATAAAAGCTATTTTATTTTGCTTATTTGTTTTCAATAATAACCATGCTAAATACTGTATATATTTTGAAAGATGTAATCCTGAAAAGAATTCTCAAAACTACACTGGGTTGGACCTAGATGATCTTTAAGGTGCCTTCTAACCCAAACAACTCTATGTTTCTATGTTAAAGCCTAATAAAGGAGAGTAAATTCCAGGCAATTATTTGGACTTAGCTGCACATGTTTCCCACACAGGGGTTTGGGTTATGGTTTGAAGAACCATAGACATGGTACATGCTGAAGCTTACTTCTGCTATGAACTAGTCAGTGTGTTTGCAGGAGTTTTTTAGCATTCTCCAGCCTCCCCAAAGCCACACCACCGGGACACATTGTGTCTTTCAACCGCTGATGCTATTAGAAGAGCCAGTTCACCACGGGTAATTATGAAGGTAGAATTATTTTTCCATGTGTTTACGTAGTATGTTCAGTCATCTTGAATTACTGCTAGTATTTTTCCAAATATGGTCTCCTTGGCACTGGTTATTGCTTGGGAAGCATTCAAGGAGGAGGATCAGAGTCACTGGAATTAGAATGATGGTCTTGTTGTCTCTCATTTTACATTTCCCTTGGAAAAGTTATTTCAAAAAGGAATATCAATGAAACTTGGAAATTTGAATGTAGATTTCAAAGATTTCTATTTAAAAATGTAAAATCAAGTTAATCAAGCAATTCTGACCGAAATTGTCTTTTGTTTGGTTTCTTGATAACAGAGCTTGGAGATAAAATTAACAGAACATTTCTTAAGTTGATAGATACAGTTTTAGATTTAGAATTCTTTTAAAACATCAGAAGAAAATACCTCATTTTGCTCTTAAAAGCTCAGGTATCAGGCAGTTATTTAAAGGTAAGGGTATTTCTCATTCAAAGACAGTTATGGTCTCATTTTCCTTATTAGACACAACTCTCGTTGGAATCATCCTGAACTTTGGTTCTGTGACTAGTATGGGTTTGAATGAGACACTGCCATTTTCAGGAGGCTCATTGTTACACTTCTGCTTTGCTGTGTCTTCCATTCCACTCCTTTATTGTGGCAAACCTATTGCCCAGTTTACTTTTGTTCCAAAAATCTATTCTTTTTTTTTTTTAAAGAGAACAAAAATAGGGGAAAAAAATCACTCTATCAAAGGGGATACACATTTTTGTCTCAGGGAATACTTCATTTAAAAGTTCCTTGAAAAACTTCAATAAAATAAAACCTGAGGTATACTCTCGGTGGACTGTGGTATATAAATACCTGTATTTTGACCCAATCTGTTTCAAGCAAGTCCATAATGTATTTGACTTTTACATTGGTATAAAACAGCAATCAAATTAACTAGATGCTGAGTATATTTAAACTATAATTTCTCCTTCCAGTAGGTCATATGGTGAGATAATTTTTCCAGAGATCCCTCTCCCTGCCTTCTAACAACCTTCTGTTTCTTGCTACTGTTGACATGAGAAAGTTCTTACAAGAGAGAATGTGAGAATACGGCTTCATCTCTAATATCATCCTTTCATGTTAGAAGAGCTTGGAAAAGAGATTTCTCAGTACTCTTGGATACGAATCAGGTATTCAGTAGATACTTTTTAAATTATACATTGCCGTTTTCTGTGTAGGACACCCTCCGTGTTCCAAGGATAATAATTAATTGATTGTCTGTCAAGCTTATCCCACAGGACCTAATAATCTCCATTTTTGCTAATACTACCTTCTTCTCCAAAGGTGCTTTTTCTTTCAAATTTAATAAATGATTACCATAATTAATTTAAACATGGAGATTTGTTTGCAAGCTGCCCTTAGGCTGAAGTCTGTGGCTTCTTTTTCAGGCCTTGCTGGTGTTGCATACCTAAAATCATGTCTGTTGTCTGCTATATAATATCATCTCACAAACACTGCTACCTCTCCCTACAAACTTAGTCTTAGAAAATACCCTACTTAATTTCCATTATCCTTCTACTTTGCATATTTTCCTCTCTCCTTACAGTTTTATGTAATTTGCTTTGCTTGGCTTTGTTTTTTTTCATTACACTGTGAGCTTTTCAGTTTGGGGATATAACTTAATAGGATCTGATTTAATAAGATGCTGGCAGGTAGTACAGGACATAGTTGAAATAATTGTTCATAAATGCTTTTTAATAGTTCATAATTCTTTTAAATTTAATAAATATATCTCCAGTACTTACTGTAGAGCATTTTATTTCAAATTTTCTATTTTGATCTAAAAGTTTCCTTTGTATTAGACTCTTGCCCATCCAGCCTGTGAAGTTAAGCACTGAAAGTTCTGCTGCTGCCAGGGGGTCAAGGGGAAATGTCACCTACCAAAAGTCTGACTGAGTGGGTTTAATTGCTATGTGCTACTAAGTTGATGAACTGCCACATAGGACAAGTGTAATAGCACGTTTATTCAGTGTTCCTAGCTTTCAAGTGTCCTTGTCATGCCTAAATAGAGCATTGACATTTCTGTCATCAAGTTTTGGGTTAGAATCTCAAACTTAAGGTAGTGTGAAACAAACAGTTTTGTGAACTTTATGATGATGATTAAAGAGAAAAGAAGTTCTACCCTCTCCATAACATTAATGACAGACCAGATAATACCTTTTCCAGCATCGAAATTGAGGTTAAGCACTTAGAAAGCCAAGGCATATCAACAGAAGTGAAATTGAGCTTTTCAGAGCAGACTATCCAATCATCTCACATAGCAAGCAAATCACTCTGCTCAGTGATTTTATAATGTGGAATGTTTTTAGAGTGCTGTTGCAAACTTCATATCATCCTGAAGCATAAGCCACCATAGGCCTGCTATGCAAATGGCCCTATTAGGGACAGCTGAACAAGTGACAAATTTGCACACAGATTGCCAGACAAAGTAGTACAAATTCTGAGTAGCTGTGCTATTTAACCCTTCCAGTTTTGTGAAATACACTTCTCTAATGATGCTCATGTTGTTATTCCAATCATAGATTAAATACAATCAGTTCAGGATTTTAAAGCTAGTCTGGGAAAACATCAGAAGGTGTAATTTATCATGCATCTGCAGACAGCTGTAGTGACTGAATTGACATGCATTTCCTTCTTTCCTACAGTTTTTTGGATCACTTATACAATTTGGTCATGGATTTGGGAAGAGCAATGCCAAGCCATTCTACACTCTTCACAGATTTGTGCTGGTGATGGTTGCTGTGTTTGTCAAAGGGGGATAGAACAATGTTTATTTTCCCAAAATTGTAGATCCGTTTTAACAAATTGCATCCTGTTTTTGCACCTCAAACCAATCAGAGCTATGCTGGAGCAAAATTCAGTGAGCAATCCTCACCAAATGTTCTTCCCAGGCCACTAAGCCACTGGGTACTTAGCTTTTTTAAACCTTCTTATAAAGAAATAATGACATTTTAGCATATGACATTATTTAAAGTCCAGGCTTGAGATGTAACTTTTCATGTTTTTTCATATTTTTAAGATCTTTATCTTCCTCTTCATGGCCAGGTAATTTTGCAGAATGGAGTGAAAGGAGCGTATGGCTATATAGTTACTTGTTTTTACTTTCTAACTTGCCAGTAAGAAAGTGTCATTGCTTTTCAGAATATAAAACTATGCTGCAAAATTGGAGAAGCTGTGGCATATGTTTAGTGTTTCTCAGATGGATCTGGACTTCTGTTTCTACTTTGTGGCCAGCCAGCCACAACCATGTGGCTCCAGCACAGATAATGGACAGGGAACGCTTAACATTTCCTAGCAAATACTCTTGCTTTAGCCACTTGAGGTTGTGTCTGTGAGCTGACTTGTCCTTACTGTGACCTGCTTTATTCCTCTCAATTCTATATGAGGAAAATGGGTCTAAATTCTGCATATATTATCTAAAGCAGTTTGAATGTTTGTTTCACATTATCATTGGAGCCTTACTGGAGCTGTTTTTAATCCTTTGCAAACATGGTTTAATAGAAAGCACAGAGAAGAGAACAAAGTAATCTAATCTCCACGAGGATTTGCATTAGTGGTGTAGGATAGGCAAAGGACATGTTCCCCAAAGTTTTAGATCCCCAATTACAGGACTTGCCTTGTGCATGCTGGAGCAGCAGGAGCTGTCAAGTTGCAGCTGTCCTCTGCACCACTGCTGTTGGCTCACAGAGAAGTTGTGTTTGCTTTGAGCCCCTCCTAAAGTTTGATTCCCAAAGGGATCTTCACCCTGCAGTGTCTGAGAGACATGGTGGGTGGAGTGGCTGCTTCCTTGCTTCTCCTCACTCTCAGGCTGTGCCTGTGTTGGAAAGCACCAGTAAATAGATGTCTGTGTGGGGAAGGCAGAAGGATGTTCCCTTTAAGTGTCTTTCAGTTTTTCGATCACTGAAGCCTGACAGAGACTTCATTATTTATAATCACTGTAATTTTCTGTTGCAAAGCTATAACGCAAAATGCCTATGTGGGTATTTTTATACACTTACACTATTGTCTGGCATTTGAGGACTTTGTAAAGATGTAACTTGTGAATTCTGGGTGATTTTTTGAAGCCATTGTATCATGAATGCTTTGATATGCATGTGACCCATGATAAGCTGTTGAGGCAGAACAGGGCTGAGGGCATGGTGAGGAGGTGGTGAAGTGGCTGCTGAGCATGCTCTTCAGAACGTGGGTGTGGGGATGTGAAAATTCAACCTCTAAGGATTGCCTGAAGAGCTTGAAGCTGTTATATCCGGTCAATGGAGTTGAGTTGCAACAAATCTAAATTGTACTCATTATTTAGTATTCTAATGTTTGCCTTGAAACACTGTTTTATTGGTTAATTATATAGCATGCCTTTATGTGTTCTTTCTATATAGAAAATATTTCCAAAAAAGGTCGTAAGATTTCCTTTTCCATTCCCTGATTTAAATTAAACAGGACAACCTTAATATGCTGTAGCCATCTTTTAAACTTGCAGCACAGCACTGTGGTAGCGTTAATATTTTTTGTGAACTTGATAGTTTTGTTCAGTACCAAATTAAAATGCTAACAAATGAAAAACACTAAAGCAGAACTCAGTAAAGTGTCATGTATTACTGCTGCTCCTTTGACAAAATTATCTTGTTGTTCTAATGTAGTAGGATCAGCTTTACCTGTCACTCCAAAATGTCGTCACATTGTAAATAGCACATGCAGCATTCTGTATACATTCTGTAATTGCACTTAGGCTTGACTTGTTCTCATGCTCCTTGTTTCACTGAAGTCAATGAGGTTATGTGGTTAAGTGAGAGCAAAATGTACTCCTTTCATTTAGACTAAAATGGCAAATTACAGCAGTGAGTGCTTCTGGGAATATAGTGAAAGTCACAATAAAATTTAAATATAATTTATGCATTGATCTGAAATAGGAAACTTTGAGTGCTCAGGAATGTTACAGAAAATTGGAGTGATTAGTGTTGAATTTTGGTTCTGTTTCTTCATTGCATTTTTACCACCTCATTACAGCTCCTTACAGAATTTGAGATCTGGTATTGCTTCTTACAAAAGAGGGAAGCAGTTTTTGTCTATTGACAAAAATAAAAGTGTTGGACTCGCTCCTTACCAGAAAGAATTTTTAAAAAAATAGTTGAAGGGAATAAAATTATTTTTGTAAGATTGTTTCTTTTGAACACAGGTATGGGTTGAAATGAACAACATTTCATAATAAAATACCAGAACAGTGACTTTATCTTCATCATAATCATCATCCATCATCATTATTTTAAACGTGAATGAAGAGCATTGTGATTTGCACAAGTCAGTACATGCTCGTCTACATTAGATGTGCAACCAAGACTTGGCTTTTTCCTGTCTCAGCTTTTTCTGTTCATACTATGGTATTCTCTGCTGTGATACATTGAATAGAATGGAAGATTATATGCTCAGATTCCAGCACCCAATTTAAGTGTGAAAAATCACCTACATGTAAGTTTTAAAGACCAGCTTGTAGGATATGTACTAGCTTTTTTTATCCGGAAGCACAGAGCACTAGCAGCATTTATGGTTTATTGGGCACTGCAAAGAAGAGGCTGGTGTCTTAAACACACTACACTTGTCTGTCCCAGGCCAGGGCTGGAACCTGGACTACTGCTGAATTTTCAGTTTAGTGGGGTAGATGCTGCATCCTCTAAGGGGACAGTGAAGTCAATGTCCTGATGATAAAGTGAGGAAGGCTTAGACAGCCTCTGAGAAGCAGTGCTTGGTATGATGGGACAGGTAATGCTCTGGGGCATCTGGGAGGTATAGCAAGTGAGGGAAGTGGTGCAACAAGGATTTTGTGTAGATCTTGAAATCCAGGAGTTTGGTTTAAGGTATAACTTACTGTAAGCCAAATGGAGATATGAAGATCAATTGGTGGTGTGCCAAAAGTTACAGGGATTAATGTTGATTCTCAATAGGTAGGCATGATTATCTCCTCTTCTTCATGTGTTTAGCTTTATTTGAAAAGAAATTTAAAAAGGAAAAAAAATCTAGTTTTAAATATCAGTGTAATATTTCTGCAATAGAGAATATTGTGCATAGAAAAAACTGGACAGATAACTGCACTGACTCACCTCTACTTAAGTAACTACTATTAATACCACACTGTAGGACGACCCAGTGGGTGGGTGGATGGGTGTGTAGCATTGCCCCCAGTTTTGCATATGCAGGAAGTGGAACATGGTACCCTCTGGGTCCAATTGCTTTCTCCTGCACTCTCAGAAGTTGTGTGGAGCTTTCTGAATGCATGCTAGAAAAGTATCATTTTCTATGGGTAACTTAGGTCCTTTTAGAAAGCCATAGAGCAAATAAATGCCCCAAATAAAAGTTACGGCTCTACTTTTCACCTCATAGAGACCAAATGTAGGCTGGTCAAATGGATGAAAGGAAAATGTACCTTTTCATGTAGCTTGGCCACAAGAAAAATAAGCTCTCTAACTGATTGGGTCAAGAGGCCCTCAGGGACCCCTACTTGGATAAAAACGGAATGCCATTTACAGCAGAGATAGGAAATCTGATTTAACACAGCTAAAACAAATCAGGAGCCTCAGAGATTCAAGTTAAAACTAAAGTTAGAGGCAAATGTGAATAGCTTTAGCTGTGGAGGGCCAAACTTTGTATGCTCTGAGGCCATAATCATTCCCAAGCTGTAGAAAGGCCAAACCTCTATAGTTACATTTTCTGTGAAGAGCAGCTTTCTTAGGAAAGTGTGCTCAGTGACACCAAAATCTCTCACAGGCTTTTTTAGATGATCCCTCCACCCAGCTGCCAAATCTGGCAGGCTTATAGGTCAAATGAGGGTCCTGAACTGCTTTGTTGGCAGTTGTTAGTTGAAATGAATATGAATTGGTGAGGACAGGTGAAGCAACAACAACAAAACCAGCCACATCTTCCTATACATTGGAAATTGAGGAACTAATGGGTTAAAGTTGCAGTTTTCAGGGAATGCCCTTGCATTTTTTCAGCTGCATTTTGCAGAGGAAACGGAACAATATATTCTTTATGCACCTAGAGCAATCTGGAGTGCTGTTGATAATATAAGCAAAAATCTAAAATCAGTTACTATGCCCATAATACCAAGTATTAAAGACTTTTATGTCTCTCCTTCCCCTACTAATGTTTATATCTTTTTCTACGAGTGTTTAGGTTCAAGCCCTCAGTAGGATTCTCGTGGCAGGCAGAAATTGATGCAGCTGCCTCTTGCAGATGCTCGTAAACATCTTATATTGGTCATGGGGCTCTGGCAGGTGAGCAGGGTGGTTATGTATGATGAGTTATAGTCTCCACTGACGACGTTGTGGGAGGACTACAGCCACCTGGAACAAATCAGTGCAAACAGCTTTCATGTGCTCAAGAGGTGGGGCAGAGAAGCAGGGCCCACCCAATGGTGGTGTAGCTGCAGGGAAGCCTCGGCAGCCTCGGGTTTTGTTTAAGAGGTGAGTGCTTTGCACAGCAGCAGATTAGAAATGCAAGGGAAGGAAGAACCAGCTATGCTGATACCAGGCTGTAGCTTGCACAACTATAAAGGAGTTAAAGGATTACCTCATTCATATTAATTATGCACATGTGTGTGGAAGACAGTATAAGCCACTAAACCTATGGGTAATTACTTATGTATATTTGTATATCTATGTACCCATAGAGAGACCTCTTTGTAAGTATATAAATACTGAGGGTTTGCTGTGGCTGAATGATGACCCTTTTATTTTGAACTTTGAAATTGATTTTTTTTTCCTAAATAGGATTTTAATAAGCCCACAGGAAATGCTCACTTTTCAGAAAGTCTGTGATTTTTGTACCAGTTTTCTCAGAATTAATTGGCAGGGACTGATCTTGACCTCATTTTCCAGACCTTGGAAAAAATGAAATTGAAGCAGTTGACAGCTACATATAAATGACAATTTTGCGCAATGATTTATTAGTTAATTTTTCCTACTTGGAGATGACTGTCCTTGTATACAAGGGTAATTAGTATTTTTCTATTATCTACATTTTCCATTTAGTCATTATAAACATGCTATTAGTGTTCTATACATTGCCCTAGTCACATAAAACTTGGACTTTATTTTTTTTTGTGAAGCTGTTAATTATTTTTCTACACAGGTTTTTAGTGGGCCTGCAGGAAAGAATGGTTCTGGTTGTGATTTATTTTGAAGTAAGATTCCTGAGGGCTGGATTCAATAATACAATCCATTTGTCTTAAGCACTGCAAAGGCTCATGGCAAAGCTCTAAAAATCAATTTTTTGAGAGACAGAGAGAAGATGTGTGTGAGAGAAGCTGTACAGCAGTTTCAGCAGTCCAGAATTGTGAGGTGTTTTCTTTTTTTCCAACCGGTCTTTAAATGGTTATAGATTTGTTTGTTTTAATAGGATTATATATATATATATAATCAAATATTTAAATCTTAAAATATAGACTCTGTAAGTAGAAAAAAGTGGACATCATTTATAAAAGCAAGTAAGATATATTAATGAATTCAAAATAAAATCCCATCAAAGCACGCTATTAGAGTGTAAGATCTCTCCTACAGAACTGGACATAAAACCAGAACTAGACTGTGACGTTAACTAGAAATCATTTAATGCTGTGTTTCCATTCTGACTAAATGCAAAATATGAGTGGCCTTGCTGTCAAAAAGTGAACTTGGAAGCAAATGGTGGGATAATTTGAAAGACTGATAGCACAGCACACATGCAAAGATGGGAGTGGGGGCAGAGGAGATACTTTAGTCTTGATGGTGTTGCCTTGAATTCAGGTGCCTCCCCAGTGCGGAACTGCTCTCAGGAAAAGCTCAGCTGATAGCTGGGACAGAGCAACCTCTGCATCCTCCACAGGGTCTCTGGCAGGTGAGGCCCTGCCTGCCCATCTCCTGGGAGCTTTGCCTGTGCCTGTCACCTCTCTGGAGCTCTGTCAGGCCACTGCCAGGGAGGAGGAAGGTGCTGGCCCCTTCCTGGGGGCTCAGCAAAATGCTGGTGCACAAGTGGCCTTTACTGGTCACCAGCACAGTGTGAGCCCCATCTCACAGGGTTAAATCAAATCATAGAGGTTTATAAAGTAAGTCACTTTGTGAAATGGTTTCCACATTTGTGATGCAAGTTTGGGAATGAAAATAAGGTTTAGGCTCCTTTGTTATTCATCCCTTTCTGCAGGGAGAGAAGTTGTGGTGTGAGGCAGGTTGATTGTAGATTTGAGTGAGGCCTGACTGTAATAATCCTGAAAACCAAACAGTGAAAGTGTTATGGATAATGTTATGCATAACAGAATTAAGGAACTGGAGTACGATTCTGACTTGCAATACAACAGGGAATATATCAGAAGATTCTGTTTTGCTTTGCTACTGTGGAACAAAGACTGGATGTGCAATATGTGTATTGGTTATATTTTACATAAATCCTTAAAATGTTAATACTGGAGTGGATTTGTTTGAACAGAATAGAGATTTGTTCAGTTCATTGAAAGACTTCACAATATTCATTTATAATAAAGCTGAAAAATAATTTAAGTAGACTTTTTATTAAACATGAGAGACCTAATCCATGCTTCAAAAATGTATTTGCATGGTTTGAGGGAACTTCTGGGACCGAAAGGTGGTGAAAAAGAGGCTTAAAAGTGAAGAATTATATGGTAGTGAGACTTTAAAAAGACACTGAATTTAATCCTATAAACTCTGTAGGAATTACAGGACAGGACTTCAGCTGATTAAGTTCTTGTTGCCCTATTAAGTAATTCTTGTGTATTTATGGAGGAGATCTGAAGGTTTATATTTTCAAATTGCATTCCTATATAAAAAAAATCATCTCTGAGTGGAAGTCTGTGATCAGGAAGTCACCTAAATACAGTTTATATGACACTGCAGTCTCCTTCTTCTTGCAGAGCCGCCCAGGGCTGAGGACATGGGCTGGACAGAGCCAGTGCTGAAGAGCAGGTGAGGAGATAGACCTTAGTGGCATTTTTGGGCAGGGAGAAGTTAGATTATTCTGAAGTAATGATGCACCGTCCTCCAACCATGAATTTACTGCAGGAAGCTATCCTTCCCTTTTTTCCCCCCTACCTTCTCAGTTTGTCACCCCTGGCACTGTGAATCTGTGGCTGGACACATGAGATGGAGCGAGAGGCGTGGGCTGTGCCAGCCTGTGCAGGTAACGGGGGATCTGCTTGGCAGGGGAGTGCCCCACACGTGTAACGAACAATCCCATGTTGGGCTTGGGATAGTCATGTGTGTGTGGTGTGCACTTCCCTGATTCCTCAAAAGGCCTACGGTGACTTTCAGCTAGTTGGAAAGTTAGTATTGCTGTGGCCTGTTTTTTGAAATGGATCTCTGTGGCTTTTTATTTATTTTGTGACCCCCGTGACTGGTAGAGATGAAACAACTCGAATGAACTTTTAAGATCAAAAGTAAACCAATTCGTGTACTGACTTGCTGCAGGGACTTCATAACTAAGGATAGGCACTTTTGCTTCCATGTCACTTTTTAAAAGAGAGATGGATGTCATGTAGAAGTTGACAGTTAGCAATATATTATTTGCTAAATTATTAGTGGGTTTGCTCCATGTTGTCTTATTAATTTTGAGGAGCTAACTGCTAGCAAATTCTCCCTTTTTAGTAGTGGTGACTACTTATAGAGTTATAAAAATTTGTGAGTCATAGCAATACATGGAATTACATATAAATGCTAAAAATGGACATTTTAATTTGCCTAAATTTTATTAAAGTGAAATTCCTGGATATGTATCATCCTAGTTGTTCCTGTAACTCGTGGAATTAATAATTTGTATGATTAATGTGGCCATTTTTGTGTTTGTGCAATATCAGTATTTAGGTCATGATTTCTTAAGTGTTCATGTTTATTTGCCAAAATCTCTTTTGAGTTTTTATCTCAAAGAAGAACTGCAAATTTAAAAAGATTGTGTTGTGCTACTTAATTGTGCCTGTTTGGACAAGCAAAACAGTAGTGCTTTATTTTAATCACTGGATAAATTTGTGTTTCTAGAACTGGTTTGTGTGTCTGAATTTACCATTTCATTTCTATGAATTCTCATGCATTCAGTTTTGAAATTTTTCTTCTGTTTGTGCCAACAAGTACCTGAATATTCTAAAAAGAAAACACTAAGTAGACTGGAGAAAATCAAGTAGTTGATTTAGAATCTGAAATAAAAAACTGGTATTTTTTTGGGAAATTACAGGGGGGAAAAGTGGAGTAATAAGCATAACACTGGAGACTAAACATTTACTTGATTATCTCCTAATTAGTATTAAAATTGAAGAAATTCTGGAAGTAATTCAGAAAATGTGAATTGAAAGAAGGATCAATTACTGTACCCCTTAGAAACTGAATAGAGTATTGAATGCATTTTATGCATTGATTATAAATTTTTTGTTGAGTGCAGGGATGATTCTACTGCTCTTAATCCCTTGACTTTTGATTTTTCTTCTTTTTGGTGAAGGACGTTCATATATTCTTTTCTAATTATCTAATTTATCAGTTGGGCCTCTGAAAGATCCCTTATAAACTTGAGCAACTTTACAATATGATACCAATAATTTAGCAGTTGCTGAAGTAAAATGAGATTTGGGTTATTGTTTTTAATTGGAAATTTTCAACTAAATTAAAGCTGAAAATAATAAAAGAAGACTATTATAGCCTAGGCTATAGAAATATATGTTATTTCATATATATGTTATTTCATATATATGTTATTTCAAATATATACAAATAGCTGTTATTTCAGATAACAAGGTGGGGTTTTTTTGCAGAGGATCATCATATCAGTGGATCTTGCATTGATGCTTGACAACAGCTTGAAATGGGTTTGGATTTGCTGGGAGAATTTGGAGCTGTGCTGACTTGTGGGTGTATCTACAGGTGTCTTTGCTTGTGGGATTCTACCCTGCGGTTTAAAAACCAGTCCATTTTAGAAATCTCTGATTCTCACATAAATATTTCATTAAATATTTATTTGCTATGCAAAAATTTAAGGAAGTTAACTTTTTTCCCATTATCCACTCGTGCAGATTTGCTTATCCATATTGCACCTGTCTCACTTGGAGCCATGGGACACAATGATCACTGATGTCCTACTTTTTCTGTGAAAGTCATCTAAAGGACACCGTGAGGAGAAGGACACTTCACAGAAAAAACGCCTTTTGTGTCCTCAGGCCCCACTTCAAATGGGAAAATCTAAAGCATCAGGTGAGTCTGAATGCCTGTTTTACTATCAGAGGGATATATCACAATTAGGAAGCCCAGAACAAATGCAACTGTTTCCTGGGCAATGAAGCATGAGATTAAAGGCTGATGTCCAAATGTAAGAATCCAATTAGCAAGTGATTTATGTCTGTGGTAAAAAATCAAAATGCTGCTATTTAAATTACATATTCCAGACCTGCATGGGTTCATCTCCTTGTAAACTACAGAAATATTGTTTATGAGTAGTTAAATGTGTATCTGGAATAACAATATGTGGTGTCATAAAGAAATAGCATATGAGAAATAGTGTACAAGTGCTGCTATCTTCCACTTCATGTTTTCCACAATGAACTCTTGTACACCAGGGCCTTTAGTGGTGCAAGTTATTATAGATACTGACTGCAGTTTCACAGCTTCTGATAAATTTGGGGGTAAGCCAACTCAGCAGTTACACATTGGGTAGAAGAAGCAAGTTCTTGATAGGATGCTTGCAGTATCAGACTGCTGCATTTTGCAACGGTAACCACTTCCCTGCAGTCTGATGGTGCTTTGGACATTTCCCTAAACCCAAAGTAAATAGAGGGGAAATTGTTCTGTTCCTTTGTGATATGTTCCTCAAGGAATGAACCTATGAAACTTAGGGATTGCTTTATGAGAGGAATGTGGTCGTGTTAAAGACTTGAGAGATTTTGGTGGGGGAACGACTTGAAGGTTATAGACTAATTTAGATAGAGGTTTATTTCACAGGTCATTTATTTGGATGATTGGGATTTTACAAAAGGAGTCGGGGGGAATACATTAATTTCTTTGAAGTGTCTAAAGTGTATGGTTTTATGATCTCACTTTATTGGGTAATGCACCTTTCTGATTTCCTTTTAACAGCTCCCTAGAATGTATTTATAACTTACAGGATCATGCCTAAGCTCAGTATCTAAACTTGCGTGTTCATTGCCTGCACGTAATAAATGATAATGGAAGAAGAGTATTGGGCTGTTAGTTGTAGGGATTAGAAACCTCTTCTTTGATGACTGAGAGTAAATGCAGCTGATGGAAGATAAGTGAATTCACACATATATTTATTTTCATAGAAACATCAGGCATAGATTATGAGACACATATACATGCAGAGAGGGGAAAAGGGAGGACATATGCTGGCCTTTCAAACAACGTAGGGAATGTGCGTTTAAATGTACTTACATGTAGGTCTGTAAAGTTGACCTAAACATCAAATTAAAAAAAAAGTCAACCAGATGTGACCCTGTATGTCTCATAAACCGTACTGAATAACTGCTTTTATTGCTTTGCACACAGTGCCTTGCTAAATGTGATTATGGGGATCTTAAATCCACATTGGTTTGGGGTAATGTGAAACGAGCTCTGTTTAAAATCAGTGAGTAAATTCATCCCATGTTAATAGAACCTACATCGTCTGAGTGTGGCCTTGTGATTCTTGTTATCATGGTTGCCTTCATCTTAAATTGTATAATTAAAATGTTCCTAATTACCAGCTTATTAGAAGGGGCTTTGAATGAAGCAGTTGAGAAATTTGGATGAGAAAATAGGACAATTTTATGCTTTCATTGTTCTTTATTCTTAGTGATGCTTGCTTCATCCTCACAAGCTATCCCTGTGTGTGGTCACTCTGCTTTTTTGTGAGGCTCTGTTCTCATGTTGTCATGACATCTGCTCGCAGTCTGTGTTACGGATTTCACTAGTGTAATTTTTCCTGATGCTGTCAGAGTCTCTTTTTTAAAAAATACAATTCAGACGGTACAAACGTAAGAGTTAGAAATCATAGTCTTTTATGTAAGTTTTGCTTTGCTAGATTTTCTGGGTTTATACCATGAAACAAAACTTCATTAGAGAGCATGTAGTTACTATGACCTCTCCTGACACTGTTGTTCACTGTTTTCCAGTATTGCTGCAAAAATTTACAGTGAATGAGAACCTCCTGAAACTATTCATAGTGTCAGTATTAGTCACCACAGTACTGTTGGCTCTATAAAGCTGCCAGAGACTAAGCTCCATTTTTCTCTTCCGTTTCTTTCCTGCTGCAATTGCATTTTCTGAAATTAAAACCATCAGACTTTCCAGGGAAAAATTTAAGATTTCATGCTAAATTTTACCTTACTTCCACTTTTCCTGTTATAATTTAGGGAAATATACTTGAGATTGAGAAAGTGATTCAGATAAGGTGTCAGATGGAAGTGAAAACCAAAAATTTTGGCTCTGAACTCATGGACAAGATTGTTGACCCTTATAGATAATCCCTCCTCTATTGCTGGTACTGCTTGTACTGTTCACTATGTCTTATGAAAAGCATAATACAGAGAACGACCTGATTCTGTTTTTAACCCTTTTTCCTTCTTCAGGCCTGGTATTTCATGCTTTCAAACCCCTTCTTCTTAAACTTCAACTTCAGCTTTTAAAATTCCCAGTAGATAATTTTTTCTGCTCATTAATGTACCAAAAGTAGATTGAGTTTGTGTTGGATATAAACTGCATGAACTCTTGTCTATACAGAGCAATTCATAAACTTCTCTGTAAAAGGATAAAAAGATGGATAAAAAGAAAAGACAGGGGAAGGAGCATAAAGCCATAGGGAAGAGAGAGGACAGACTTCCTTGATTCAACCATCCAAAGCATGGAAGGTTTTGCAATATTCTTTTTTTAAGAGATTCAGTTCATTGTTCCAAAATGCTTGGTGTTGTAATGTCTACAGTGCAGTTAATTTTCTTAATTTCCTAAGATTTCTGCTGTATCTTGAGATGCAGGGAAAAAAAATCAGCGCATTTTAAAATTTATATTTTCTCCATTTATATTTTATCCATTAACTGAATAAATCATCCTGACAGGAGATGAAATAGCTATCTGCCTGCTGTGGATGTAAAAGATACAATCATCTTTCTGCTGAACATCTAGATCTCATGCATGTTATTGTAATAGACTTTGTAACTGCTGAGACATGGAATAAAGCTTTCACCAAAAGTTTATTTTAAATGCACTGATTTTTGAAGCCTAAAGTAAGTGTTAGAGTAATGAAATGTTTTATATTCAGCTTTAACACTGGACAGTCATGGCTAAAAGGAAATATTGCTGCCTTCAGCCAAGTATTTTGTATTTCATATTATTTATGCTAGGCAGGGAGAATAAGAGATGCAGAGATAGCATGGAGATGTCTGTGATTTTGCTAGAATTTTGCTGTTTGGTGTTGTTTGTAGAAACTAATGTGATTTAAAATGTTTTAAATTATTATTTTAATATTGCAAACTGTCATTGTTTTGTTAAATATAAATTGTGAAGGTTTGATTCATTTCAGCTTTGTTGTAACTTAGGGCCAGATTCCAAGCTCTGCATAAAGTGCACATCCTTCTTCTAAACCGGACTGTATCAGCCTTGAAAAGTCCTTAACATCAAGGTAGCTTCTATAAATAGCAACAGTAGTAATTTGAATGGATGGAAAATATCTCCTATTCCCTGCAAGTTCACAGTAATTTCTTACATTTATTGAGATATTTTACCACTTCTTTAGGGAGGTGTGCCTCTATTCAGTCTGCTTGACATCTAAAGGGTGTGATACTGGACAGTTACAAATGCATCTGTGGTTTAAGTGGAGACATTAGGCAGACTGAGAAGTCAGTCCCATTGGACCATCTGCTATGTTAAAACAGAGGTGAATTAATGTAAACTTGAGTAGCTGGGTTGGTGAAAGCATAACTTATGAAAAATAAAATAAAAACATTTCATTTAATGGGACTCTTACAACTGGACATGCAGAGAATACTGGGAGATGACAGTGCCTGGAGGGGCTGGTACCTAGTAAGGGCTGGAGATTCACTGCAGCCATTATTTGTACAACTTAGGTTTTATTAAAATCAGCAGGCATTTTACCACTCATATGCACTACACTATCCCCTGTGCTATAAAAGCTCTCAGACAAGTACAGAGCATTTGTCAAATCTCACCATAAATTGTACACTTCTGTGAGCTTGTTGCAGCAGACAGTTCCTTCAGAATTTCAGTCATCCATAGCAAACCAAGGCATGTTATCAAACCTTTTGTCAAATGAGTATGCAGCAATGCACAAAGCATGTATTTTAGATTCCGGATTGTTAGGAGATTATGTAGGCTTACATGGACTAATATGAAAGTAAGCTCTTTCACATCTGTCCAGAAACTAATGTTGTTTTTAAGTAACACTTCGCTATTCTTGTATGCTTTTTTCTGGCAAAGCCTTTCCTACTGTTGCAGATATTTACAATGCAGTCTTTAGATGACTGCAGCCGCTGACTACTAGAATGTGTGAGAAGAGTTGTGTAAATCAGGTCTAGTAGAAATACACAAGTTAGAGTAATAGAAGTATTATGTTAAAGGACGAAGAAGTTTAAAATTTCACATGCCATTGTTCCTGGAAATGTTTAATTTATGTAGATCTAAATTAAAAAGACAAAAAAAAAAGTAAAAAAGGTCCATCATCAAAAAAGCTGAGGAACACAAGGAAGAAGAGAGTCCTATATGTTCAGGCCCTGTGAGAGGCAAGCTGATTTCTATTATACGATACATCAAAATAAATTTTAAAATTCCTTGATAAATTCCCCATTTCTAAGAACATCGGAGGATTCTTCAGTCTCAGCTTTAGTTGCAGGCCTGACCTTAACACACAGGAAGATACAGTAAAGGGGTGTAGTCAGCTACAATAAAAGAAAGCCTTAGTCTATGGCTGTGCAGTGTGGCATCCCAAATTGCCATCATCAGGCTCATGCACTGAACTCAGTTCTTCACAGTGGTGGTCATGGTCTGTCTCCAGCTGGTAAAGTAGGAGACACTGCACCAAAGGAAAGCTGCAGATCTCATATCTGTTCTATGTTTGAGCCCTTCCAAGTTAAGATATTCATCTGATCCTTTCTATTCTGAATGTAAAAGAAATAAATAGTCCTGAAAGTAAAATTTAGAGCTCCCTGGTCTTAGATGACAGAGCTCATGGGCTACAAAACTCCGCCTCACTTTGTTTCAGATCCATAAATCTCTCTGGAGAGTGCAAGAGTTTTAACTGGCCAGATGGGCACTGTGATTTTGGAGACAGGCCTGGAGTTAGGGTCACTCCAACTCATTTCACTTTGGAAAAGCAAAAGCAGACGTCTGGACCAAGCTTAATTCCCCGGTTGATGTGCAGGACGTGCCATGGGGCCAGGGCAGAGCACCGATGGCGGAGGGCAGGAGGGCAGGCCTGGCTACGAGTGTGCCTGAGCTGCTGGCCACAGTGTCCTGCTGTGCCTGTGGCCTCCCCTGGCCTCTCGGGCTGGTACTGCCTTTGCCTCAGGAGCTGCTTCCTCTCATCACTGCTTCAGGGGAAAAGCCATAAGGATGCAGTTCGTGATGTGAGGAGCAGTGAATGTGTGGGTGTAGGAACAGAAGAGAGCAACTTGTGAGAGCCATTAAAGCTGAGCTGTCTGCCAGTTCCACACAGGGTTCTTGGGCTCTGGGCTAAACATCTGAAGTAGTGTCATGGCCTGCTGTTGTTAGGTATTGAAGATTTTCTCTTAGTGGCTGTACCAAAACCCTGCTTGTTAGCACACACCCATGCCATGCTTCCTTAGGGCAGACACGGCTTTATTTAAAAACAATTCGGGTAGGTACTGCTCAAGCTGGTCTCAAGAAAGGTCTTTATTAAGCACTAAACAGAACCCTTGGTAACCAGAGTTACCAGTGCCTGTCAGAAATATTAATCCGAAAAAGGGAGATAGCTGCTGCTTTAATAAATATTATCCTCCACCAAAACATTTCCTAGAAGCTAAAACAGGAATATATTTTGGGAGATACTAATTGTGCTGTAAGGTTTCCTGCTGATTTGGTTTATGGCATCTGCTCTTCCCTATCTACAAGACTTAGGTGGTCTTGTATCATTCAATGGTTCAGTGATGCTTATGTCATTAATAATTCTCAGATGCTCCTTGGGAAAGTTACACAGTAGGATAAATCTTATATGTCTTACTGTACAGTTTGTCAATAGGGAGTTCCAGGCTTTTTTAAAAAAGTATTTCTCTATTAAAATGAAGATGTGTCAGGAACACTGTTTTTATGATGATGGATGCTGAATGAAAAGCTTTAGAATAGCTAGAGATGTATGTAAGTTATGTGTTCTTATCCGTTTTCTCTCAAGTTTTTTTCCTCTCATAATTTCTGGATGGATCTCTTTCTTTGGCAGGCTCCCAGAACAGCAAGTAACTATACTAGGCTGTTGGACATATGCTGTTAAAACTGATTGTCCGTGGCAGCGCTCAGACAATTTATATATTCCCCAAAACTTATTTTAAAAGGTCTTTTTGTTCACCCTCTATCTTAAAAGCCAGTTTCAGCAAGCATTACTGAGATTTTGATTTATTGTTATGAGTGATGGTTTTAAATGTGCTGGTGCTTTCACAGGAAGATGAAAAGCATACTCTTGTGTTATTTTTTTCCATCCCTGCCTGCAATTTCAGGTACAAAAGGCAGATTGTGCTTTTGCTGTACAAAGGCTTCTCTGAAATTACCAGTGGCATTTAGGTATGGATTAATATTTTGTTGATTACTTTTAGGCTAAGCGTTACTAAATACAAAGTCTGAGTGTGTTGCAGATCTCTTACTCAGAGATTATTCATTCTTCTTATCTGTAAAAGGATCAGTCATTCCGTAATTTTATTAGTCAAATAATCAGCAGTAATATACCTGAATGGGATTATAAAATACTAAGAATCTATGAATGCTACAACTTTGTTATTAATAGGATTAATAAAATTCTGAGGCTTCTGTCCATCAATTGTTCTATAGAAGACAACAGAGGTGAAAAATTTGGGGAATGCTGAATCAATGCTGAAATATTTGCACTAGGAAAATGCCGAACTAAGATTATAAATATTTTGTGTTCATTAAAAATGAAGAGATAAGGGTTTATATTCAGATTGGGTATATAGAAAGATAATACAATTAACCAGTCACTAGACAATACTGCCTCTCCATCCTTTTATTCAGACCTTTGAATTATGATCCATTCTGTAATATGGAGTTAGACAGTCTTGACCAGCTACCCTGTAAACCTTACCATGCCTTTGTCATATTTGCTAAGTCAGCTAATCGTATTTTTCAAATACCTTCTGCATTCATTGATAGAGAAGCAAATGCCTTTTGGTTCATTGGACCAGATTTTTGGGTAATGAAATTTCTAATCTGTACGCATTTAGACAAATTGATGACTGATTGAAGTAGGAAATACTAAAAAATTACAGCCCATTGAGTAGCCTAAACATCCAGTCACTTGCATGTTGGTGCCTCTCGCCTTATTGTTTAATTCTTCTAAATGATGTGTTGCTCCTGAAGTACACACAGAAAGTTGAAATTCTGTGTGGTTTACATTTCAATAGAATAGATGCATAATGGCTGATTCTTAGCACCTCGACTGACATAATCCTAACATGCAGTGGGCAAAGTTTGATCCATGGAACCACTGATTTGCATGAGCTACTTATGCACTGACATGTACGATAAATGTACTAGGTACAAGACACGTGCTATGGGATGGCATTTCAATGACAATATAAGGCTCCTGGTGGTCTCTTTAGACAAACAGAGTTTTCAAATTAATACCTTGATACTACACATGGAATGAAAAGAAAGACCTTTTCTCCAATAATGTGTACAAAACCTGACATTTTTAACCGCATACATGTGCAGTAAAATGAAACCTAATGTTGACATAGCTCCAAAGTAAATAAAAAGATGAATATACCATTCCAGGTATTGACTAGTGTGCACTTAAATGATTTGCAGATGACAGTCCTCTGAATGCGTTCTACAACAATTCTAGTTGGTTTATATTCCATTAGATTTACAAAGAAATTCCCTTCATCTCTTTTCATAGTCTGTTTGCAAAATAGAAATATACCTAAATGTAAAAAAATTAAACCTTTCCAGTAAACATGACCAAGCATCTGCCAGAAGCTACCCTGAGGTACGACCTATATACATTATGGTTGACCACAATGTTATCAAGCTATTTTTAATCAGTTCTGAGTCACTGTTCCATTGGTGACTTGTGTGATCCTAACTCAACTTCTTGGGTCAAGGAGCCTGTGCAGACCTTAAGATTTCCAACAGCTTTCTGAACAATTATTAATCTGTGCAAACCAGGAATTTTGGCTCTATGGAGACAAGAAGTAGCCTTGTAAGTTTGAAATTAGAAAATAGCAAACAAAAAATTTTATATCAAGGTAATCAGGCAAGTCAAAACAGATGGAAGATGTTAAATGCTTCCCATTCCTAATCTCACTGCTCACAAAGGTGTCTCAGCACAACCTTCAGCGTGTTCAGTCACTGTAGTGGGAAGTGTTTTCCTTCCTTGCCTATTATGCCCTGATGCAGTTTTAATTGTATAGTTGTAGTCAGTCCCTTTAAAGCTAATACGTCAGATTCTGTTTTCTTCTTCAGAAATATTAGACCTGGGATATGAGCTTAAGCCATTTCCATATAATGGCAAGAAGGGCTCGTGTGTTCTGAAGTACTGACTTGGTACCTTCAGTGCTTTGAATAGCGATTGAAACTCTCACAGCAAACTGGGAATAAGCAATTTGTGCACTGAGGGTATAATTGGTGAAAGGTAATGGCCATCCTTGGCCACTGTACAGTGTTTGCTGCCTGAGTGGGAGTTGGAAGCAGGGTTCTGCTTGGGCAACCATCTGCGAGTTTGTCGTTGTTCTGCCCTTTGGTTATTTCATCCAGAGATGCTGTAGATACCCTGTGCATTCAGAACTACACCAGATGCGCCAAGAATTAAAATGGAATTGTCAAACTTTTTTTTTTTTAATGAGACATTTTTCAGTTTCCTGGAGCATTTGTTGATACTCCAGGGGATGTATCTTTTGATGGTATTTCATCAAGATTATTGTGTAATTGGGTAGGTAGTAATCCAAATGAAATTTATTTTTGTGTTTCAGGATCATTGTCTTGCACTGTCCAAAATACTTAGGCTTCGGACTTCAGCTTTAAGCTTACATAATAGGAGACACTGAGAACACTGTGATTAAGGTTCATTTCATACCTGTCATGAATATTCATAAGTCATGGTCTTGGGCCTTTGCAGTGCATAGATAATTATGGAATAAACTAGAAGATACAAGTTCTGTTAGACCATTTTTATGCTAGCTTTACTGGAATAAAAATAACCATCTGCATAGAATTAAAAACATTCAGTTGCACTTTTATCCATAAAACTGAGAAGGTTGAAGGACATACAGTTATTGCTACATCTAAAATGTGTCTTTGAGTGCCAATGTTGAATTGGTTTCAATTATCGCTTTTGTTTTTTCTAGAATTTTTCTATAAATAGGATTTCTCTTATGTATGTAAGGAAATAGTTGGTTTTCCTTGTGTTTGGATTTTGAAATATTTACTGGTGGGTGGTGGTAGAAATGCTCATTATTTGCTGAAAATTAACAGCAGCAGTAGTCCTGTGCAATTAATTTCACCATAGTATTTGGTCCGAGATGAAGTAAAGAGTGAATTAGTCATGTGTCCAACTTTTGCTTCCATTACTTTGCTTCAAAAGCTTTATCAGATTTTGCTGATGCATATCTTTCTAAGTGAAAATAGTTAATAGTTCAACATACCTTAGCCTGAAAACATTGATCTCTGGGTGTGGTGGGTACACAATACACCTGGAAGGAATGTCAACTATGTCTCGTTTACAATGTAAACTATGTCTAGCAACAATGTCTAGTTTATATCTGAGCTGATGCATAGTTGATCTTTTTTTAACATAATTTTTTTTTTAGTGTCACTTTACTGGGGCCAAAATCAATTTGTATGGAAACTGTTTTACAGCCGGTGTGGAATGAACTTGTGCTTATGCTTTGTTTCCTAATAAGATGGTCTAGCTTAGTAAATGTGAAAGCTGCCTTTACCTGATGCATTTTATGGTCCTTTTGTCAAGATTAAAGAGATAAGAAACACAAATCCTCAGGCAACTGTGAAACATGCAGAGTTTTTTAGATTGCCAGTGAGAGATGAAATGGATAACTTTGATCCTCATGATGTAGTGTCTGTTCTGTAAACAAACAAAACCTCCCATCCACAGATGTTTGTTTGGACATTTTACCGAAAAGATGTTTTCATATATGAAAACACAAAAAATTTGAATGTATTTTGTAGTGTGGCAACCAGAAGATGTGCAGGCTCTGTCAGAGAAATGCTGATCCTACATTTCATTACCATGTCTTTAATGCAGAGGACACAGTTATGCTGTGTTGTATCTTTTATAGAGATATCAGGGTGCTGGTTTTTACAACATGGGAAGAAGAAATAGAAGATTCAGCAGGAGTATATCTGTGTTAGTAGCCAAAACAATAAAATCTGCCCTAGAATTACCACTTTTCAGCAGGAGTATTTCTGTGTTAGTAGCCAAAACAATAAAATCTGCCCTAGAATTACCACTTTCCAGCAGCAGTAATTCCAACAAAGACAAAGTACTGTTGAGCTGCTTACACGTGATTAGATAGGGATATAGACTAGTCCCTTTTAAGGTGAAGGGTGGGGGAAAGGGATAATGCTTAATGACTGCTACTGGCTGGCAAAATGCTGTATGTAAATGATAGAAAGGAGTAATCACTGGTTGACCTGTTGTTAGGGTTTGTTGGTGGTTTGATTTTGTTGGGTTTTTTTTTGGTTTTTTGTGGTTTTCTTTTGTTTTGTATTTTGTTTGTTTTGTTTTTGGTTTTTCTTTATTTCATCTGTTTCCTAAGTTTAAATGTGGAACCTTTTGAAATCCACTTGTGGGTGGTGTATATACTTATACTGTTATTCATTAAAAGGATTACTGAGTGTACCTCTTGTTTTAAGCTTTGAAAAGATACCCTCTGGGTCCTAAGCTTCCTTTTTTTGTAAATTGATTGTCCAAACCATCTACACATACACAACAAAATTCTGAGGTATGAACAGAAGTGGCCTTATGCTGTCAGCACTGCTCTGGCCACAAGTTCAAAACACAGCGCCATGCAAACTGCTGTGAAGAAGACTAGCTCTGTCCCAGCCAAATCTTGTACAGTGTCTGAAAGGAAGGGATAAAGTCAACAAAGAATTAATCCAGCAAATAGAAATAGGTTGTCGTACTAGCCTGACCAGAAGAGATCAAAAGTTTGCATGTGAGCTACCAAGCAGTTTTGTGTTGCCTATAAGTGCTTTGGCACAATAAGAGAAGTTACAGACTGGCCATTAGCAAGGTGTATTTCAGTGTACCACCAGTGGCTGTCACGGGTGAATATGCAACCTTGACATTACTGAGAACTGGGCCTATCTATGGTTCTGTCTTGCACGTTTCTGCAGTTCTCCTTAACATATAACAGCAGTCAGTGCTTGTTTTGTAGGTATGGATACCACTGTTCTCTAAACTTGTATAAATAAACCAAGGAAATGCTGTTTCTTTCTAGGAGATACGACACTTGAGGAAAGTGAAATGTCACTTTTGTGCTCTGCAGTGGGGGCATTACCATTATATTGAGCTGAAGATCAGTGCAATTTGTTTTTGTCTGTTTAGCAAGCCAAAGAGCTTCATGCTGGAATTGTGGCCTTCTACAGACCCCATATACATACATAACTGCAATTTTAGTATAGCTTCTCAAGATGACATCATGAAAACTGCATTGTGTTTATTCTTTAATACATTGATTACAATAGATTATTCAGTAGCAGAAAGACCAGACACCGCCGAGTAACTTTTGCCATGCTCGTGGCATCTGGGCTGCTGTTCATAACTTTGAGAAGGTAAAAAATGACCTACTGATAATGTTGAACTTGAAGGTGCAGAAGGTGGAAAGGGAGAAAAGAATATGGCATATCCCTCTGATTGATAAATCCTATTTCATCTTTCCAGTTTATTTTCCTGTCTTTCAAAAGCCTATGTGAACACACTGTCAACATTTTCCATTTTTAGTTTGAATTAATGCAGATAGTTGGTTTGTTGCATCTCCTGCCTTGAGGATTCTCTTTTTCTTTGCCAGGTTCTCCAAGTCATTATTCACACAACTTGCTTTAAGTGGTTACTGTTCTATTCTCACCTCCAAGATGCCATTTACTTTGAACTTGAACAGGGAATTTTGCTTTTGGTAGTGTAAGCTACGGTTGTTTCAGTTTCTTTCCTTCTTGCCACTCTCCCCCTCCAAAGTTTGTATGTTTTGAAGTCAGCCTTCTGGAAGAACATGAGACACCACAGACAATCACAATTTTGTGTTAATGGAGTTATTTGTCAGTGAACTAAAATCCTGAAGCAAAGTTTTTAGTTACTTAAATACTAGAAAAATACCAAAAACTGCAACAAGTCCTGCTATTTTGAGATTAAGTTCCACAGCTATTTGAATCTCAGCTTTCACTATGATGCAGATTTTCTGCATTAACAATAAAGTCTAAAAACCAAGAAAGAATGAAAAGCATGTTCTGATCAGCTAACCAAGAAAGCTAAAATCCTGTAGTTTGGCACCTGTCTACAAACCAAAAGTCATAGAATAAATTTTCAGGTTTTGGTCTCATAGTGTTGAGTAGTTGGAATTTAAATAATTGCTGCTGTAACTATTTATATGCATTTTCTGTGATCTAATTCTAAAGCTTTAGCTTTAAATGGTTACTCTGCATTCCTCCTTTACCATGCCCAGTGCCTTCACTTAACTTACTTATATAATTCATTCTGCCCTTGCTTTAAGGTAGACCCAAGCGATAGTGCTGTTGGGCTGTGAATCAGGAAGTTAGGACTAAGAATGTGTGAGTTACTGGAAACTGAGGGAAATGCTGCTGAGGTTAATGTCCAGCTGGTGTGAAATAGGTCTCAGAAGGCACAGACTAGGACTGATCTAGGCTGCAAGTGCTGCCTCTTGCAGCCACTGAGGGTTCCCTATATTTGTGCAAATATTCTACACGTCAGGGTAGCTGTATACAGCAAACAGCGTGTGCACTGGGTTGTGTATGCCACCCTAGGCTGTGCTTTTTTGCATAGACTTACATATTCTGTTGCTTCAGTTTATTTTTGTTACAGAAAACGTATATGCCAAAACTGAAGGGATTTAGAATAGTCCCTTTTAAGGTGAGGGGTAGGGGAAAGGGATAATGCTTACTGCTGCTACTGGCTGGCAAAATGTTCTATGTCAATTAATGTATTTTGCCTTTTTCTGGACAGATGGTAGTTTAAGGCAATCCTAAAGGTATTTCTTCCCATTATGATTTCGGAAAGCAGCACAGCAAATTATCACTTTGTACACTGTTCTAATGGGACATGGTTTTTGACTGCTGGCTTGCTTCACAGCCCCGAAACTATGTGAGTTATAGCTCAGTGCTATATCCTGGTGAATCAGTGTTTACAAGTGTCTGCAATCACACAGATCGGATTTCTGAGTGACCCTGCCTGTGAAGAATAATCATTTCAGGCATCTTAATCTCCCTTTCTTTAGCACAGATGTCTAAAAATAAAGACCATGGTTGTGCCTAATTTTGTGAAATCCAGCATGCAACTTTTAACTTGGCTCACTTCAGTGGATCCATCAAACCACCTCTTCCTCCCAGCTCCCAAAGAAAATAATGTTCTTGACTCAGGTCTGTTGCAGTCCTTGTAATGGTGCTCTCCAGCTCTGAGTGGCTGAAGGGCTTTCTATTTTGTCCTTTGCCAGCCTCCTTTTGCCGATAAATAGTCGCTATTTGCTCTAAGAAACAGCTTGATCTATACTTCTGCAGTGACTCTGGAGAATATTACTGTCCAAATACAGCAGCTGAGCTACCCTTTGAAACTGAGAAGCCCTAACACCCACCATGGCAGGATTGACTCAGCATATTTGAAATTTCAACTTCACTGCTGACCCTTGTGTTGTGTCAGTTTTGGGGTTTGAAATTTAGCCTTGGATCAAACTTGTTTCTGAAGTTATATTTATAACAAAAGCAGGAGAATAAAGTTATTTTAAAATGAAAGTTATATAAAATTACTGGGAAGGAATGGATTAGGTTGCTAAGGACTCCCCAAGCCTCTGGTTTTTCAATTATGAATAAGAAAGCAATATGAGCAGCAGCTGACTTGCTGATCTCTGTCTTCACTTAAAAGTCAGAGCTCAGGCATTAATTAAGAGGACTGAATGCTCTTTTTTACTAGAGCCTTTGCAGTTCTACCATTCACAGTTAATATTGATGCTCTGCAGGGCAGGAAATATTACTAGAGAAAGAATGCACCAAGGCTGATGCTGCTTTTAATGAAATTAGTAGAAGTTTAACCATTGGTTGTAAGAGGAGGATGATTAGATCAAAAAAGACCTAAGTGTTAAATATGAATCTGTGTGATGCAGATTTAGTCACACCATTTTGAGTATATTTTAAAAAGATTGCCTCTTACTTTGTAGGGCATTGTCTTGATTTCAGTCTCTCCATAATTAGTTTCTATATATGGAACAGATCAAGATAAGTAGCTTGCAGTTGTCTAAAAGATACATGTTTTTGCATGTAAGAGTTTTCTTGCTTTATCTTTATGCGAATGCTTAATTATTAATGCTTTTTAAAGGACCACAGGAGGTATACAGACCTAATTTTTTTTTCTGTATGGGTAATACCAGCAGTTTGGTTTTTTGCTTTCATTTGTAAGTACTTCAGGCTCTGTGATAGAAAGAAAAAAAATGGCTTCTATGTATTTAATTACACAGAAAGATTAAAATAATTGCAATCCTCATATTTCAGTCACCTACATCATGATAATGGATCTGTAACATGGAAGTTCTATTTTACAAAGTGCTGTTACCAGGATTTGTTTCTATTTTTCATCTTGGAAGAACATTTTATTTCCAACCTAAATTCTTATTATATATTTTTAGGTTTCCTTACATTATAAACACTTCTGTATCTCAAGAGGTTAGGTAGTTTATTGCTTTTGACTCAATAAAATTCTTTCAGGCAGTTATGCTACTGAATTTTTAGTAAAATAACGTGTGGAATTAAAAAAAAAAAGAAATGATAACTGAAGTTACTATCAGCCTGATCACAAAGTTGTGTGTCTAAATGCGTGTTCCTGTGCACCTTAATCTCTATGCTAGTATTGAATATTCTATTCTGTATAAATTCAGTATCAGTTAAAAGACCTTTGTAGTGCAAATAAAATGTAACTATTCCCTTTTAGTGTGATGCCAATAATGAAGTGGTAAATGCATAAACCAAAGTATTTAGGCATGTAGGTATTCAAGGTACCACGTTAGTGTAGAAATGAAAGATCCCATGAGCACTGAGACATTTAAAGTGTGAGCCCTTTTATAGAGCAACAGCAACCTCCCTTCTCGACCTTCAATCGACCTCATGTACAACATTGCCTTAAAGATGGGATAATAATGGAAATATCCTTTGTTAGTAGTATCCAGTAGAACAAATGGGGTTTAGTAGTAGTTTTTGTACTTGTGCTATGCAAAATTTCTCAAGAAATTCATTTCAGCCTTTATATTGTATCTTTCTTTTTGGATTGTAAGAGGGAATGCTTTCTTAGTTTTTCTTTTCCTGTTAAACACTTACATTTAGTGTAAAGAGTGAAATCCAAATCTTTAACCATTAACAGGCCAAAGAACTGTTGAAGAATAAAAAAAGTCAGTCAACACAGTTTAATAAAAGCTACATAATAAAATGAAATTATATATTAGTGTGCATTTATACTCTTGTATTATCTATAAAGATCTAACCAGTCTATAAATCATAGAGTTATGTAGGTACTTACCATTTTAAAAGCAGCATCAAGTGGAATTGGTGAAAAATCCCCACGGTGTAATCAGTAATTGTTTAAAATGATGAGCTTTTATGGTAATGTTCTCAAGTGCACCATCTGAAATCACAGGAAATTTACCGATAGTTGTGTATTTTGTCGAAAAAACATTGCTCAGACATATATTAACCACAAAATCCTTGTCTGTTGCCTTCTACACAGTACAAGGAGAGTGATTTATTTTGAAAATGTCTTTTAGCTGGGTAACTAGGTAACTTACACTGTGCTAGATGAAAGAGTGTGGACTGCATTTTGTGAAGCTGAATTCCAGCGCAATGAGTGAAGGAAACAGATGGGAGTAAGAGGAGGACAGATGGGTATCAAAAAAACTACAGCTGCCATTTTCAGTACCTGTGCATTAACTGCCATAAATCAATTTATTTTCATTTACTGACAAAGGAAAATCATAGATTATTAAGCCAAAGCACTACAGGTCCCAGAACCACTGTATGTTGAAAGCAGCTGTTTGTAGTAGTTAATAAGGGTCTTAAATGAGCAACATCTGAGAATAAGTTTCTGTGGATAAGAATGTCACCACCTGTCCAGTCATTTCATTCTGCCAGGGAGATTTAAACACCTCTCATCCTGTGGGGGGAAGATCAGTTGGTTATTAGTTGCTATGTTGGACAGCTTTGATGTTCTCCTTGTAGACAAGAGGTGGGCTACTGAAGTGATGCAGTGAGTGCTAACGGACTGCTCTGCTACAAAGCTTCAAGCAGCCTGGGAAGGAGCTGAATCTACAGAGCCCAAAATAAAGGCTGAGAGTGCAGCAGGCCACTTTCTCCTGCAGCAGCTTTGCATTGCAGGACATAAAATGGTGGTTTAGAAAATCAAAACATTATTACTGTATATATGGATACACCAGTAGTTCTTATTTGCTGTGTGGTGCAGCTGCTATCACATACTTGACCTTGACCTAATTTGATCATTCCTGTGGTTAAAACAGGAAGTTCAGCTGAGAGCCAAGTAATTGCTGTCTACCCCTCACCCCACCAGTTACTGCTAGCTTGTCGCTGATACTGTTGAATTTTTATTTGAACACCTGTCCATTAGAAATTGGATGATGTCCATCCAGACAATTTACATTTATTTTAGAATGTCTTGCAATTAGCGGACTCAGAAAATCATAAAATGCAAATAGAAATCACTCTTGTATTATAAATACATGAGAAATGAAGAAATACAGGTCAGAATGTGTAATTGCTCTCTTTCTTGTTGAATTTATATCAAGGAGTTTTATGCCTAGATGCACTGCATGAAATTGCTACTATATTTTGGTGCAAAAAAGGCAGAAATATGAAAAAGTCTGTAAATTCAGTATCTTGGAATTGGTTTTCTGTGAGATTTTTATCACAGTTCCTTTTAAATTTTCCTGTGAATAGTTTGAATTAAAAATTCACACTTTTTTAAAAAAAATCCTGCCTAATTTTCTAATTTTAAAAAAATTAGGGGTTAGGATTGCTGCTTTTTTAATAAAACATAACTGAAATATGGTGTTTTGTGATCATATGTGAAAAGATTGGTCAGGCTTTGTCCCTCAATTTATTTAATGTAATTTACAGATTAATGTGGTAAACCCTGAAGTTTTTATCTTTGTTACCTGTTTGTAGATTACCTTCCCAATATTTCCTCATTCAAGGTGAGCATTGTAGGGCCAGCTGCTATCTGTGCTGAGGCTTGGTTACAGTCTTCAGCCATCAACAAATCCTGTTCAAAATGCATCTTCTCCCCCCATTAAGCAAACCTCTGTTAGACTGGGATGTAGCCTACGAATCGGGCAAATAGTTCAGAAGGAGTGTGGTGGGATAAACAGGATGCAAGATGCTTTGCCTTGGTTTCATAACTGAAGTGGAAGAGAAATCATTGGTTGATTTCCTTTGATTAGGAAATATTAGCAATTTCAGTCCATTTTCAGAATGGCTCTATTTGTGCAGTTTCAAATATACTAGTTTTTTAGTAAGTTTTTTGAGTTGAGAAACATAAACACAGTTGTCATTATTTTTTTTTCAATGAGGCTTCTTACAAAATTCTGTCGCTCCATAGTAGTTGAGCTGCTTCTACTTCCCCACCAATCACTCATTTTCCAGTCTGATTTTCGAATAAAGTAAGTGTGAAATATTTCCTTTAAGCAGGTAGGAGATAAACTGTAAACTACACAGCATTCTTAAGCTATTGATCCAAAAAAGACAGTTTAAAATCTTGATGACCAGGGTCAGATGAGTGAGAAACTATTTCTGATTTTTGTAATTTAAAGATGGAAAGGAATTATAATTTATTCATTCTAAAAGCATAGAATTGCTTTACAATTAAACTCAGACTTGAATTAAGATTTACTGCTATAATTCTTTTGAAAACAAACATCCTTGCAACACACAGAGTAGTGACTATTCAATCCCTATTAAATGTGATGGCCACTAACGAGTCTGCCCTAGCAGATAACCCTTCAGCCTGTTGAAATCTGACAGCGTGTAGTGTCAGAAGCATCTTGATAACCAGTATGGAAGAGCAGTGTTATTATTTTGGTGTATGTAAGTTAGACTCGAGGAATCCTGGGAAAGGGAAAAGGCCATGCTGCTGTCGATACTTCTCATCAGTAAGTTTAAGTGATGTGCATTTTCATTTATGTATTTGATTTGTATTCAGCCCAGGCTGAGATTGCCTTTTCTCAAACTGACTGATCATTTTGAATTCCCTGGAGGGAATGCTTTTAGAAAAGACAGCAATCTTGCACAATGCTCTTGCTGATGACAAAATTTGGGGCTTCTTGCCCTGACATATAGACAGTAAGAATGTGTATGTACTGCAGAGAAGAGGGCTCTTTGTTAAAGACCTCCTGGCAGACCTCAGCTACCATGTGCTGAAGACTGTTACCCAAGGACTAAGGCTAATCTAAATTGCAGCAAAGAGGAAAACTCTCTAAAGTGGTCAAAACTCAAGTACTTGGTCTTGTTTCTATGAAAGATGGTTTAAATGTTTCCTGGAGCTCCCACCCCTGTGGGTTTGGTTACACTGTTCTGCTCATACATTTCAGCTTGTTAAGGTAATGTAAGGTGGCTGTGAAACAGCTGTGGGGCACACGTGGCAAAGGAAAGGTCACAGTCTTCTTACAAGTACGACTGGGAATAAATGCCTAGTATTCACTGGCTTTCGAGCATCTGTCAAGAGTTGAATGTCCAGCAAGATTCCCATAAGGAATTACTCTTCCTCAAGAGTTTCTTCCTGTATTTTTGTCAGGCATTCGACCATTCGTAGTCAAGGTGGGCTTCATCAGGTAATTCAGCAGTTGAAACAAATGTATTCTCTTCACCATGTGCATGCAATATGTATGAATTAGTCTAAGGGACTAGTAAGTAAGTTAACCAAACAGCAGATGCAATTCTGTATATGAAATTAGAATTTTATATTTAAGCTGTAGGTATCACATTTTGAGATAATGAAAAACCTTTCAAATAAGTTACTTTAGTCTGGTTCTACTTTGTTATTTCACTGTTAGGTAAAAAAGAAACTTAAAGTTCAATGTATTTGTTGGTGTTAACACCATTTCTGTCGTATCTTTGGTATTCTCACTTACTATTCCTAGTTACTTATTCCAAAATATTTAAAAAAAAAAAAAAAAAGAAGGCCCCGGGCAAGCACTTTTTCTTTTGACACTGATTGTTCTTGTTGAGATTGTTGAGATTGCAACTTCTTTATAAGGGGAAACATGGAGGTATAAAGGCTTGAGGCAAGTTTTAAAAATTTTAAGCCATGGCTACAGCTAGTTTACACCACTGGGCATGGGCTTGAGTGAATGTAGGGACAAGCTGAGAGGAGGTGGGTAGGTCCATACAATGAAAAATAAACTTAGGCAAACAGGAATATGATGAAGAAAGGTGTAAATGAAGGTATAAAGAAACTTGGACTGAAGACAGAACAATGATTATTATAGATAGCATAGAAAAAAAACAAAGGGGCGCATAGGAAAAAAAAATTCAAGTGGAAAAGGGTTGGGGGCTTTTCTGAAGATAACACCTGTCTGACTTCTTTTGTTCCAGACTCTGATTCCATGATCCCCCACACTTTTAAAAAAATTTCTCAATAAATAATGTATGAAGAGGCACATTCTTTTTCCCCAGCCCTTTTTTTCCCCCCCAGACATGTCGTTTGGTAAAGAATTTATCACTGAAAAGGATGATGCCTAGTGTATGACATATTTTGTGCTAGCTGTCTTTCACAGATATTTGTTTGTGTGACCTTATTCCCTTGACTCCATTCAAAAGGAAAGGTGAACCTATGCCATTGTATGCCCTTGCACTGGAAAGTAGGTGTTCCAAAGCTTGATTTTTGCCATGCATTTGCTCAAGCCAGAGTAGTTCAGTAAGCTGCAGCAGTAATATTTTTAAGCAAGCATGACACAGTTATGACCACTATCACATTTGCTATACTTAAACCTAAGGACTGATGAACTGTTGATGAAGAACTAAAAACCAGTGTCTATGCTTAAAACTTTGGGAGTGAAATGCTTTCTTGTTTCTTCTTTGTGTAGTTGTTTCTGTAAACCTAGAATTGAATCTCAAGTGTTGGTTTGTTCGGATGGTATTTCCATTTGGAAATGTCATGTATTTCAGGAGAAATCTTATTCCTAGAAGATCTTGAATTACAGCCTTTTTAAGCAAATATTTTCCTCAGCAGACTGAATGGAATTCTAAATATACCCCATTCTAAACTTTAAACCTTTTTTTAAAAGCTTCTATTGAAATATGGACTCAGAGTTAGGAAAAAACCCCAAGATCTTAAATTAATCTAAACTAAATCTAATAGAGTATTATGTGTGTGTTTGTCTTTACATGACAACGTAAGTCTAATAAATCCAACTAGAAATATCCATTTCTTTTGTAATGACTGTTACGTATTGTAAGTAGGGCATCTGTATGCTGTCTGAGATGAAGTGGTTGCTTCTTCATTGAGCAGCAGCAGCAGCAGAATTTTGACTTATTTTTAAATGGGTGTTCATTGCAAAGTTCATGCCATCTTCACTAAACTGAAGCTCTTCTGTGTATAGATGAAATAATGACCAAGGTCTAGTCCTGCAGCCTACAATTACCTGAGTTATATCTTCAGCTTCCTGCTGAAGTCAGCAAAAATTTATCATGGGTCAGGAGCCCAGAACTGGCGTTTTGTGTTTGTTTAGCACTGTAATTCCATGGCAGCTTGACTTACAGTTATGTTCCTGACATCTTGCTAAGTTTCTATCTGTTTTATACACAGTGACAGAGGCTGAATATATTTTAAACAGAGACTTATCTTAATATTTTAGTGTCTCATTAAGACTTTTGGCCAGTCTGATCTACAGTTTCATCTTTTTTTTAATGCATTTCCATTTTCTCTATATTGCCTACACGTATTGAATTTAGAGGAGACTTTACTTCATGAAGTGTCTGCTTTTGTTACAGTCATTTTACACTTCTTTCATCATTATTGCATGAGATTTGTATTGAGTATATAATTTAGTTTGTTTCTTGCTCTGTGTTCAATCAAAACATGAATTTTCTGCCATAACACTTTCATAAAAAGAAAAAAAAAGAAAGCACTTAAACAGGAAAAGGGTGTTTCAGGCCGGTGTGCCAGTGTGAAACGTCATACTTGTGTATGCAGGTTTGAATCCCCTGGAGCTTGGCAGTGTCTTAAATTTCTTAAATGGCTGATGAGTATTTGGTGGTTTACGTGAAGGGTTTCAGGGCTTCTGCTGCAGTTCATAACACAAAAGCTTCTGGCACTGTTAAGATCCTTTTTGTGCTGGCTGGAAGTCCCAAGGCAGAACAGGCAGGGAGTCAAATTTGCTGCAACAGATGTGAAATCCTTGCTATGCTGACTTCAGTGGGAGTTTTGCCATAGATGACAGTGGGCCAGAGCTTTAATCCAGAAGTAGTTCTCCCTTGTTGATAATCTAGTGTATGCCCTAGGGAAACATTTGCTTCATTGCTGCCACCCAGTCTGTGTTTGTTTGTGCAGAGAACATCTAAGTCTCCTATGGTGTCACACTGTGCCTTTCAAAAGCACAGAACTTCTGGGAATGAAATTGGGACAGAGAAAGAAAACCCTAAGTGTGGACACATGCTTTCTTATTGCTCATGTCCTGAGTCATTCCCAGGAACATGGATCAAGCCCTCTGACCTGAGCAAGATTAGCTTCTCGAGACTGCAGAGGAGGGAGTCATCAGCGACTGCAGCCAGTGCATCTCCCAGCCCCTGCTTCTGCATTTGCAGATTATCCCTTTAGTGACAGACTTTTAGTATGTGAAGCAACAGTACATTCATTAATTCAGTCCTACTTAGCCCATGCAGACCGAGTTATCCATGTAAATGTGATCTAGTAAGCTATTCTCAGATGCTTCATAAATTTTTATCTTAAATGACAGCAGCAAATGGGAAGTGTTTGACACTTTTTTAGTGATGTGGAAGGTGTGTGGTGCAGAGTATCAGAATTTGCATTTAATCAGTGCTGATTGGAAGAGGAAATGGTCTCAAGTTGTGCCAGGGGAGGTTTAGATTGGATATTAGGAAAAATTTCTTCGCCAAAAGGGTTATCAAGCACTGGAACAAGCTGTCCACTGAAGTGATTGAGTCACCATCCATGGAAGTGTATAGAATATGTAGACGTGGCACTTAAGGATAAGGTTTAGTGGTGGACTTAGCAATGATAGGTTGATGGTTAGACTTGATGATCTTAAAGGTTGTTTTTTTCTTCAATGAGTCTACAAGAAGAAAAACAGGTAAAAATAACTCCTTGTCCTTTGGGAAGATACGTTTTATTATTTCTGTCAGGTGAAAGTGTTCCCATTAGAAATATTCTCAAATTGTCTGTTTTCCAAAAGTATTTATTCTCTTATGCATCCCTTCTAAAACATCATTTTGCTATTTTGTGAAATAGAGTCAGAGACTTTGAAAATTCAGAGTTATTTAGAATTATAAATAATGCTCATCCTATCAAGTACAAAAAGAATAAACAATTACTGTTTCACAGTGCTGGAAGTACAAATAATCTCTGCTATGCGTTACTGTCATAAGTCTTCATTTTAAAAAAATTTAGAAAAGTAATTAAAACCATTTTGGGAAGTTTTTGAAGAGTCAGTGTTTGCTGCCTATCTTTATATATCTCAAATGTATGAAAAGAAATTGCTGTTGCTGCTTCTGTGGTACAAGAAATTAAATTCAAAACTTGTTTACACAGCTAACAGTTATTCATTTCATATTGAAGATGGAAACTCAACATTTTTATCTGTAATTAACTGAGAAGGGTCGTTAACTTCAAAGCATTGCTACAGTGGTTTATCCCATAAGAATGAGAATTTATAGGCACAATACATGTATCCATTATGCTTATACAAGCCTTGTGCTAATTTTACAGAAAAACAAAATAAACAAGTAATTTTGCTATAACTAACTTTACAGAAAGTTACCATATTCATTCTCTTACTTCAATCTTCACAGAACTTACTTCCTTTCTACGAAGATCATAGGTGGTGGCAACCCAAAGAGCACTTGCATGTTGGGTAATCACAATTTTTGGGTCTGAATGTGGGATACTGCGCTAGCTGAGCATTATTCTAGAGTTAGATCTCAGTCAGTCCCTTCAACTGCTCTTGAATCTTTGAATCCGTACAACATTTAATTTCTTAGTAGAACTCAAGTAGTAATGAAGTAAATAAAATAGTCTTGCATCATCCAGAACAATTAAGTGTGTACAAACATGAAAGATGTATTCTGAGATAACGTTTCTGGATTCTGATACCTTTAAGGTATATTTTGGGAACAGAAATTTACTGGTGCTTCTTATGCACTTCACAAGGAGTTCTGTTTGTGTTTTTTCTGTAGTTTATAGAAAAGGTTGGTCTTTGAGATGACATCTTTTCAGGAAATAATTTTTGCTTAGGGTATTAGACCTCTTTTTCAAATAGGCCTGTGTGTGGGTTTTGCATTATGTGTTTTCTAGTCTTGCACATTTTTTTCCCCCAAGACTTACGTGCTTATCATCAATTCCTGTCTGAGCACCTTACATTGTATAATGGCACTTTAAATCTCATTAGCAAGACACCGGATATTTCTTCAGAATAATTCATTGCAGTTTTATTGTGATGACCAGAGGATAAAGCAGTTCCTATTCCACAATAATTTAACTCATTCTACTACTCTCTTCATGCCAATTCTGATTTCACATGTCTACTCCTTGAGCTATCTGCATCAATTTAATTTTTGTATGACAAAGCACTGTACACTTCTCTGCAGGTCTATAAATAAAAAGCAATAAGCTGACATCTTTCACCTGCATCAAATGTATTTCATACTCTTTTTTTCTGGTATACTTGCTATTAAACTTCTGTCTCTTTATATCTATTGCCTGTCTGTATTGCCCATGTCCCTCTGCCCCTTTTCTGTCAATTGACAGAACTTTCAGCTGTAGATGAAGTGTAATACCTCATCTGGCTCTCTGCTGATGGGTTCACACAGGCATTGCAGACAATTTTTCTGCTATGGTATATAAAATAAACTGTCTACAGCCACATATTTGCTTTCACACATATAAAGTACTGCTTCTTTCAAGCAATATGTCTATATATAGAGAGAAAGTTGAGGATCTCACTAAAATCTGTCTCTGAAATGAAGACGAGGCTAAAAATACAGAAAACAATGATGGGCTGAGATCACTGTCAACTCAAAGCTCTCAATGACTAATCAGGCCACTTACTACATAGCAGTATCTAAGATATTTTAAGTGTTCATGTTATACTTGTGCGTGGATATTGTCCCATGTTTATAAAATTCAGATGGACATTCATGTAGTCTTTTTTCAATACTCAGCTACAGATGTCACCTGCATGTAACTGGTCTCCCAGGATTGAAGACTGCTGTCACGCTGACTGATAGCTGCCTACTCATCAGACATGGGAGCAAATTGCACTCATTGCTCTGGGACACTCAGCAGGTTGCTTTTGTTTTACTCACACTGCATGTTACTGTACCCTGTCCTTGTGGCGTGCTTATTATCCCTGGTCTTTAGCCCCTGATTCCTGCTCTTAGTCCTAGAGCTTCCACTTGCAGTGCAATCCCACTCTGGGTTTTGCTCACTTAGCTCCCTTACTGGTGATACTTGTATTTCTCACGCTCTAGCATTCCAGGATTTGTCCAGTTCTTGACTCAGGATCATCTTGACTAGATCTCTCATCTATTAAACAAAACAGGAAGTTGAGCAGAGACTTTGGTGAAATTTCTGTATAAGTAATTTAACACTTTCTTCACATTATTTTTGTAAACTGTTATGCCAATGCCTGTTAATGGTGTTTAATCATTCAAGTTTTTTATAACTTTAGGTATTTTGGCCTGAAAAAAGTAATCTCTAAGCCCTGTAACGCCTAAAAGTGCACTTTTCATTTACAGCCAAAAGAGATTAAGACTTGCTTATAAACATGTTTGATTGAAGAAGCTGTAAACCTAAGATAAATACTTTGTAAATAGTGTGAGATTTTTAAGAATCACAATTTTTGGTGACAGTATGGTCTGTTACGCAAAAAAAGTGCAGGATTTATAAATCCAAGCAAAGAGTTACAGAGAAGTAAGGAAAAGGAGTGTATACTTTGGGTGTCAGCAGAAATAGCTGTTGCATTTCAGTTTAAATTTTATTCTCATTTAGGAAGATATATGAGTAAAGATGTGTCTCTGGGTTGTTTTAAAATGTAAATGTGTCGACATTAAAAATAGATTATGTAATATGAGCGGATGGAGAAAAAGACAACAAACAAATTCTCAGTGGTGAGGTAAATCAACATGCCCTGAAGTGGTAACAACCAGATCTTTAGGGGTACTAGATCGCTTCTTGTGTATTGTCCTTTTTTATTTCCTTTTTCAGATGTTAGGCAAAATCCACCTAAGTTGGAGGCAAGAAGAGCTCAACTGCAGAATCACTTTTTAATTGCAAAAATTACTGAGGCTGTTTTGGATATCAATTGAATTAATGGCATTCTTCAACATTACTAATGGAGGCAATAACAAAGCATTGCAAAGCCTGGCAACATACAGTATATTGTATAGTATCAGTATGGGTGCAGTGCTCAGGTTTATCCTTAGGAATGTATATCTAATGGTTCTGATTCTTAAGATTAATCTGTGCTATTAGGGTCTCATGGGCACTACCACACAAGCTTCTAATCTGTGGAACTGAAATGTGAGATCATAATCTAAACAAAGAGAAAGCACACAACATAACTCACCTTAGTGTACGGTCTTCTTTTGCTTTAATACTTCGATGACCAAGTCTGTGTGTGTGTGTGTGTGTTTGTGAGATCTAGCATTTACTGTAGGCTTGTTTTGTGTAACAGCATGCTGTATCACTAATTGCTATTCTTAGTGGGTTTTTCTCTTCCTATTTTTGGAAGCTGTTTGAATGCCAAACAGTAGCGATCATCTGTCAGATAATAGATAGGAATCTGGGATTGTAATTAAATGCACCTATAGTACATGCACTTAAATACTAATTAAACCACACTGACTCTGAGGGCATAATCTGAGTGATTATACTAGACTCAAATCATGAACAGATCTTGTCAATATAAGATTTTGTTCATTCCTAATTTTTTTCTTGCATAGAAAAAAACTAAGTAGCTCTCATTCAAAAGAGAATGCCTGTCTCAGAATTCTTGGAACATAAATAAAGCCTTTTGAAAGATTTGATTGTCCACCATTGGAATGCTATTCCAAATTGTTCTTGTGTTAGTTTGCAAAGTGTTTCATTAGTTTTATGAGGATTTTTGTAATAACAGTATGTTAGATCCAAGAGAGAAACAAGGCTGTATTTACAGTTCCCAGAACTTCTCATTGGAACAGTTTTCATTCAGTTGCTAGGAGCTTAGCTTTAAAATACTTTTAAAGTATTTGGGCTGAAATGTGTTGTATTATGATACTGACTTTAATTATGTGAGAGCACACTATTCTTCTCCAACTCTCTCCCTGCCTGCCTCATTCAGGACACAAGATGGATAGTACTCATTTAACAGACAGCTTGCAAATACGTCATTTAAAGATGTGCTTCATTCGGCTTGTGGCCCCCTGGCTCACTGCAGCATTCAAATTTTTCTCTGAATATGACACTATTGATTTCCTCATAAGACTGATGGGCTCCATCAAAACTACAAATGTTAGTGTCTCCCTTTTTATAATGCTCTTGTGAAATGAGTGTTTATTACTATTTCTGTTTTACAGCATGGTACTGTGGCACAATAATATATCCTCAAAGCACAGACCAGTTTGGGTGACTAATGCAGAATAATCATTGCCTTATTTCTCAAAGAACACGATTTTTGTGTTTGTCCAGAGCTGGAGTTTTTAATACTAGCAAGTCAAGTTACTTAACTTGTACCTCTGAATTCTTAAAACTTCTGCAAACCTAAGCCTTTGTGTGCCAGACTGCGTGCTCAGAATACACAGCAGTTTTGACTGCACCAGTGTGCTTGGGTTCATGCAGGAAGCAGTGGCAGAACTTAAAGCAATTCAGTTCTCTGCTCTACTTTCTTTAGCATAAGACCTAGACCTTCTTTCATTTCTGTAGCAAAGGAAAGTGGGATTACAAACATCAAGGTCATTCTCTACACAGCTGACTTTCATCCTCTGAATCAAGTGGAGTAAATCTCCCCACACTAAGGGTAAAGGAAGTCTCCCCTTTTCACGTGACACAGTGCTATAATCTGTAGTTTATTACAGCTAAATAGAGATGGTGGTAGCAAAAATAAGTCAGCAAATCATACTGAACTGCACCCTGAAGCAACTGTTTTACTGTCTTTCAATCTATCATTCACAATTTCTGCTACTTTTCAATTTTATGCAACTACTTAGTTTTATAAAGCTTTGTGGTTTTGTTTTGTATTTATCCTTCATCAGTTTTTGTATTAATATAACCATACCCTTCATAAATCGTAGAATCATAGAACAGTTCGGGTTAAAAGGGACCTCTAGTTTTAACCCCCCCCTATATATATGTAGATTAAGAACATTAAAAGTAACCCTCCTTGCACATTTAGGTAAACCCATTACTGAAGGTGAAAGAGAGGGAGAACCCTAATTACTCTTCCTCGATAACAACTTTCATGAGACTGCCTGAAGACTCTAATCAAATGGAGAGATTTTGTCCTGCTGAGCCACTGTCAGTAAGAAGGTTCTGAACTAATATTAAATGTCTTTCAGCAAAATATTGTGTACATCTGAATAAGAATTTTTATTTTCTGTGCAATATTTTAAAAAGAAGTATTTCTCTAGAAGTAATCCTTCATCAGCAGTGTTTGGAATTATGAAGCAGATTGCCAAAAGGAAAAAGAAATCATTTAGGCAATGTAGTGTTGCAAGGTGACACACAATTATAGACATGCAGTGGTGTTAGCCACTTAGATATTAATAATTTTTGTTAATTTCATGAAGCTTGCTTTAATGTTCAGGAAAAAAGACTGCAAAATTAAAAACATATAACTGGTTGCAAAACTATTTTTATAACCCAAGGAAAAATAACCCTGGCCTGGTAGATGAAAGTTCCAAATGTCTGGGATTCCTAATGAATAAAATATAATTCTTCTTTCTTCCAGTGAAGCATGCACATTAATTCTGTGTGTGTGTTCTTCACCAGCAATTGGAAGTAAGCTTAGTAGAATTTTCTTTCTATAATCAGTGTCACTTATGTACATCTCTATGGCAGTGCTATATGGCAGGCTTACTTAAAGGTTTTTGAAGAACTGCTGACAGACACAGATTGTCTTGATGAACCTATCCTGGCAACACAGATGAAAACACACCTCAAGGAGGTTCAAATTACTGGACCACTGGAATGTATTTAAAAAGTAGCAGTTTTCACAGCTAACTCCTATATTTCTAAAGGGAACCGTAAATAGGAACAAGGGGAAGAATCACAGGATATGTATTCAGCTTTTAGTACTTCATCTCCATTGCTTAATGACATGAAGTGATTAGCAAATGAACCTGAAGAAGTTTAAGCTAATAGACCATCAGGTACCCATAGTGTATAATGTATTTGGAAAGGAGATGTAAGGTCTGACATCTTGTGACCAAATATCTATATTTTTACTAGAAATCCGTTGTGGTTATTTTTGTTTTAGTTGAAAGGGCAACCGTATTAAAGTACTTTAAACATTTTTCTTGACCTTACACAGGCACTCACTGAAGCTTCTTTTTGCTTAAATAGTGAAAGTGATGTGTCTCTTCATAGCATCTCGGAAATTCATTGCAAGATTCACTGGCATTCACAGTGTCTTAAAAAATGTGGTAGGAACATTAAACCCAATGACAGCATGATCTAAAGTGGAGTTGATGTGGTGGTACCTTGCTAGGGCTCAGGAGCTGACATCAAAATTGAGTTAAAGACACCTATGTTAGACAAGAAGCTTCCTTGATGAGGCTGTAAAAATTTTGAATTTTCAGAAATTGCAGCAAAGTGCATGGAATAGTTTATAATGTAGCTTTCACTAGCAGCCTGTAGTTTCTTAACTGTGGCTAGCCCAATGACATGAAAAGTATTGCAGTTCCCTGTGGGAATGCTGTGTGTGCTATTGTCTGTGGCTTCATCCACACCAAGATAACACATAAGAAAGGGAAAATCTCAGCTCCTAAGCTGAGAAGGAAGGAAAGGAAAAAGACCCAAAAATTGTCTACATACAGTATACCTCTGAAGAGATAATAAGAAATGTTACCAGTGCATAGATTTCCAGCTGGCAAAAAGCTTTAAATGTTAGGAGATGTGAAGAGTAATGATCCTAGAATAATTATTCATATTGTTGGGGGAGAGATAATGGCTACAGAATTTGTAAAATGTGTAAAGTTAATACAAAAATATCTCAAAATAGTTTTTGACAAAAAGAAATTTAGCTTTTCCCTCCTGTATTTTTTTTCTGGTTAAAATGCATTCTAATTACTGTATTTTTCCACTATTCTGAATCAGTTTTGTGCTTCAAGTGCTTTTTCATTCTAAACCACTTTTCCCACTGCACCATTCTCATTTTCTAAACAAGAGTGGCACTAACACAAAGATCAAAGCACACTGGTAAGAGACTGTAACTAGCAATTCCATAGGAGAATGTGAGATCTGTCCTGGAAAGGAAGATATGGCTAAGTTGTCGTAGTATCCACTAGTGGAAATGGAGCAAAATTTTTAAAAATTGTTTTTCATTTGTACATTTTTAAAGAGTTGTTTCCCAAAGAGACAAATTCTGAATGATTTCTTTAGAATCCAGTGGAACTATTAATTCTAGCAATCACTGAATTTTGAATCAGATCATTACTAGTATTAATAGTATTTCTGCCTTTGAGTCCAGATTAAGTTAATCATTGAGGGGTGAGTCAGTGTAAAATTCATCCCTCTGCAGAAAGCTTTTTGTATCATTTTGATCTTATTTCAGTTCTAATTCTTAATGCTACAGTCCTGAGCAGTAATTTGATGTGTGTTGCTGGGTGGCTGTGTGCAGCTGGGCAAATCTTTTACCCTCTCAAATTTGTGAAGGAGTTCTGCAACACTACTGCCTTTTAACAATGGTCTCTTGTATTTAACAAACAGGTCTCTTGTATTCACTGCATATCTCTTAATACCTGGTGTTTACTTTAAAGTCCCCCAGCTGCTAAATGATGGTTTTCAAAAAATTGTTTGGTCCTTCAGACTGCAAGAAGTCTGATGATATGAGCAATGTATATCAAGTCTCAAAAATCTGTAATAAATCCAGGAAAACAAAGCGAACAGGCTTTAAGTTCTTGGCATGTGATGGGAATCTCTACAAACACTTGGAGGTCAGTTATGTGAAAACTCTGGGGCTCTGGAAAAGATGTGCGATGTGTACATTGTACATGTTCATTTTGTATATTTCCCTTTCCCATCATCTTCTTCCCACTAAAACCGTGGCAGTTTTAGACTCACCCTGCAATGATGTAGCAATTAAACAAATGATTGCCATATTGCTTCAAGCGCTACTTGGAATACTTGGAAAAAATGGGCACAAGGAACATGCAAAAAGAAAAGGCATCTGCATTTGCTACTACAGTGTTCCTTATTTTGACTATGAGGAGAGGAATGAGATCTTGTTCGGTCATTTGAGCTGGTCCATAATTGAGATTGTACTATCTTTTATTGGTAGGCTTAGTTGGTCCTGAAGAAAAAATAACCCCTAATATTAGTACAGATTTTAAAATTCAGTTGTTTTATGCTGTTTGCTTTTTATGAATGTTTTACAAAAGAAACTTTACAGGAGTGTTCACAGAATAATACAATTTAAGTTCATACTGGAGAGGAGGCTACTTGGAGAACTCATACTAGTTATAATAATGTTCAGGCAAACGCTGAACAAAGTCTAATACATGGCTTAATTAGTTTCACAGACTAAATTTTGAATAATAAACATTCACAATGGGATTGAGCTACAAAAGAGGAACTCTTTGGAGAAATTATTCAGCAAATAGTTGTAATGAATAATAAATATGAGAAAAATGTGATTGACTCACAGACATTTCATTAGTAAGTGAAAAAGGAAAAAAACCGCAAGAAGATTGTAAATGGTAAGTAAACTGTTAATCATTTCCACAAATTTACTGTTGAGATCATGTGCTGACTTTGGAATCACTCATAGTAGGTATGTGATTTCCTATCACTGATTTTGTGTTATTTTAACATGACAGGTTCTGAGTTCAAAATGCAGATACTGCTCACAAGAGTAATAAACTCTAGTAAATCATAAATCATAAGCAACATACTGTTCTAAAAGGCATTTACCTAAAATAAATGAAAGGGCGCATTTGCCTTCGAGCATATAAAAGTGCTGGTTGACTGTGCTGGACTATTTATGTATCTGAAGGTAAGCATATCCCTAAGTGTTTGCTGGATCCTGGGCTGGCTTGCACCCAGGTAGCTGGGACAGACTGGGTAGTCATAGCTAATGAATGAGAAGAGCATGGCCCAAGTTCTCATTTTTGGAGCGCCACGTAAAGTGAGGTAGCAGTTTCTAGTAGTAACAGCTGCATATTTCACTGTGCTTTAACAAGAGGGGTTTACAGCTCCCATTTTCACAGAATCTTACAATAGTTGAGGTTGGAAGGGATCTCTGGAAGTCAACTGGTCCAACCTCAGGGCCACCTAGAGCTGTTTGCACCTTACCATGTCCAGACTGGTTTTGGCTGTCCTACTTCCATTGCACTTGGGCTTTCATGCCGAAGGGGTAAATGCTGCTGCTGGATTACCATCCTTGGTGGATTCCTAACCATCATAAGTGGTTAAGTCCTACTTACATGCTACAGAGTGAATATGCTGATATTTATTGGTTGCAGATCATTGCAGGGAAAATGGAACTTCAGTGTTATAGGAAGCTTCTTTAGGCTTTCTTGGCTTTTAATTAGTTACCTGTAAATGTAATGAGTACACACCTGTGGTGTTTCTCATTGTTTATAAAGTTTTTGTGAGAAATCATTGTGAAAATTAGGAATATATATATTAATATTTCTTACATTAAAATACACTTTTAAGCAGTAACAGAATTATTCCATTACTTGAGTCACATACTACACATAAATAAATAAAAATGATGTTTTTTCCATGACAGTGTTTATCAGTAGAATTTCTGAAGTGTCTTACTGGAATAAACTATCCAGGAATTGGAGTTCTACAAAAATGAATAAATAGTAAAATAACATACCTTGTGAAATTCACAGAACTTACGGTTTGTGAATCCATGAATTAATCTGTGATTATCAGTAACTGGTAGATTTTTGTGTTTTTCTCAAATTTTTATATGCAATAAAGCCAAAATGCAGTTTTGAGAGGATATTTCTTCCCACATGGTACAAGGACATACACTGTTTTTATAAATGACTGTATTGCTTTCAGATCCCAGCTTGTATACCATTGAGAGTAAAATGTGTTATAACCACACATCTATATCACACATTCAGAGAGGATGATAAATAGTTTACCACATGTCCTTGAGAACTACTTTTTCTCAGCTTCCAGAAGCATTTATCCCATTCCAGTCCCTGAAAAGATTTTTTGAAAGGTTTACTTTCTTATGCTTGTTATATCTTCCTATTTTTAAGATTGTTTAGATTTCTGGATTATCGTGTTCCATGTCTAAGCTTTGGGTTTCATGTCTCTACAGCGTTTAAGAAGAAAATGGCAGTATAATTTGAGATCTTACTGTGCATTCTTACTGCTGTTATGGCTGTGAATGTCATGGTAGGGCTGGATGAATTTGGTGTTTAATAGAAAAGGATGCATGTTTTTATTAGTGAACTAGAATTCTAACACTGAAAAACTGTTCCATTACTTTTCATCTCTTGCAATGGACTGTGATCAAAATTCCTTTCTTCTAATGGAAAATCTTGTGCACGAAAACCTAGTACACATAATGTTCATTACAAGACTAGGTTCTGAAATATACATAGAATGTGTGAACAGGCAACTGTAAACTCTTTGCTTTTAAACATGTATGACCAGAAAAAAAAAAAAAATCTTCAATTTAATGTGTTCCTGGACCCACTCCACTGTTAAGTGAGCATGAGAAGCAATCACCTCTTTTGACTGCAACAAAGTATGAGATAAAAGCTTTTCAGTTCTGGCTAACAGAAACTGATGTCTAGAGTGCCTGGCAATTTTTCTCTTCTTATCTGCTAATTCCCAAATGGTGATCTTTTCACTGTTGAACTATAACATTTCTACACTCAACAGAAAGAAGGTGGATGAACTTTACACCTTTTTTTTGCCCCTGTTCCCAAATATATCTATGAATGTTTTTTCAGAAAATCTTGAGATAACATCTTCAATTTCCGGCACTGATCTTGGCAGTTAGAGAACTGTTTCAGTTTATGCTTTGAGACAGTCATCCTTGCTTCTGAATAAATGGAAGAGTTTACCCGCCTTTGCAGATAAAAGTAAGCATTACTTAAGACCAGGAGTAACACAGTTTCCAATACAGAAGACCAAAATGCCAAGTTATATTGAATTGTAAAGTTATAGAAAAGCTGTATGATCTCTTAATTTTGGATATTGTTTTATTACTTCTGTTTCTATTATTATGTCTCTGTACATAAGACCTTAGTTGCACTTACTTGCTAAGTGAAATGCTGATGCTGCTCCCAATGTTATTTAGCCATTTTAGCCAATGAAACTGTAATAATGTATGACAATTTTAAGTTTGGAAAAGGTTTCCAGTGGACTAATTCAACTTAAATCAAGCCTGATGGATAATGTGAGAAATCAGTGAAGAACTTCTTTCATTTTGGAAGTATTATACATTAGGCATTTTTAATCACAAAGTCGTGACATTTAAGTTATTCAGTCTTATGCTTGATACATGGTGTAAAGAGATGGTAAATGGAAGACCTGAATGTTTCAGACTGGGCTAATTTCTATGTTTTAGCCTTCAGCAAGTTGCTGGCTAAGTGGCTAAATGTGCTGACAGAAAACCAGGGAAACTTCCTTGTGAGAAGCTGGTTCTCTTAGCTTCCACTGAAGATCTGCTTTTGAATTCTGCTATAATTATATTGAAATCATTCAGTTCTCTACACAATGGTCTGATTTTGCCAAATTGGCAAATTCTCATTAAAATCCCCCGACTTCTGGTGCGCTTTCTCTTTCCTTTCTTTGATGCACTGTTATGGGAGAGCATGGTCTAGAGGTAGTGCTGCTTTCCATTACCTCTGCTGTAAGCAGGAGTAAATATTTAGGTGGTAGTTGTTTTCATCAGTGCACACCTGACAAGACTTTTTCTTTTTAAACAATTGTCAGAAATACATATTCTTAATATACACTGAAAAGTATAATATCACCAGCCAGACAAGGTGTCAATTTGATTAATAACATGTGGGGTATATCTGACATGTTTTCAAGGTCCCATTAAAAGGAAAAATGCTGGACTTCATAGTATATTATATTTCCTGTTATGGTTATGTCCTTACATATTTGATCTGATAATTTAGTAACATACCTAATGGAAGTTTTTGGTAACATTTTTCATCCTAACATAATCAATTTTCAGTCTAGCTCTTCATGTTCATGAATGACTGCATTAGATTCCTGCTGTTCAGACTCTGGGAACCGCCAGAGAAGGAACTGTCTCAATACCAGCCCTTAATTCTGAACCACGTACACAGGACGAAACACGATGAGGGTTTAGTTATCCTTTGCAACTAGTTGTGTAATGCAGACCTGATCTCAAAAGGTTACTGTTGTAAGTTTCTCACTCTTGCATCTCTCTGCTTTAATTTAAGGCATTTCCACTGGGATGCAGCAGTCAGCTTTCCTCATTTGATATTTACTTTATTTCCTCTGTGATTTAAACCTGCCTACATGTCAATTTTCTCACCTCTTTAGAAAATTGTGATTGCTTTTTCCCTTCCACGACAATGTCTTGTTTCTAGGGTTTTTATTTTTTTCTCTTATATAAGTTGTCATGTTTCTAGTGGACTTCTTGGAAGTTTCATTGCTTCTCCAGTCATTAAAAATCTCGTCAAAGTTTGAAAGTAGGGCTGACTTGTCACAGTTCTTGTGTGCTGAGAGATTAGTCAAGGCTGAAATGATATTCACTGTAAACTCCCAGATTTCCTTTTTAATGCATATCTGGAGAATGCTAAATAAATGAGAGATGTTAGAGTTGCAGTAAATAATACAGTAGCAGTAAAATAACCTAAAATGAAGTATAGGCTTATTTTTTGTAGGAAGGTTAGGCTACAGTATTATCCTTTCAGCTAGCTGTAACAGAGAGTGAGCTATTCTAAGATTCCTATGAAACAATTAAAATAATAATGTTGTTAATCAAAAGGTGTCTGAATACTTTCTTAAACAGATACATACACTGGTTGTGATTTAAAATGGGTTTTGTCGTTGCCTTCAGGGTTGGTGCATTGCAGTTGCTGAGAATTATTCAATATGTAGAAGTTGGCTCATGATACATTTTTTGTCTTCCTTTGCTTAAGTTGTCTAATCTGCATTCTTTTAAAAACGACATTTTTCTATTTTACAGTTTCAAAAATTTCCAGTTGATAAGAAAGTGCTGACAGAAGTGTAGGTGACAGAACTGCTGATTTCTGGATGCTTCTGCCGTCTGGCCTTTATATTTATCAGTGCACGAGTGACTTTTAAGACCTAGCATTGATTACTCACTGGTTCTTACTGAGAAGTAAGTTAAAAGGTACTGCCATAGTCAGTGGAACTTAGTAATAAATACTAGTTTTGTTGTGGTGCTGCTGTTATGCTCTTCTGCTGGCTGGATGTCATAATTTCACATCTGATTTTTATGTTTCCTTTCAGCATCAGAGGCTGTTTCCTCTCCCTTCCTTTATATGAATATGTTTCAACATGGGATTTGGGCAGATCTGTGTTCTGACTTTGTCAACCTTTTGCACTGGGCGTTGTCTCTCTGAAATGGCCTTGCAAACTTAGATTCTCTACATTTAAGAGAGGGGGACATGTTGAAAAGGTCTTCTGGAGATGCCCAAGTGCCCAAGAGATCACTTGGGCTGTGAAGTCACCTTGCTGACCAAAATGTGCTTTCACCAGTCCTTCAACTAGTAGGCTGCTGATAAAGATCAACAGGTGAACTGTTGTCAGTGGAGGAGACAGGTTCCTGGTAATCTTCATCAATCACCAAACTTGGAGGGAGTGGGGGGATAGACTGCTGTTTCATGACTGCTGATAACATTGTAGTGCTAGTCAGTGCAAGTTCCATTTCATTATGAACAGAATTAAGGTAAGAATTCCTGTTCTACCTTAGATGTACAGGATTTAGTGGAATCCAGACCATTTCTCTCCTCTTACAGCTGAAGTGAAGTTCCCAAGGCTGTGGAGATGAGCCTTTCTTTTCTACTTCCTGAAGGATGAGCCACAACCACATTACTGTTTTACTGTTTTAGGGGGAGGCTGGAAGGGCTTAGTTTTGTGGTTTGTTTTTTTTTTTTTTTTTTTTTTTTTTTTTTTTTTTTTTTTTTTTTTTTGTTTTTTAATTTTTATTTTTTTAATCTCAACACCTATCTATCCATCAAAACAGCTTTATGCATTAAGATGGTTGTAAAAGCATTTCACAGCAGTTCTCTGTGGGCTTCCACACTTCCTGTAGTTTTTGCCTCCCCTATGTATAGGTCCTTGCCTTATTTTTTATTGGTTAAATAATTAAAACTGCCTGTACCAAAATACTTCTTTGTTGCAAACTGCTACATGTCATGTTGATGGATTGCCAAACAAATGTTTTCAATCGTGTAGTAATAATTTTAAAAATTACAAATGGGCATTAAATGAATAGCTAGGAAAGTTAAAGGATTTTACAGTCAAAGGTCAGAATAATTGTGGTGCTGTGAGTACTTTTCAAAAGGTTAACTCATCCATTTTAACTTCAGTGGCATTTTGGTGGCCTTTTGGAGAAGCAAGCAGGTCTGTACCAGTGCAAAATTAAAATACACTTGAGTTGGATTTTAGAATACTTTGGAAGAAGATCATGAAGAAATTTGTATATCCAGATTTCTGTGTAATTTAACAGCAGTGTCCCTACATATTTCTGAAATTCATTTAAATTTCTTGGCAAGCTTTTCGCGGAAAAGGGAGGAACTATAATTTTCATAATTGCAACTTGAGATTTATTTTCCACTCAAGGTCAGGCCGTCTGTTCTTTAGGAAACAGGTTTTGGTCTGACAGATGCTAAATCTTGTAATTATGATAAAAATCATTAACTGATTGCTCAACCGGTGCTCCCGATCCTTAAGGAAGCTATTGAGATACATTTTTAAAAATAAAGCCACATGAATAGGTAATCTCAGGCGGGATCATTAAAATTGTTTGTAGGTGCTTCTGTTTTGGCATCAATTAAATTATAAGAAAATTACCATATTAAACAATAGATGCATTCTAAAAGATCTTAAAAGTGTACAGATATATCTGTTTATAAAGAACAAATGAAGCAACAGGACCAAGAAAAGTAAGCCCTTTCAAATAGAAATGTTCTCCTTTGCAGTAGAACAAATGAATTAGCCTTCTACAGACACACAAGTCCTGGTCTGGACTGCAGGCAGGCATGAAGAATCTTTATTATTAAGATAGAAATAATTATTGCAGTTGTGTTGACACTTTTCCTTACTAGGGCTGTCTTGTTAAATGGAACAAGTACTGCACCCAGATGAAGATTTCAATTAGGCCTGAAGGAGAACAAGACAGTTTTCTGAGGTCATAGAATTTCTTGTAATCTTGCTGTTGTCTTGGATGATATTTAAGGACCTTTCTAAATTTTCTTTCTGAGCTGTACTCATTATTTGCATAATTCTACTTGTGGTCTGCATGAATGTTGCTGATATTGCAAAGGTTGGAATGGATTAGCACTGATCAGACATTGAATTTGGTATGCATGCCACAATATCAGTGGCAAATAAATTTCAGTGCTTGCTGAGACATTTTAATTAGAATTTTGTGTATCATTAAGAACGCCTTTGCTTTTGGTCCTGTTTTTCCTAGCTGATCTTATCTCTGCCTCACGTATCACTAGAGACCCAAAATTGGAATACTTTTTCCTGGAAAAATGTTACACATATATTCTTAAGGCATTTATTGAAAGATGGTTCTTATTCCTTGGATGAATTCTCTACCCACACTGCATTGCAGGAAAAGTCAGTGAGTGCAGCCTGTATAAATCTGCTGTGTTAGGTGCTTTCTGATCTCATTTGGCCCCCTCCCTGGCCTGACAATGAATGAAGTTACAGACCATTGGGAAGCTGAGAATGATATGAGCTCTTCTGTGTGTCTGATGACCTTCCCCCCCTATTCAGCTAGGATTTCAGGGACTTGAGTTTGCCTGGAGTATAAGCATGAGTCCAGCATAGAAGCCTCAGCAAACAGAAAAAGTATTCTTTGCTGTTAAACTAACAAATAAGTGAAAAGCCTGTATAAGCACCATGGAACAGGAAATGTGCAGACAGCCTCTTGACTCGGCACATGTTGGACTTCCTAGATGGGGGGGGTCTCTTTCATCTAAGTAGCTGTAGTTTACCAAGTTCATCCCCATGAGATGGTGCTGGTGGAGTCCAATCACCAAATAGTGAGTCAGGCCCATATATCCTGGACAGGAACAATGTGTAAGATAGATAAATGATTCTTGAATTTCATATGCTTGCAGTGTTAGCAAGCAGAGTCTCATTTGAATGCTGTCTTTTCTGTGTTGTGCTTCACATTCAGTTAGTGAGTTCCTGAATTTAACCCAGTGTTATATTCAGGTTATCCATTAAAATGCATGTCCATATAGACATGGCTAGCTATAGCATAATCCAGTGGTCTGTGAATTGCAGTTATGGTAGCAGAACAAGAGAAGACTTGTTGAAGGACACCGATTGAGTGAGAAATGAGAACTGAGAGTGGGTGCTATTAAAGGTGATTAGGATTAAAAGAAGAGTTGCTTCTATAAATGAAAGACTGTGATTGCATGGGCTGCAGGGGTGTACTGTACAAAGCATCCACACAGCCCTGGCGGGATATCATGCCCAACTCGGCTTTAGGAAACACTGCCCTACCCACATGAGATGGACATCTTAATCAGTTACAACTTTGTGATGAAGATCAATGACATCCAGCTTTCCAACACTTCCTTGTTCATCCGTTACTCAGGTTCATTATCCAGCTATTTTCCTTGCATTTCCTCCATGTCCTATCATTGTCACAATCCCAGCACGTTGCAAAGCAAATTTCATTTGCCCTTCCTCAGGTTTCACTACCAGTTTTTATTTCCAGGTCTGCTGCTGGCTGTCCTGTCCTTTTTTCTGACCTGTCATGGCAGGACAGTTCCCGTAACATTTTCCTCTCTCTCCTGTTATTGAAGCTTCTTTTTCTTGTTGTTCTCACTTGTGCGTTCTCTGACTTCTTGAACACCAAGCTCTGAGCCTGGGGTGCCTGGGGGAGACTCACCCTTCTGTTTCTGTGTGTTACCAACACTCAGTAATATGCTCAACTCATAACTATATCTCACATCAGATGGACCTAAGCAGGAAGGAGAAAAGGGAAAAAGAAGTTTTTTAATCAGTGTTTTGGAAGCATGGCCACACTGATCTGACTGTAATGCTTCTGTTCTCCCAGGCAGCTACAATTGCTTTGCATCTCTCTGCAGCAGCACTGTGCTTTGTACACCCCTGCATCCCACACAGCAGTCGCTTGGTGCACTGCGTACCTACTGGCTTCAGGTAGTAACCAGCTGTGACACATCTGTCTAATCCTTGTTAGGGGTCGTGGGTTATCACACTGGAACATAATTTGCTGTCATGGTGCAGATTAGTCTGTGATAGAATAATCAGTGTCATTTCCCTTCCTCAAATGCCAGTTATGAACATTTTCTATGTCATTGTAGCACAAGTCCCTTTTTACATTAGCTACCTCACAGAAGCATTCTTCTATTTGATCACTTTTCATTTTTTTCCCCAGGATATAATGGAAAAAGTGGTTCTGTGACAATGTCATTCTTGACACCCTTTGAAGGGAGGAATGGAAATGCTAATGTTTACTGTGGTTGGAAATGTGTCTCAGTCTCTTCGTGCAAGTCTAAGTCTCTTGTGTTTGTCACAGAATACTTGGATATAGCTTGCTCTGGCAATTGCTTAATTAAAAAATCAGCTCTTAAGAAATGATACAAATCAAAGAATTGGTCACATTTTTTTATCTGATAGACTTACGCAGCATATTTGAAGTGTAGATGAGAAATGAATACACTGGGGTTTTTTTGCTGTTAGCTAAAAACCTCAGTGAAATAGCTGAAAACTAAAGCTATATGAAAAAACAATTTTTCGCAGCTGTAAGTGGACATCTGAAGGAGAGAACATGTTTAGATTAAATGCTTTTATTCCCAACAAAATAGAAAATATTGGTATAGGATAAAATAAATATTTGGTATAAGACTAGTATTTATTAGAGAATTGTAGGCATGAGAGACTGGATTTTAAAAATACTTGCATTAAGATTTTAGAAGGAGGGGACAGGAGAGATCATTTCAATTCCTCTTTTAGCATTTTACTTCTGAATAATTGCACAGTCACAGAGGGCAGAAGGTGGAGGAGATGACTCAGATCTGGGAACTGGAATACTGAGTGGGCATGCAGTTACCCCTTCCAAGTAAAATGAGTATTAACAGACAAAAGGAGAGATGCTGCTTCAAAGTAGCCATTGCCATGGTGGCTAAGGTGATGTCTGAGAGGGAAAGAGGCAAGATCAAATACAGGTAGTGGAGCGAACTGAACATTTTTTTCCAACAGTTTGTCTGACATCCAACTAGTGAGTTGTCCTGTTCAAAGATATATAGGTGTTTCTGCTGGGGGAGCTTTGGGCAAGCGGGTTGACAGTCATGAAGCTGACATATCAGTAGTTCTGATTTACTTGCAAAGCCAATTAGATGATTTTTATGTTCAAGTCCAGGTATGGACACAGAATGAAGTTTCTAATTTGTCTGAAACTTCTTGGTCAGCTTTACTGAGGATTACTGAGCAACACATCAGTGTTTTTCATACTTTGTCAGTACAGATCCTTTCAAACTTTCTTCTTCACCTTGATGTGATTTTTTTACATGATTTTCTCAAATAATTGGATGTATGCCATGTTTTTTCTTTCTGAATGTAAATACTCTTTACCCATGTTAATAATATATTTTAGCCTTGACTCCCTAGTTAAATCTGTTTCTTGAAAGACTACTAGCATGAAATCTTACTAGAGCATATTGTAAAAATAGGGATTAGTGAAATTAGGTGGTGTTTTGAATGTGTTACATCTTTTCAGAAATCCTAGTTGGCCTAACAGCATATGTTTTGCTACTGATTAATTATAGTCATGGAACTACAACTATCATGGAGACAGTGCTTAATGTTGAAGGATCATTAGCTTTCAGGCACTTAAAATCTTCCTGTCTGTAAATGTTACTCTGAAATTTTTAATTTTCCATCTTATATCTCGAAAGCAAGGTTCTTTATGGTTTTGGGGTTGTATGTCGCCCTGAGTTTTGCAGTCTTTCTATGTTTTCATTCCTGTAATAGAGTTTCTCACGAATTTTCTGTAAATATAAGGCATGTTTACCTACTGGTCTTTATTATTATCATTCTTTTTGTAAGGAGGAGAAATATGATAGACTTTTGGTCTGACCAGTGTCGTGGAGAGGTGGTAACCCCATCCTCCAATCCATGGTTGCCTTTAAAAAGATATATAACTGACTAAATAAAGAGCCGGGCCGCTTCTTTGTCCCTTTTTTGCCCTACTTTGGCTCTTCTTTGCTCTCTCTTTTGGCCCTGGCTCCTATCCTGACAGAACGGTGTCTGCGTGGTTCTTTCGTGTCTGAGCACGACAGTTGTTGAAGTCTTCTTTACTACATTTCTTTCCCTCAGCATAGAAATAGCCAAAATTCCCCTCTCCTCATTCTGCTTACTACATACACTTCCAGATATTTTATTTGGCTCTTAAATAAAAGCAAACAGATTTTGCAGAAGAACAAGGATTTTTTTAAAATTTTATTCAAGAAATGTACTTTAGTATAAAAGTTGGAAAATTCAGCATAGCGCTCAGAGAGGTAGGTTAGGCCCATTATTCAATGGTTAGCCTAAGTGACAGAATGGGTTTTCTGTGACCGTGTGGCTCTGTTAAATTTAATGTTTGGAATATAACTTTGAATAAATGTGTACCTGCTGCAGGCTGATTTAGAATGACACATAAAAAGTTATACATCTTGAGCTTAATTCCGGGCAATGAGCAAATGGAGATGATCTATAGGGACAAATTATTTCTTCAGCTCTCAAGTCCTAACTGTCTAGTTAGAAAAGCCAAGATATTACTACAGTTGCATCCTGGAAAAGGTTTCTTCATGAGATATTCTGCTGGGCCATCCTGTTCAATCTTTTCTCTGGAGGACCCTGAATGCAAATGAATTCTAAAATTGTTACTTTCCTTCAGTACACAGTCTGCCTTACACTGCTGGAGCTTGTAGGGAGACCAAGATGTCATTAATTTCTGAATTATTTATGATCTACAAGTAGCTTCTATTCATGAATTGCTACATTTCTGTAAATTCTTATTTAGTTCTCAGCAAATTCTATCAGGATCTTCCAGCTGATTGTACTGTTGGATTTTTAGGAGTTGCATTTGTAAATTCCGTCTTTGTAGAAAAAGAAATTAATGCTATTCTAAGGTAAAGAACTGCTCTGTGATCACCATTTTTGTACTGAAGTAATTGGGATCTCTTGCCTCCCTTCTTCTCAGAGTTAACCAGTCCCATACAAGTTACAGTCAACAAGTTACAGTTCACTGGTCCTTCAATTCCTCTGCCCTTAAAGCACAAGAAACTCTTATGAAGATGAACAGTCCTTGTGCTTCATTTGCATTTTTACCTGCAGTGGTATTAACTGGACAATGCTGGCATTTAGGAGCTCAGCAGAGTTGGTCCCTCTGGGCTGAAGGATGTGCATGGCTGGTGAAATACTCTCAAGAGACTCTCCCATTGCAGGAAAGGTTCGACTGCTGGGAGGGATATGATTCACCCTCAGAAGTGGGGGCAGTTTTTGAGGTTAATTGTGTTTAAGTGGATATGACTCAGCATTTTCAGATAAACCAAATAATATGTTCATTTCAATTTGCTATCAAACTTCTAATTCTTGGTTTAAAAAAGCCGAAGAAATTGCATGAGACAAAGTCCTGCCTTTTAATTACTGCTGGCATTTGAGTAAGGAAATCAATTCCTATTTCAAAGATAAGGTTTGTTTTTTTTTTAACAGAAACTTGGCCATAATGTATATATAAATTTAACTCATGGCAGAAATAGAAGAGCTTGAAGACATTTTTAGACCTAAAAGAAAGCTTACGGGAAACATGAAGACAGGATGTTAAAATATATCATAAGAAGTTAAGAACAAGAAATTAGACAAAGGACAAAATTGTTGCCTTTTTTTAACAATACATTGACTTTGGAAAAAAGGAATGCATTGAGCTATAATATCTGTGTGTATAAGCCTTCATGCAAGTCATAGATATAAATTACTTTTGCCTTCCCCAATAAATACATTTTAATGAACTGCTACTATGTTAGCTAGGGGTAGAACTCTCAACAGCTTTAATGGCAGTGGAATCAGACCTTAGCTGTACTTCATAATAAATATTTTCCAACTTTAGGCATTAGGATCAGAGATGTATGTTTATACTGAATTATTTCTGTATCATCACAGCCTCAGAACTCAGTTTAGCATTATCTTGAAGTATTTGATATTTATTATTACTGTTGCCACATTTGAAGCTTTAAGGAACATGTTTTCAAAGGATAAAGTCAGCGTGACTTCCAACACTTGTAGCTGCCTGCCAGTTCCACACAAGCAGGCCCTCCTGCATGTGATAAATAACTGTTTTGCACAGCTGAGGGCTGTTGGAAAGGAGTCACTTGCACCTTCCTCTGTAGGTGAAAAAACACTTATCAATGTTTATAGAAACAGTAAGCCTATGACAAGTCCTCCTGCTGTAGGAAGGGAAACACTAAATATATGGGAAAGGGCTGTAGAAACTTGCACTGGAATACTTTCAAGAGTCTATATTACTATCTAGGAAATAAAGCTTAAAGGAAAATACCAATTAAAATTAAAGCTTGGAATGTGTCCCCTTGCTGTATACTAGTCTGTCCTTTTCCAGTCTGCTTCCTTGTTTTGTTCATGTCATCTTCACACAGGGATATCTCATATTATGTTCATCATCTAGGACTAGAATTTTTGAATGGGGTGAAAGTGAGTTTGTTTTCTGCAAGCACTCAACAGCACTTAGTGTGTACCTTATGTCCCAGTTTTTCTGAATGATGTATGGTGGTAGAAAACGGTAACATTTTGCAGGGGGACTAGTATTTGCCAAAAATGCTTTCTTTTTGCATAATATTCTCTCTGCACTCTTTCAGTAAATGTATGTTGCCTCAATACATGCAAAAATCAATATTTATGTGTGTTACCATGGCATCATCGCTACTTGAAAATGTTTATAGTGGTTGTGTTTTATCTGTGGCAATCCAGAAGATGAGGTTTCAGGAAGAGAGGGTGTATTCTGTTAAAAGTAGCTGATATGGCTGTGTAAAATACATGAGCTTTTGCAAATAATAATGTTTCCTAGTTTGTTGATTTTTTTTTCCCCCCACCTATGTCAGCTGGTCCAATAAATCTATTCTCTCTGCCTTAAAACTTTGCCTCGCATATAATAGTTACATCATTCACAACTCAGTGTTTGATAAGAGAAGTCCCAGTGGTGTATGTTGATTTATAGCTAAGGATGGTGTTTTGACTCTCTGAGTATGCCCTGTGTCATGTTATTAGATTGATAATATTAGGGATATATTAAAAGGTGCTGTGCTAGGTATCAAGAGAGAAGTTTCCTAGAGATTAGAATTTAAGTGAAAGCTGACAAGCTGCCATAGACTTTGTAAGAAGCAAAACAAGACCCATAACTGCTGTTGATGTAATTCAACTATGATGACGAGAATATGGACTTACTTCAGGTTTTTTATCAGTATTCAGGTTTCAGTGAAGAGTATTGTGAGGCTACTCCAAGTAATTACAACTGTTTTCTTACCCAGACCTGTAATTTTGTTTTACACTGTGCGTGTCAGAACTATAGGGGTTTCTTTAGGTTCTACTCAAAGGTACCATTCTTTTGCTACAGCACAAATTACAGTAAATTTTACATTTGCAGGCCAGTGCAAGGTAGAGATGGATTTCTTTTCTATCCACAGGGAATCATCATCCCTTTAAAAATTGCATTGTTGATGGGTACATACCAAGGAAGTTTTATTGCTATCTCCCAGTGATGTGGATAGTTAAGGCAATTCATCAACACCGTGCTTATGCACTCTTTCAAATTAAACAATCTGTTACATTAATTTTCTTGCAGAACAGGAAAAATGACAGATTGTATTTTCAAACTTGGCAAATTATTCTAGAATCCTGGTGTAGAAAGCATTTATGATCACAGTGGAAGAATAAGTTTTGAAAAGAAAGCAGAGCTTAAAAAAAACATGGAAGCTGAAGAATTCTGTTATAATTCTGGAATATAATTAATGAACTATTTTTGGACATGTAGGAACGAACCCAAATAGAAATCAGAAGTTATAACAGCAAAACATAAAATATTGTAGGGAAATTTCCCAGAGCCTTATATAGAGGTAGAAAGAGATCTTGAATTCTCATTTTAGTTCAATACTTGCTCAATGTGCATTCAAAAATCAAAAAATTTTTCTGACCCTTCTTCAAAAGCCATAGTAACAACAGCCCACCAACTGAAGCTCCGTGATGTGAGCACTGATTTTTCTCAGAAGAAGTTGCTGTTATCTGGTGGAGATTCAATAGGCTTTGGAATACTTCTCTTCCTTCTCTCCTGTCCCTAGAATTACCACAATTAGTAGGCAGACCTTAGCTGAAATTTGGTGTTCCCCCTTAATTTTCATTATTTATATTAGTGTGTTTTCCTGGTTTTGGTTTTATCTATTCCTGCCACAGATGTAAACATTGTACCATCATCTGTATTAGGCACAGATATTTTATAGCGATATTGCACAGAAAGGTACATGAAATCCAATACTGGCATGGCCATCTCCAGTGAAAGCACTGTTTTCTATAATGCGTATTTTCAGATGATTTTGTACAGTGCTTATTTCTGCACAGGCATTTTCTACTGAAAAATAATAATTTATAAATTGGTACCAAAAATAACTATGATTTTCAAAGAAGGATTGAAGGTCATAGCTCACTGGTTCATTCATTTATCCATCCTGCACAGGAGTTTGTGACATTCCCTGGAGCTGGAGCAGCTGGATTAACTTTTGCATATATATATATATATATATAGATAGATAGATATACATACAGAGAATGCTGTTCTCTCCACCCAAAAATTTGTAAAAGCATGCGATTTTCATAGAATGCATTAGTTAAAATTTAGCTGCTTTTTCTTGTCCTTTGAAAAGATTAACAAGATTAAGTATTTAATTTTCTTTGTTGTTTTCCTGTACTTTGTGTTGTAACATCAGTGGAAAACTGCAAAATAGCTATTGGTGGGCAGAATAGACCCATAGGAAAAAAACCACGTTGGTACCATGAGCATGGAGCTGAACTAGTTTACCCAGTCTTAGTAAGGTAGGATGCAATCCTTCAGTTCTTGTGACCTTCACAGAGGTTTTACGTGCAGCAAACAGCCTGCTGTTCAATGCTTGGATACTTGATTTGAAACACCTGTCCTACTTAAACACTAGACCAGATATGCCATGTTATCTTAAAATTCTGTTTCATAATGGAGTAAAATTAATTGCTGTAAGAACTCAGATTTTTTTTTTTGAACGCCAAGCCATTTCAAGAAATGCGTGACTCCATAGTTACAGGAAAATATTAAAATGATAGTCTTACAAACACCTGACTTAATATACTTGTTATTTTAGAGGCAGAAGGTAATTGAAATGGTTTGAGCATTGTTTTACATCACCATGCAGTGGAACTTGCTGCAAAAATCCTCAAGACAATTCTCAAGTCAGCTGATGCATTCATATATTTTTGCTTAGTACTGCACGGCAATTCTAGTTTAAACCCTGAAGCCAGTTGCTCTTTGACAAGGCTAATTATTTCAGACCAAGCTGTGCATCTTCCGGTTTTGGAGCTAGATGAGCAGGTAGCTGAGATTTCTTTGCCTACAGTCTGTGATAAGGAGTGTATATGCTTGTTGTCCTGGAAAGAATCTTCAGCTGGTTGTAAGTCTTGTCACTCAGTTCTGCCTTGAGGAAGACAACACTAAGTTTACTCCAGAGGCTTAGTTAGTAGTGTCACTGAACTTTTGTTTAATGGCAGGTTTTTGGAAAAAAATTGAAGATATTTAAACATGTAAATTCATATTCACAAATGTGAAAGACTATAAAGAAGTAAGAGATATGTACATGTAAATACTTTATTTTGTACCCTGGTTCTTTCTTATTTTGGTCCATTAACAACATTATAGTTGCAAAAAAAGAACTTATGCCAGCCCTTTAACTCCTCTTTCTGTAGTCAAAGGCATCGGGTAAGTGTAAGATGATCAAATCTATATATTTTGCTACATCTTATTTAATTTACATGGGCAGTTATACATATCAGGATGTGAGAAAGCCACCTTCTTTTAGAACCGTTTCTTAGGAGGGGACACTGTTTCATAAATTGTCAGCATTTGAGGCAGTCATGGGTGAAATGGCCTTTCTTATTAAATGTCACAAGATTTAATGTCACAGTATAATTGCGATGCCGGGATAACTGAGCGAGGCTCAACATGTCTTTTTCTGCTAACACATTATTAATCTGAAGGAGTGTTAAAATATGTTTTTTAAAGGCCCTGTTCTATTGAAAATTGTTGGCTTATAGGGAAAAAAACCCCAATCTATTTTATTGCAGAGTTAATGAACAACAATTACAGACTTCCTTCACAGAGAATTTAATTTGTAAGTAAAGTATACAGCAGAATGGGGCACAATAAGGAATTTATGAAACAGGCTTAAAGGTTTTTTTTTTTAAACCAGCAAAAACCGACATATATAGCACCCAAATACCATAAAACAAGTAACAACTGAAAACTGATTTGCTTTGGAAGTCTCAGCATTTAACCCTCATTTGAGAATTTTCTTTCAGTAATTTAAACTTGATTTAATTTAAAAAATAATTTATTGATACAATGAATTCCTACAGAGTTATTAGTTAAATACAACTAAACAATTTGCTGATGAAGGCTTTTCTGTCTGAGTAAAAAAGCAGTGTAGAACATTAGAGACACTGTTGTGTCTTGAAATTTTAGATTTTTCTATTGCCTTTCAAGCAAAATACAACAACAATAGAGAAGCCTTTTGCAGACTTCATTGCATTTCTGATGGTTACTTTTTGAAATATAAAATTTTTTTATGGCAAGGGTTATATCATAGAGTCATGGATTTTGGTTGGAAAAGACCTCTAAGATCATCAAGTCCAGCTGTTAACGCAGCACTGCCAAGTCCAGCAATAAACTGTGTCCCTAAGAGCAACATATACGTGTCTTTTAAATACCTCCAGGGATGATGACTCAACCACTTCCCTGGACAGCCTGTTCCAATGCCTGACAACCCTTTCCATGAAATTTTTTTTTCCCCGATATCCAATCTAAACGTTCCCTGGCACAACTTGAGGCTGTTTCCTCTTGTCTGTTTACTTGAGAGCTCCCTCAGCTGCTGTTCAGGACTTGTGCTCCACACCCTTCACCAGCTTCACTGCCCTTCTCTGGACAGGCTCCAGCACCTCAATGTCCTGAACTGAGGGGCCCAGAACTGGACACAGCAATCGAGGGGTGACCTCACCAGTGCTGAGTACAGGGGGACAGTCATTGTCCTGGCCCTGCTGGCCACACTATTCCTCATACAGGCCAGGATGCCACTGGCCT